>OX439483.1:9636265-9728366 GCA_949320155.1 Melangyna quadrimaculata
CTTGAAATTTGACAAGCTACGCCTGATAATACCTTGGATATGTGTACTGTGGATTACTAGAGTCAAGTCTCCACTTTTTCCGCACAGAATTTATGGTGTGAAGCATTATTGCTGGTGAAAAGGTGACACTATTACTGTGTGCTTACACAAGGGGCAGCCATCATTTGTTTTTGTTTACTGTGTACTTACACAAGGGGCAGCCATCTTGAAATTTGACAAGCTGCGCCTAATAATACCTTGGATATGTGTACTGTGAATTACTAGAGTCAAGTCTCCACTTTTTCCGCACAGAATTTATTGTCCGAAACATTATTGCTGGTGAAAAAGTGACACCTTTGGTTTTTTTTAGAAACAAAATGAACACAAATTATAATCAGTTTAAAATTCATTTTTCTAAAGAAGAAATAAGTAGATAATGAGAAACACTATTCATTTACACTATTAACAGAACAGAAAAAGAAATTGAAAAACGTTTTTTGTATGAATAATTTAAAATATCTTTCAATATTTTTTATTTTTTGAAATACCTATACGTCTGATAGAGCTCTCCATAAATATTTTTCGTAGCATTTTCGTCTATGTTTTCGCTATTGATGTGGAGAGTACAGACTTTTCGTTTCGCTTGACCTCCGTACCAGGCTTTAAGGAGAATTAGCAGATTTCGTAAGAGATATTAATTTAAAATTGACATTCGAGCAGGGTCTTATTTAATTATAAGATACTTGTCTGTTTCTTTTTTTTATTATTAGAGGTGCTTGTGTTTAAAATGAGTGCGACTAAACCGAAGAGGTATTAATGTATGAAGGTTGTAGAACAGTGTTTGTAGATATTTTTATTTCAAACAGTAGATATTGTTAAAAAAGTGGATTTGACTGTACTTAAGATTTTAGCAGAATATTAAAATCATTGTTGCTTAGAGGCTATTTTTTTTTTTCATTTTCCTTAGTTGCAAATTTTCTAAAAAGTTTAATCGAAGTTGTAAAACCGAGTGGAAATAACATATTCATTTCATTTATAAAGATTACAATGTTATGCATAATTTTAATTGTAAATTTATGTTTGTGTTGGAAAATATGATTATCTACGTTATTCAGTGAAAAAGTTCAGAAGGTATTGTATCATGAATATTATGTTTCTTTTGAAAGGCTGAATAGGAAAATAAAGACTATGGATGTAGAACTTAAAAACCTGAGGATCTAAATCAATGAAATACAAGGATAGTGTTACCAAATTTTTATTTTTTGTATCATTTTAAATTTGTATCTTCAAAAAAATAACAGAAAAGTCAAATAACAGGTTCCAGGAGAGAAAATGCGAGGATAAGTTCAAGAATTTCTTATGATTTGAGGGGAACAATTTATATTAAAAGGCTTAGTACGGAAAATCAATTCAATTTAAGTTTGTCATTATGGAAAAGTTGATGAAAAATTTCAAAAACTATAGAAAAGCATAGTATTTAAATAAATTGCTGCCACAATTCTCTTCTTAAAACAAATATATTAGGTGTTCTGATATGATTATAATTTTTGTGCGTTAACAAAAGCAAATGTCACCAACAGATTTAATTCGTACTTGATTGGATTTTTTTTTACTTTATATATGATGGGAAATTTATTCCCTCATAGAGACTAAACATTCAGAAAAAGGGAAGTGTTACCAAATACAAAATTGTTAAAAGGAACGAGCGATTTATATTTTAATAATGGATTATTATATTTATTAGACTTCCTTATCTCGTGAAATACAAAAGTAAAAGAGAGGGATATCAAGAGGGAGAAAATGGAAGAGGCAATTAATGAAGTTGACAGCTATTCTTTAGGGTATGAATACATTAGTTCTTAAAGTATAAACACATTGCCTTTTAAGGTATCAACAAAAATCATCAACAACAAATATTGTAAGAGGATCTTTAAGGTAGATTGACTACTTATCACGTACCATATTTACAATTTGTTTACTATAATTATTTTAAATCTTGCTAAATAAATATGGAAGTAACAGCACATGAAAGTAAGTATGAACATATCATATTTTTAAACAAAATAAAGGATGGCTTATTTTTTCATATCTGAAAGAAAACTATAACAATTATAGCTTTAGGCCAGGTTTTCGTAAATTTCTGCCATGCCAGAGAAATTCTCCTTTTTGGAAAAACCGTGAGTTTATTTTTAACTCTGTAACTAATTGCTTAGGCTTTTTTATTTAACTTAAAACTGAACTTGACCATTTTTAATATATATTTTTTTAAAAGACCAATAACTTTTGACAGGAATAAATGACCCAAAAATTATTACAGCAAAAGTTATATGGGCAGTTTCAGCTTTACAAATCTTTCCAAGTCGACGCAATTGAATTAGGGACAGAGTTGTATAATGTTTTTTTCTTAACTAGACAATCGATTTTTCATTGCTTTTGTATTTTGTATGCTGAAAATCTTGTGCTCTACAGTAACTGTTATAAGAACGATTTAGTACCGTTTCTTATAGAAAGAAAAATTAATAAAAAATGAACGACATAACTTAAACAAAATTACAAAAACAAAGTTTCAGTACAAATACAAGACAATCATATTTTCAACAATATTATTTCTAACAACTTCTTCAGCTGAAAAATTCAGCCATCCTATATTTTGCTCCAGAAAAAAATGTTTTAATAACTACTACTACTATGTGATTATGTAAGAATCTTCAATACAATTTAAAAGTGATTTTTACTTAAAAAAAAAGGTATAGAACTTAAGATCCCCTCGCACGCACCCTTAACATTGATTTCTCATGCATGAAAGCATTTACCCCCTAACATTAAAAGAAATCAATTATTAACTAAGGAAAGTACTCTCATCAAGCTTCTTACGTTATTCGCAAAGCTAATAGAAAAACTAGAACAAAAAAAAACCTTCATTACTTTTTAAATGGAATGCTTTTAATTATACTTTGATCTTCAACTTTACAGAGAAAAATAATGTACCTCAGGTAGGTTTAATTTGTCACCCTTTTTATTATTTCCTCTGCATATGTGTTTTGTGTATAGGAAATGTACTTACAAAACAATCCATGTGAACTACGGTATGAAAATATTTTACAATTGCCTCTTCATTGCAGTTAAAACCTACTTATACTGATGATTGCACCTGCACCATCATATGAATGATACAAAAAATCCAAAGAAAATAACACCAGAGAGAGCTTAACTTCATACATATTATGTACGTTTGTACATAAATATGTACTGGAAAATCTTACGGAAAAAGTCATTCGCTCGCTGACTAGAAGACTTACGAATAGAGAACTTTTTTTGTCTGTGGAACTACGAATGTTTAAGAACTCATTCAAGCAAGGGAATTATATTGCCTAAGGAGCGAAAAGTTATTACGAGAACAAGCATCGACACTCAACAGAATGACGAAAGGTTCTAATCAGGGATGTAAACTGGAGCAAATTACGCGAAAAAACGAAGCAGATTTGGTAGAATTGTAAAATTGAATAAAAAGAATAAAACTGATTTTTTTTAAATTTTATTTTCAAAGAAAATATTCTAAGTGAATGATGCCGTTTTTTGCTAAAGACGAGTATCTGGACATTTTTTTCCCAAGAGGGTTTTCAATAAAAATTCTCTACCTATAAAATTATTAAGTTAAAATAGCTCTCTTTTTTGTACTAGTAATAATTTAATCTTAGGACACTGTGGCGTATACGTAACTTTTTTTTTTTTTATGCATAACATTTAATACTATGTGACACGAAATATAGAAAAAGTCAAAATAAACAAATCTTCTACATATGAATTATATTGTCATCACTGGTTCTAATGCCTTCCTTGCGTGCTTTATACATGTTGTTGTTAAGTAAATGATATTTCTTTAAAGAGATTTAGAAACCTTTAGGGCCTTGGTTTCGAGTCAAAAATAAATAATCAAATGCAAAATGTCGTCTGTGAGTCTGTGGGTCTATATGTCCATGGCAACCTGGATTCTAAATCTGTTGACCTCTATTTGCTTCAAACTTAAAACTTCGTTTTTATGGGATTCTTTAGAAGAGGAACTCGAACTTTTGCTTTAGTTCATCTAAAACGGGTAGCTCCCATAGGTATGTCTTATATTATCCTTTTTTTTTTTAATTTCTTAAAAATGGCTTTAACGATTTCTATTAAACTTCGAACCAATAATTTTAAGTAATTAGATAAGAAAACGGTAATTATTAAGGTTTTGCAAAAAAAATCCAAAAATTGAAACAGGGCTTTGGCTAAGTAATTATTTCAAGAACAGTAACGATATCTCTAGTATATTATGTTATTTGTTAAATATTTTAACACCATTAATTTGAGTTTTTTGAAAAAAGAGCAAGTTCTTGTAAGATCCAGTCGTCTATTTTATTGTTATAGAACAAGTTTAATTTTGCTTAAAAAAAGACTTTGTCGGCCAATCAATACTACGAAATTCGTCGGAGGACACTTTTTATCGGATATCGTGTGATGGATAAACATTTTAAATAAAAATGTTAAACATTAGCGCTGAGCAAGAGAAGTAAAATATAAGACTGCATCGCACTAACTTACGATGTGGAAAAAAAGTCAAAAATACAAAAAATTATATATTCTTTGATTTTATTTTTTCGAAAAAAACAATATTCATACGAATTTAAAATCTAATCCTTTTTTTATAGCCTTAGAATTATCGGATAACAAAATTATGACAAAATCAACTAAGGCAATGAGGAGATATTCGGGAAAATTTAAAAAAAACGCAATATTCTCAAAAAGCCCCAAAACTATACTTACGCCATTTGATTTTTTTGGCAAAAAACAGGTATAAAGTATCATTAATACTGTTCTAGAGATTACTTCTACTAAATCTTATCAAAATTATTATAATTATTTTCGAGAAAGCTTGATAAGACCGAAATCGTTGTATGGCAGCTACTCCTTAAGCTGAGCTTGAACAAAAATTGAATGTTTCGTCTACGGAATCACATAAAAATGCTTCAGACCAAATTAAAAGCAAAGCCGTTCAACTGTTAAGGAACGGTGTTCATCTGGAAGCAGAGACGCACAGACGCAAAGACCAACAGACCGACGCGACATCTAGTCGAAAATCACGTTTTTGGATGTCTGCATCGTTTATGTTATTTTTGATCAGAACCTTGACATTTTTTTTTGATACAAAACCAATACTTGACCCTATAGAGCAAGTAAAAAAAAACTGTGAGTAATTTACAAGAACTCCAAAATTGAAGATGGATTCCCAGTCTCAAACTGTCTAACTTCATTTAAAATTGTAATGATTTCCATTACCCAGCAATAAGCTAAGGAAATTCGTAGTTCTAAAGGACAACTGAACTATTTACTTCGCCCGCAGACCATTCAAATTTTTGCATTTATTAACTTTCTTATTATATTAATTCGCAATAATTCTTAGCCAAAAATAGTTTCAAAAATTAAAACATTCATTTATATTTTCCAAGAAGAATCATTAATAATGAATTACACGAAAAGGTTAATTTTCCCTTGAGAAATGCCTTAACTTAGTTTTTCTTTCTGTCAAAATTAATTTAAACGGATATTAGGTATGCATAGATTCCCCACCTAACTATATAAATATAAACCAATCTATGTACCTTGGTTATATTATATTTAAAAAAGATTAACAAAATTCCTTTTCAAACATAATAAAGTTCCAAAATTGTTGTCCTTTCCATTGAACAACTTCCTTTAGCAATTAATTAATTCCTGCCCTCGAGTCGTAGATACGACCGAACCGACAACGAACTAGACAAACTGATTATTATATTTAGAGACGAAGACGAAAAAGAAGCAGAAGAAGAAGAAAAAGCAATATTTTTGCTCGTAAATCCAAAATAACTTAAAATTGTATCCCAACTGACTGCATCCAGAAGTTAAACCAATAATACAAGAAAATATGGTTTGAGAACAACCGCCGCTCCTCTCACCCCACCTTCAACTTTATTCTATTCCATGATGCGAGAAAAGATTTCCGCCTTTTAAGCTTTCTCTGTAAGATCTTATCTCTTTGGTGCACCTCCCCCCGCACGCAGCGCCCTTCCTCCTATTTTCCAACCGAAGACCAACCGATCAACAAAAATCCCAAACAACATTGGAGAAAAGTTTAAAACTCGCCCCAAGGACATAACACAAGACACAAGACAGGGAAAGAGAAAAACGAAGAAAAGAATCTTTTCCTTCCATCACTGAAAGATACAAATTAAAGTTAACATCCTTATTTTGCAGAACTAGCTATACTCGTAGAGATAGAGCCAAACTGGTAGACGAAAGAGGAGGATGTGTTGTTTGCTCGTTGTCCATCATTATGGGAACGCATCGAGACATCGCTTTTGAATAGAATTGAGAAGAATTTCATTTTCAGCGTGCAAAAGTTTCCTTATCCTATCAAAAGAATTAGAGAGTCCTTTTAGACCACCCGGCCTTTTCCGACAGCCATGTGTGTGTGTGTGTGTTGAAAAAGGAGCGAAAAACTTTAACACCGGAATAGCTGCAAGTGAAATCCAGACGACATAGACGAAATCTGACAAATTCAGTTTTGTTCACTAAGAAGTTTCTCTTGCAGAGGCTAAAGGATTTTTTTGTTCCTTCCATTCCAAGAATATAGTCGTTTGCCAGAAAAGACCTCCAGACAGTTTGAGTAGGGTATATAGATATATTGGGGGCATATGGAACTCTTTAAGTGAATCAAAGTGAAAGTATCCCGAAGAAGTGTAAGTTCTCGATTTTAGTTTTTTTTTTTTTGTCCTTATTCTTGCACCTAGAATTTCTGTGTTCAGAGTTAATGCTCCATAACCCTTGAAGAGAGAGACATAAAGTTGTAGGATACCTATACCTACCAATACCCTCTCTGCTCTTCTAAGCTCTTAGCGTACTTATATACAAAACATCAGTTCGTATAAATTTTGTTGGGAAAACTTTTCTGTGTGCGTAAACTATTTCTCAAAATTATTCAAATTTTCTTTGAAAATATTTTGTAATGAGAGAAGGGGGCTGGTGCAAAGTGTAGAAAAACGATTGTATAGAAGAGGTTCGTTTGTACACAGAAGTTGTTGGTTCCTTAAAACTAAATCTATTAAAGTTTCCCTTGACTCATGTCATAATGTATGTCGAAGCTATACAATATACATACATATGGCGCAACTTTTACGTGTGTGCTAAACGGTGTATTAGCAGGTAGATATATGGGAAAGCTTTGATAGTTGAAGGGACTTTAGGGCTCCAAAATGATTATTCTTGTATAGTGATAGCTATCAGCATACAGATTGTTTGGTAAGCAATGTCAGCAGGTATCTGATTTCAGTGTCAATACCCGAGGAATATTGTACAAGGAGTGATTTGTGCCATAACCAGATACAGGTACCTACCTTTTTAATGTTGGGGGAAGAGACTCTCTCTGTCAACTATTTTAAGCTTTGATTTTGCTAAAGAGTTTTGATGTCTTCCCAAAGATAAGGAGCAGTAAATATTTTAATTTGATATAATTTGTTTGATAGTTGATGTGGTAAAATGAGTTTTTGTAACTTTGTAAATGGCATAAGTCGTAAGTTTTGATTTTAAGTATGGGGATTTTAAAGATTTGAGGGAATGTTTTGAACATAATAAACATAGTCAAGTCAGCTGTTAGCTATATCTTTAAAGGTAATATTTATAAACTTATTTAATTGGACATTTTTTTTTTAAGTTTCGAATTCAATGCACAAACGAGAATTATAATTTTAAAAATGGTAATGAAGGGAAGACGTAGGATAAATAAGAATATTGTAGGAAACCATTTATTTTTATTGGTAATCCGCATTTAAGTCAAAAGAAAACAACATATAAATAGATAAAAATCTTACTCTTATTTATGTTTTTACTCGGAAATATTCGCTTAACAATTAGTTTCAGTCAAAGTCTTAGTAATACCTACTTCATTTCGTTTATAAGGTCTATATTTACCTATAACTCAAACATTTAAGTTAATCTAAGATCTTTTAAGCACTTCGGGTCAAGCGGCGGTCCTAAGTTACACCATTGTGTTATCGGAATAAAGTATAACGTGAAACGAAAAGGAAATAACACAATAATAAATTCTCTTGCATCCGGTACACGAGTCAAAAGCTATCCCAATTCCTACCGTTCCACCGAACCAAGGAAGATAACCGGCATGTGGCGGACATATTAAAATTTCTTCTAACCGAAACCACGAGCCTGGGGGGAATCGGCTAAGGTGATAGTTGATTATCAATTGTGGTGATCGTCGTTTTGAAGATAGCTGTCTCTATCACATATAAAGGCAAAAATAGAAACAGCAATAGTCAAAACGACGATCACCACAATTCATAATCAACTATCACCTTAGCCGATTCCACCCCTGGATAGTCGGTGGATAAAATTGGATTTTTCCTTGGATTTTTGTTACTTCCATAAGCCTCAGTCAAAAGTAAGTTTTTTTTTGGACCTAGTACCTATCTATCTACCTAACGAAAAAGAAATATACTTACCCCTTTGCGAATCATCATTTTTTTTCCTTTTAATTTACGCAGACACAAAAGAAAAACGAAATCCCTGCACGCATTCGCCAAGTCGGCATCGCGGTTGCGATAGCCCAAAAGGAGAAAATATTTTCACAATTACGCATACATGAAGTTTTCTCGATCCTTCCAATTCGATATCGTGGTCATTCCAAAAAAAAGTGAAACCTATTTTTTTTTTGTCTGGGACTTTCAACCCTGAAGACATACCTATGTACCAACAAAAACAAAAATCCATAAAAAAAGGAAGAGGCGAACGTTCTGCACGAAGCACGACACAAGGAGGATCGAGAAACTTAAACCCACGAACCTTCACTGGATAAGGGTAACGTAAACGTTACTAAAACCAACAAAAAATGAAAGAACAAGAGGACAAGGGAAAAAAGATAACTTTAATTACATCTTACTTTTTTTTGACCAGATCCCGACACCCGAAATGAGTCTAGTTGAAGTTTCAGCCCGATAATTTAGCAATTTTATCAAAGTTAAATGAAGTACAAAATGTGTTGGTGCAGTTAGGTTGCAATGACGGAGTAGAATATAAAACCACAGTTTAAGACCAAAATTTGATATGGCGTGTGCCCAGAATTTTGGATTTTGTGTTTTGTCGATTTGAAGGGTTATTTTGCATTTCTCGCTAAAAATGCTTATAACCAAACTTAAAGACAATAAAATTTTCTATCTTTTTTGTCGAGACAATTTTCTTGTGAAATAATTATTTATTGCTTATAATAAGAAAAAAGTGATAAAATTAAGATATTTCCCTCGTTTTTTTAACTTTTGGACCATTTTTATTAAAAATAAGTGAAACATTTAAATGGAAGAGTTATAGAAGACTGAATTCCCTACAACTTTTGTACAGACAACATTTCTGAGCGACAAATTTGGCTGAGACTACAGTTGCTTTCTTTTCAGGTGTACGTGGCAAAGGAGTGTCGGGATCTATCGAATCAGAAGGAGTTATACATTGTTTACCTCCCATGGCATGGAAGGTTCCATGTCCATCTAAAGTTCTCACATTGAAGTCCGCGTTATCGAACACGAATTGTATAAAACCAGTTTCTGACACTTCTGGCTCTTTGTGTGAAATAGATGAAGTCTCAAACACCTAAATTTCTTTATATGATTTCGAAAAAGCAAGGTTTTGCAAAATGTCAATCAAAGTTCTGGAACCAAACTTCTTGAAAATGAAGGCACCGATACCTAAGAGAACCGCTGAGGTAAAAGATCTGGGACGAACTGCTGAAATAATCGCATGTGCGATGCTGACGCACTTACGCTCATATTGTTCTAACGAACCTCTCTTCCATTTAAGGATCACCTCGAACAAGAATTCTCGAAGGGTTTCAGGGATTTGAGATTCAACATCCTGTAAAAAGTTGTCTGGAGGAGGATATGAATTCACCTCGTACTTTTCTGCACGAATGTCTTCCACAATAATGGCAGCGGCCTCGCGGATGACTCTTAATCTTTCTTCCTTCGGATCAGATTCTTTAGATTCATACCACGTTTTTGTAAGTAATTTGTGACCAGTAATATTTTTAAAGCAAACAATGGGAGCAATTTTTTCTATTCAAAAAGGACTATGCAGTCCCCGTAATAAGATAGTAAGCGCTCCTTAACGGTAGAAATATGGGGCTTGTAATCAATTTTTATTTGCTTCATTAGGTGTGCAATTGTAAATTGGCATTCGTCAGAATTATTTTCGATATACTCAAAAATATTGTTCATTGCTGTGTCATATTCATTAGAAAATGGTCTTCCTTTTCCAATTTCAGATGGTTTTTTATACAAAGTATTACAGCAATGAATGTGATATCGCGCCTTAACCTTAACCAAATCGGGGACATCATTTAAACGCCCAAGTACTTCCCGCGCAAAATCATCGTCTCTATTCAACAATTTTTTAAAAACAAAATAGTACTCGATGTTACTAAACACACCCTTATCCGAGATTTTGGAGTAATTTTGATTTGCTTTCCAAGGAAAGCATCATCAGCTGGTTTTGCACAAATAAAACATTATTTATAAAAATCAAAGCTTGGCTTTACGGGTTCTTCTAATGATGTCGAGGGTGAAGGCTCCAAAGTAGATGTGAGCCTTCGACGACGATCAGCCAAAATCAATTTTTCTTTCGTGTAATACCGCCAACAGGATGAATGTATTGTCACTGAATGTAATCCTTCCAGTTCCTCTTTGTGATCTTTTTCACCTCTTTTAATACTTGCTGATAACAGCTTTTTCATGCCCCTTTCATTAACAGTGGACATTTCGCCAATATTCAATAAATTTTTACATATAAAGCACTCTGCTCTGATAAAAATTTTGTTCTGAAGCTACTGCCGCAAATGCTAGTGAACAAATGAATTCGAATCCTTTAATTTCGAAATAAAAATAAAAAATAAAAGAACAAATGCCCGAAAAAAAAAAATCGACGGGGAAATTTTATACGATTTCTCTGTGCAGTTCGAGAAAAGTTTCACCGATGAAACCGAGTCTCAAGACCAAACTAAGAGAAAAACGCAATATTTAGAAAATACTGAATTTGAATGTCGACCAATAAGATTGAGATTGCAGTAAATTCGTAAATAAACATTTAATATAAATTGTTGGCTGTGGATAAGATTGCTTCCGCCATGTCTTTGTGTTCATCGAGTTCCCGGCCGTGATCTATTCGTCGTAAGTAAAATCTAGTCTTCTACAACTCTTCCATTTAAATGTCTCACTTATTTTTAATAAAAATGGTCGTAAAGTTGAAAAAATGGGGGAAATATCCAATAAATATTTATTTCACAAAAAAATTGTATCGACAAAAAAGATAGAAAATTTTATTATCTTTAAGTTTGGTTATAACCATTTTTAGCGAGAAATGCAAAATAAGCCTGCAAATCGACAAAACACAAATCCGAAATTCCGGGCACCCGCCATATCAAATTTGGTCTAAAACGATGGTTTCATGTTCTACTCCATCATTGCAACCTAACTGCATCAAAACATTTTGTACTTCATTTAGCTTTGATATATGATAAAATGTTGTCTAAAATGATCGGGCTATTAGAGAGGTGTATCAGATCGTGGCGGTGTGGGGTAGTTTTCTTTATTATTCTGATTTGTTTGAAGCGACTTAAAAGGAATGAAAAATTACCGGAAAAAGTGGAGAAAAAAATAATATAAATTCTGAAAGAAAAAGTAAAGAATTAAAGATTAACAAAAAAGAAGTAGTAGCCCGTAGCGTAATGGTTAGTGCGTTCGACTGTCACGCTGGAGGTCTGGGATCGCTTCCCAGCCTCATCCACCTAAAAACTAAAAAGTTTTTTTTCAGGGCTACTGCCTCTTGCGAGGAATTGACAAATCCTCCAAGAGTATAACTTGTCACGAACAAGTGCTTCTCGTCTAGCCGTTCGGATTCGGCATAAAATTGTAGGTCCCTTCCATTCCTTTCGAAAGGCGCAAACAGGAATGGTTGCGAGTTGTTAGTCACTAGGCCCTGGTTCTTCATGAGCCGTTGTGCCACCCGATTTATTATTATTTTTTTTTTTTTTTTTAAAAGAATTAGGTAAAACGATAAGTGAGTTAAAGGTGAAGTGACAGAACTTAATTCAAAAGAAAAATCCAGAAAAGTAAGGGATTTAAGATTCTGGTAAATGTCAAATAAAAAAAAGAAAAAATTAATTGGAACGAAAATTAGGTAATTGACAAATTGAGAATAATAACGTAAAAAAAAAGAAAAAGATAAGCGAATACAAACTGTGAAAGAAAATTAATCAAAAAAAAAAAAAAGAAGACAAATTCTAGAAAGAAAGTGTGAAGAAAATAATTGGAGTGTTCGTTGTCACGTTCTCGCGTAGTGTTGCGAATCTAAAGGCCTCGTATTGGGACAAAACAAAAAAAATTCTTTTTACCCGTTTAAATTCTTTTTGATAATTCGCGAAATCATTAAGCCCGTTTTGGCATATTTAAATAATAAAAAAAAGAGAAATCTGTATTTAATATCTAACATCTACAGCTGCATCCATTTACTGCGAGGAGGTGTGCAAAGTTTCAGCGGAGTTTCAATTAAAGAATTTTATGCATATTTCTATAAAAAAAAAAAATGTAAGGAAGAAGGACACAAATTTGCAATTGAAGCGCTTAGAAGATAAAGTACGTAAGCGACATTTTTAAACATTTGAGTTATAAGCATTTAAAGTTTATGGCCTATAACTTTTTTTATGAAAATATTAAAATACTGTATGGATAGTTTAAAGTCAATAAAACTCAGGTGAATTTAATTTTAGGAATTATTTTTTTTCAACGCAAATAGTTGTTGAGATATTTACACTTTTGTGCATTTAACACCTTTATCTAGGAACTTTTTTGTATTTAATTTAATTTTGTTTTTATAAAGGTGGTAAGTGACTTTTTGATATGTTATAATTTACTTATTTTTTGTTTGTTTTTTCTCTTTTCCTTCTCCAGGATCTGCTGAAATTGCATTTAAATAAAACCATTGATGTTTTACACGAACAAAATTCATCTGTTCTTTTAAATTTTTAATTTTGCCTACAGAAAGTTGTTTCAATTTGTTCTCTCTTCGCATAAAATCTTGATTATGACCAGGACGTTTGTTACTTTTGGCCTTACTATAAGGAACATACAATTAAAAAGTACAAGTGACCTCAACTCCAGAAATTATTGTGTTTCGCCCAAGGTATAACAGTGGGCTCTTCAGTCAGTCTGTTATACCCTACTAAGACACAAATTTTGGTCGATGTTTACCGACTCTTATAAAAATCACAGCAAAAAGATACTGTGAATTTTATTATTCTAGGGGAATTTGTTTAAATTCGTGCACCTAGAAAATAAATACCCGTGGTCAGGTTTTTTATAATAAGAAGATGAAGAAATTTAAATATTAAAATATTGAAATTACTTCTGTTTTAAGTGGAGTGAATGAATAAAATTCAATTAAAAAGTACAAGTGACCTCAACTCCAGAAATTATTGTGTTTCGCCCAAGGTATAACAGTGGGCTCTTCAGTCAGTCTGTTATACCCTACTAAGACACAAATTTTGGTCGATGTTTACCGACTCTTATAAAAATCACAGCAAAAAGATACTGTTAATTTTATTATTCTAGGGGAATTTGTTTAAATTCGTGCACCTAGAAAATAAATACCCGTGGTCAGGTTTTTATAATAAGAAGATGAAGAAATTTAAATATTAAAATATTGAAATTACTTCTGTTTTAAGTGGAGTGAATGAATAAAATTTAATTAAAAAGTACAAGTGACCTCAACTCCAGAAATTATTGTGTTTCGCCCAAGGTATAACAGTGGGCTCTTCAGTCAGTCTGTTATACCCTACTAAGACACAAATTTTGGTCGATGTTTACCGACTCTTATAAAAATCACAGCAAAAAGATACTGTGAATTTTATTATTCTAGGGGAATTTGTTTAAATTCGTGCACCTAGAAAATAAATACCCGTGGTCAGGTTTTTTATAATAAGAAGATGAAGAAATTTAAATATTAAAATATTGAAATTACTTCTGTTTTAAGTGGAGTGAATGAATAAAATTCAATTAAAAAGTACAATTGACCTCAACTCCAGAAATTATTGTGTTTCGCCCAAGGTATAACAGTGGGCTCTTCAGTCAGTCTGTTATACCCTACTAAGACACAAATTTTGGTCGATGTTTACCGACTCTTATAAAAATCACAGCAAAAAGATACTGTGAATTTTATTATTCTAGGGGAATTTGTTTAAATTCGTGCACCTAGAAAATAAATACCCGTGGTCAGGTTTTTTATAATAAGAAGATGAAGAAATTTAAATATTAAAATATTGAAATTACTTCTGTTTTAAGTGGAGTGAATGAATAAAATTCAATTAAAAAGTACAAGTGACCTCAACTCCAGAAATTATTGTGTTTCGCCCAAGGTATAACAGTGGGCTCTTCAGTCAGTCTGTTATACCCTACTAAGACACAAATTTTGGTCGATGTTTACCGACTCTTATAAAAATCACAGCAAAAAGATACTGTGAATTTTATTATTCTAGGGGAATTTGTTTAAATTCGTGCACCTAGAAAATAAATACCCGTGGTCAGGTTTTTTATAATAAGAAGATGAAGAAATTTAAATATTAAAATATTGAAATTACTTCTGTTTTAAGTGGAGTGAATGAATAAAATTCAATTAAAAAGTACAAGTGACCTCAACTCCAGAAATTATTGTGTTTCGCCCAAGGTATAACAGTGGGCTCTTCAGTCAGTCTGTTATACCCTACTAAGACACAAATTTTGGAGTCGGTAAACATCGACCAAAATTTGTGTCTTAGTAGGGTATAACAGACTGACTGAAGAGCCCACTGTTATACCTTGGGCGAAACACAATAATTTCTGGAGTTGAGGCAACTTGTACTTTTTAATTGAATTTTATTCATTCACTCCACTTAAAACAGAAGTAATTTCAATATTTTAATATTTAAATTTCTTCATCTTCTTATTATAAGGAACATATTCCTCATAGCATTCTTTGTAAAGGTAAGAACCATACTCCCTGCGAATCCCTTTTTATTGAGTCCCTAAATTGAACCTTGCAATAAAGTAAAAATAAAATTAGTCTGCTGTGGTATTCGTGAAGGAATTTTCGTCTGCTTTTTTGCAGAGTCACTTCCGGTTAGGTTTTGAAAAACGTTACACCAAGACCTAGATTTCATTCAAAAACTTCGAATTGCCCCTTATTATTCGTAGGCTGTTCCTGATGTTCCTGTTAATGAAGGTTTTGTAGCGTTCTTGAAAAATAACGCTTTCAAATTGTGCGTAAGACTATACAAAATTTAGCCATCATGTTAAGCCACCTGCGTCGGAATATACAAATTTGAAGTAGTGTGTGTTGTTTGGTGCCTCTTGCCTGCACATGCACTGGATTTTGTGGTGTTCACCTATAATGTCCTGTCTCAAAGAGCCCACTTAACACCTTTATGCACGAAATGAAAAATTCAGATAAAATTTTTTTTGTATAAAGGACTTAATACAAAGGACTTAAGCGCATTTAACACATTCCTCCACAAAGTTTATTATTAAAGTGATTGCATATAACACCTTAATTGATGGCTTCATATTAATCTAGAGGCGATAGAAGAGTACAGACGAGTCAGAAATTTAAGTTTTCATATAACATTTTCATCTGTAGGCAAAAAGCCAAATTTCAAAAAATGTCACGTAACACCTTCATCTTCTAAGCGCTTCAATTGTTGATGTATATACTAGAAATGTTCTTACCTTACACGAGTAGTGCCTAAAAATAAATTCGAATGAAGTCAAACGACATTTCGAAAAGATTTTAATCGTATTTCGAGACTTGCTCATAATTTATCTTGCGGTTTCCAATTCTTTTCTTTTAAACATTCGTTGTAGAGTTTGATAGGAGAGTCAATTAAGACAATATATTTAAGCTTTAGTTTTTAAATAACATTATTAATTTCCTTTTGTTTTTAATATTACGTTGTTACTATAAACGCATACAAAAGTCATCAAATATGAATATGAATAAGTAACAAAATCTTGATGTGATCATTTATTTAAGAAAAAAAAAAAGAAAACTATAAAAGGTGAATAAAAGAATAGTTAATCTAATGAAAATCGGTGAATTATCAAGAGAGGGATTATTGCATATAGGTTAATAGTTGCGAAGCCATCAGATTAAAAATGTTTTGTTGAGGCAATAGATAAAAGGGGATGAAAATATAAGGGGGAATGGGGATAGCTAGGCCACAAAGTTTTAGGATGTGAAGGAGTTCATTTGGCTGAACCCAAAAGGATTTCCTTTATAAAAAGGGGCTGTCACGGATACGAGTGGTAGTGATGGTCATGGAATAGGACAGAGGTTCCTTCTGTCATATATAAGGGGAGGGTAAGAAATCACTCAGAGAACACGAACACCTATGTTCTCCATACAAAAACCTACAAGGGAAAGATCTCTTCGGTACAACAAATTCGGGTCCCGTAAAATAGTTTTTCGCATTTACGGTAATAAATCTTTTTATATGTTCACTTAACGCCTCGGATTAGGCCTGATAAAAAAAAGGTAACCCCTCTGTTCTCAGATGTCAAGATCCCCCCCCCCCACCGACGAGCTTGGAACGTGCGACGACTAGCAGGCCTACAGACATCATTGAGGAACAGACTACCTTCGGGACTTCTGCCTGGACTGGCGAATGGGTGTCTGTAACCATTCGTCATAAAGGTGGATAACGGTCCGGAAGGAGGTGCAACATGAAGGAAAAGTAGACGAGAGTGTTATTTTTCGGTGATAAAATCGTAGACAAGGGAAATGACAAACTGGACTAGTCGTCTGGAATTGAAAGATTCTGAAAATCTCTCGAAATATGCTTTCACGTTTTTCTCTCACAAGCAAAATAACAAGAAGCGATATGTGGTAATAATTAAGTCTTTTAGCTAGCTGTCTCCAGAATCTCCCATTTTTCTTTTTGGATTTTGTAATTTTTATGATTTGTTTCATCAACTCAATCAAAGTGAGCTACGAGAGAAAACATAAACCCGCTCTTGTCGACACCTCCAACATGATTTCGAGCAGATATTTTCGTTACAATATATACTCAGAAAAAAAGTGTCAACAACACGAACTCATTTTTGATTTTTCTAAAACATCGTTGTTGGTTCAAGAATGCCTATCTAGTATATTTTTTGTCTTTCTGTTTTTTTTTTGAAAAACAATTTTTTTTGACATATATAAAAGGTTAAGGAACAAACCTTAGTTAGGTTTCCTTGAAACAACAAATTCTCTCAAATTCACTCATGCACTTCCGAGAGAATGGTGATACCGGTCCATTTTGAATAATTTTGGTATAACTTGAAAACTCAACCGATATTGAGAATTTAACTTAAGAATCTTTTTGTTGAAAACTAGATTTTCTATCAACACGGACACATACATTTTATTACAAAATCCTGTTTATTGGAAGTTGTCCATTTTTGAAGTCGCAATATCTTGCAACTGCTGCATTAAACGCAAAAAACTGTGATAATATTTCCTCTAAGGAATATTAAAATCTGCAAAATAGGTGTAAAATATTTTCCGAAAACTTCGTCATCTACGAGTAAAGAGCCAAAAACCGGTCTTTTAGACTTTTAGTGATTTTATTTAAATAATGATATCGTAAAAATTATGGCTTGTAAAAAAAATGTTAATGCTTTAAGTTAATGTTGTAAGTAATGTTTTAATGTTTTAAAAAAATATAAGCGAAAAAGCATTTTCTTTTTTTGACAGTTGACACTTTTGAAGTCACAATGTCTTGTGACTTATGACTTTTTTGAAGAGAATGTTATTGTATTTAAGCTGAGCGTAAGAGTTTTTCAAGAACTTGTGCTTTTAAGAATACTTTTAAAATAGTATATCTTTAAAACGGCTGTTTTTCAGAAAAACTGATAATTTTTTCTTGTAGGGCTGCATACAATGTACAAATTTTACGTTCATATGTTTTCAAAAATTTCAACCCTTTAGGAGTTATACGTGAAAAACGAGCATTTTCGACATTTTACTTTTTTCAATTGTCGATCTTCTTAACGGTAGTTCGTTACAAGTTTTGTAAAAAAAATACTTTTCGATAGCATTTACCGTTTCCGAGATTTATGCGAATAACTGATATTTTCGACATTTAACCTTGGATAACTATTGACGCGCACACGATATGGTAATAGACTTTCGTGACAGTATTCCTTATGCCAAAATAAAGACAATGCCGTTTAATAATCTTAACTTGGATTTTTTTTTGGCAGAAAAAGGACAATTTTCCTGGGCTATTTCATATGGATGGAAAATGCAGTAGGAAGGAATGCGTGTGCTTATTGTTATTTGTGTTCCCAAAACAATTTTTGAAGGAGTTGAAAGAAAGTGACGAGTTTTATAATCAAGTCTTCGAAAATTTTGTTTCCGTCAAACCAGTCTTTTTTTGTCGTTATCAATAACATTAAAAAAAACTATAATTTGTTCTTTTTTTTAATTTTAAACTTCCCCAGACCACGTAGCTAAACCAATACCAATCGCCACTGATACCAGGCAGCTATACACTGTTGCTGGTCGTCGGCATTGTCATTGCTTCTAGCAGGGTCATACAATTCTTCTTCTGCTACTCCAATAATACCTTAAATCCTTCTGCATCCATTTTAAGTGGGGGCGTGAGGGATACCACTTTTGATGTCGACTCTTTGTTCATTACAGCTAAATCCTCAATAAAATGCAGCAATCCCAAAGCAGAAGTACACATCAACCTCCTCGCCAGTCGTCCGTTTTTCTGTCTGCCGTTTTTCTATTCTTTTAAAACCCCCAGACGTCATCCGGTTCGATACTCTCGAGTCTCGGCCTGTTGACGTCTCGTGGGCTTACATACGGCAGCTAAAACAGGTTAACTTGTACTAGTTACTTAATGCTCCGGTTTCACTTAGGCACTTACGAATAGTAGTGCCTAGTATTTCTTATACGTCACACTGCGACATATATACATATATATATTATGTCAATTATTACAATTAAAACATTTATAAATTATACAAACAATTCTTGTAAATCTGTTGTTCGAAAACAGTCATCTTCAAAAATAAGTTAGGGTCAAGTACCTACTAGAAATATATTCCCGGAAAAGAAAAGTTGTGTGTTCTTTAAAAATTATTCCAAGCATAACAGGAAATACGTCTTTAATTACCTTTACTCTGATTTCAATAGGAAAATAAATTAACGTCGACCCTCGAAAAGTTTTCCTTAGAAACAACTTGTTTATTTAAAAAAAAAAATAAAATATTGAAAAAAAAAAATAAAATTCATTTTTCCCATGAATATTTTAACGGTTTTATTTCAGAGCTTAGGTTAACATTTCCTGGGAATTATGGCCTCCCAATTTTATTCTTATAAAAATGGTACCTACATTTTAGATATTATATAAATTCTTGTGTGGTGACAGTTTTTTTTTTTACTAAGAAACAAGACTTTTCTCCTAAAACCATCTACCTGTGGCTAGTTGTAATATCTTTTGCATCCAAGCGTAATAAGCTTTCCAACCATAATCTTCCTACTTCAGGTGGCCAAACGAAGACGAAGTTAAAAAGAAAGCAAAACAACAACAAAAAAAAAAATAATAAAATATTTCCACTTGAAAGTCCTTCGAACCTTTTTTCTCCTCCACTTCACTTAGAAAATTTATATAAGCGTTAAAAAAACATACCGTCTTACAATTGGTTATAAGAAGACCAAAAGGTACCCAGTACCCATGGCCATGGCCGGCCATCAACCCTCCATTCTAGTCTTATTCTTATGAATTCCCTTGCGGTATTTTATGAGAAGGAAAAAACGTATAGAAAAAAAAAAAGAGCAGGACGATGAGCGTACTTGGCTTTTTGCCGAAATCGACGTCGTGAAAGTAATTAACATTCTTCTACCACCCACCAGATGGTTCTCATGCTATATCTACTATTGACGGCGCGGCGTGGCGGTGGTGGTGATGGCGATGCGATGGCGTCGTCTCAAGGGTTCGTTTTGGTTCTCCGCCAAGGATCTTGACTTGTAATAAAGAAATTAACATGTTTATGACCATCGCACTAGAGACCGGACCTAGTGTGCCGGTAGGTGTGCTTGCAATTCTATATAGCAGACCCTCTTGAATCGTATACTTAATTGCAGGACATTACCGAGTTGATAGTGTTTTGCAAAATGGCTGAATGGGATTTAGCTGCTGCTCCTTGCTATTCTCTCGTATCCTGATAGTTTTATCCTTTGTTTTTGTTTTCTTGTTGTTATTGTGTTTTGTTGTCTTTCGATGTGCTCCTCTTCAGTGGTGGCGCGGTGCGGTGGGGACGATACCCTTCGGGGAAGGAAGATTATAAATTGGCGTAAACTTCTGCAAGTGAATTGTTTGTTAAATAAGTTTGAGTTTGTGTGATACCAAACATCAATATAGCGAGCAAGAGGATAGAACTGACACAACTTTGTGTGTGGGTGGGAGGTGCAGAATGGAAGCAAAGAAACGCGCGGTTTATAGAGTTTTTGTGTTTGATCCCTGCGGTAGTTTTGTTCGCTGGTTGTCGTTTGAAAACGTTTTTCATATTCAAATGTACGTAGGTACATGGTGAGACGGTGAGGGCAGACTATGTGCAGTGGGACGAAAGCTCGTTTCTATGTAAGAGATGAGAGAATATGATTTTCATAAATTCATGATGATGTTGGATTCTTTTCATCTATATAAAAACAAAGTTAGATATATACTCATTGATACAAATAGTCACACTTACATATACATGTAGATATCTATAGTGAATGCCTCAAGAATTGTATGCGGTTTTTGCGTCTGAAATGGCTTTAATTTTTCTTTGTCTACTGAATTTTCCATATCTGTATACTAAGATGCTCAACGAGGAAGGAGAAGGTTTATGATGGTTTTGGTTTTGATTTGTTGTAGCTACAGTTGTTGTGTCTTCTATGATCATAGTACCCAACTAACAATTTTTCCTCTATAAGGTCCATTTTTTGAATTTCTAAAAATTATTATTTCTAGAAGGCTTGTATTTAGTTTGGACATCGAATTTGCAAATTTTCAAACGTATATTTTTGAAAACAGCTTCCTACAAACCTATTACAGGCAGAATCTATAATTTTTTGGAAGTCTGAATATTTACAAATTGGTTATAATTTTAATTAGGCTTCCCAGAAATTTGTTCTTAGATGTTTGCGAAATAAAAGCAAAGAAAAAGCTTTCATTAAGTAGCATACTGCCAAGAGCTCATGAAGGGCCTCCTTACAAACACCTGAAACAAGCTATAATGTGTACGAATGTCTGATCGAAGCATAATTGTCAGTGGAATTTTGTCAATTTATTTTGTTGTGTAAGTCCCCTGCGCAAAAGCCCGATAAAAGCATTATTTTGCATACTGTTCGGTGCATGTACATATGTTTCTACTGCCGAGTGAGGGTCAAATTTAATTATGAAAATAAAAATAGGAAAAATTGTATCATTTTCAAAATTTAAATAAAACCGATTCATTGAGTAACTCTGATTAAGCATGACATCCAATATTGGTTCTATAACCCAGTAAGCACAAGACCGACACAAGCATAATAATTGTGTGAACTCTGTCAGACGCATGCGCGAGAGGCATTTATTTCGATGAATTTGCCTCAGCGAAGTGATGTCAGCCTAATTTTTTTTTATAAGACCTGTGAAGAGGTGGTTATGCAAACATAATTTTAATCATCCACTCAGGAGCATGCGGGGAAAGTAATAATTCCGATTATTTGGTCCTAGCAAAGTGCTGCATACTCAACATGAAAGCATTAAAAGCTGGTACTTCGCATGGAAAGTAGTATTGATTTAAAATAAGGTACTGCTAGCTGAATTAATCACAAACGAGGTGACCATAGTATCGTTTCTGTTTCATCGTTAAAAAATATTGTGACGTTAAGAAATTCGAATGTTTTTAAAAATTATCTTAGTATGAAACCTTCATTTTTCAATAGTTTTTTGTATTACATTTTAAACGTTTTTTAATATCTATATCTACTAAATAGCTATTTTTAGTCGAAAAACCTTAATGATGGTCGTTATTGTTTATAGTTTTTATTTGGCAAATTAGTGTTTTAAAAAAGATAATAAAATTGCCAGTAAATGGTTTGTGTACAAAGTACATATTTTATGGAGCATGAAAAAGTTTTTATATTCTTTCTCAAATCAAAGCAATTCGTTTTTAAAAAACAATCCAGCGAAACAATTTCAACGAAAAACGAACTTATATTTCAATTGTTGTCTCGCAAAATGTTTGTGTGACCACTTCCATGTTTTCTCTAATGAGTAATCATGGGAACCTTAATAATTAAAAAAAAAAAATACATAAAGTAAAAAAAACTCCCTTGCAAGCAATAGACGAATGGTCACCTGTAATTTTAAAATTAGTTTAACTCATCAGGAAGCCCCAAGGAAGTTTTAAGGAAGCTTATTTCGGTTTCAAGTGGTTCCAGGCTAGCTCGATACCTAAGGTGGCCGACTCTCAACCCAACCATCCTCGTAAGTAATGTGTTTTTTCAGATATAAATAATTATTGTGATTTAAGTTCCAGTTGAAAATCATTACTTGCATGAAAATAAAGAGAATAAAGAAATAAAAATAAAGAATTAATTTGTATTTTGTTTTGCATTGTGCTTCGAAAAGGCTCCTCCTAGGCCTCGACAAGCCTTTTATAAGGGTTCTTAGATGTGTCTATGGAAAAACTTGAACAAATCTACACTACTACATTTGCAATGTTTGAGTGTTATTTTGTTCTATAAGGCCTTAGCGAAATAAATTGAGTACTTCCAATAAACCTGTAAATTATTGCTTAAAAGCCTTTCGAGCTTCTCAATGTGGCCCAAATGTGTTTCTCTAAGGCCTTATAGAATCAAATTTGCTGATTAGGAAATAACTTCGATATAACCTTGCAGAAGATAAATTGTTAGTTGGCTACCTATATGAAATATAAATCACAAAGACTTGCAGTACAACAAAGTTGCAAAAAGACTCATATTATAAATTGTGGATATTATTAAATATACATGTTTCAAGTTTAATCCCTGTTAATTAAAAAATATTTCAGATTATTGCAATTTATGAATGCCTAGGTGGTCAAAAATCTTTTCATTGATGATGGCAATAATCAAAAACACAATTAAAGAAAAAAGAAATGCTTTTGTAACATACAAAAATTGAATTTCCAAGTTTCACGTTGGGCGCCAGTTAAGTGAAAACAATTTTAAAACATAAAATAATTAACTGATGTGAAATTTATTGATATAATACCATTAAAATAAAATGCTTACAAAATGTTAGCCTTTAGGTTATGGTGGGTCATTTGAACTAAAAAGAAGACTACATGACTTATTTTTTCTATGTTTCACTTTTTATTTGTATTAAACCAAAAAAAATCTTTATATTCGGGAAAAGGCAATTTTCTCATAAGATCCTAACATAAAAGTCGTGGGTGTAAGAGATTCAATTTTTAATACCGACAATTTAAATGCTGCAGGGCGTTTCAATAAAAACAACAAAAAACCTTTCTTATTTTATCATGTCCGTATTTCTTTTTATACTTATAGTTTCTTCACAGGGCATTTCAAAAATGTTATTAAAATTTTGACTTGGAAGACCCTTTGAGGTGATTGGAGTCTTCGAACAATAGATTTCAATGGTTTCATTCAGTGATTGTGAAAAATATGCTCCGTAGGTATATTTTGGCCTTTGAAAGTTTCTATAAGTGATGGCAATATACAAAAAACTAAAAATATACAGATGTAGGTACTAGTTAAGTTATGCAAATTCAATATGTAAATAGATGATCTTCATCCACATATTATACCCTTTTGCCTTCCATCTTCAAAAAGAGCTTAATCCAAAAACTCTTGTGTTAGAAACATTCAACCCAAAAATATTTTGTTTAAAATTTGACAATATACCCAGTAAAAGAATAATAAATTGGCCAGCATCATCTTTGCTGAAAATCATGTGGGTTCTTCTGCATGATGGAAGACCCAACCAAAATTTAAAAATAAAAAAAAAAAACATTTAAATTCTGTCTATTGTGTCCTTTTTCCAATTAGTTTTTGTTTTTCAATCAACATGATCTAAGTATTCTAAGTGGATACAGACAGACAGATAGACAATCCCTTCTCCATCTCACTTAATGCAAACACAAATATTCAGCTAGTCAGCCAGCATCTCAGCAAATGTACACAAATTACAAAACAATATGCAAACACCATTAAGCACAACTTTTCAGGACACGATTCTTTTGTGGGGGGTGCGGGGAAAACAAAAAAAAAGGATAAATTAGTAAGCAACAGACACCTATTTGTAGAGATACCTGAAATGACAATCCCGCATTTGCAAGGATAACAATTAACTAAGCTAACGATGACTTGACTATACGATAGCTGAGGACGGGAAAGGCTGGGAAATTGAGGACGAAAGAACCAAGACGACAGACGATGAGAAAGCAATTTGCCAAAATGATTACGAAAATTTGAATTCGCTATATGAATCGTGATGGCGAAATAGCGTCTGGAGCGAGATGCTGCGGGGGCGGCGGCGTGGTGGGCGATGGAGACATAGAGGTAGGTAGTGTCGGCACACTGGGTGATGATGATGAGCATCACATCCTCTTCAATGAAAATTCTATACTCAAGCTAAGTATGTGTGTAAGTCTAAGTATATGGGATGGGTGTGTCAGTGTATGCTGCCTAAATGCGTGCAATTCTCTAAGAACAGAAAGGATGCTGCTATGGCTTAATGGCATTTTCAATGTCATCAAATATTCTAGAAACGAATTCCTTTTATTAGGAAGCTTAAATTAGTGGAACTGCTCGCGGATGTGGCGCTCTATGAGGGCCTTTTCACCGTCACCCATCCAGCAGCAATAGGGTGACTAAGAAGACGATGATGATGGTGACGATGGTGTGAAGAAGAAAACAATGAGTCCTTGAAGAGCTATAAGACAACAATTTCAAAATTAGAGACAAAGATTCAAGAATAAGTCTGTGAGTTTCTATGAATTTGGAATTTCTTTTGCCTCAAGGGAAAGGAAAAAAACACAAATACCTAACAGAAATTTTAAATTTCTTATGAGAAAACAGGAATGTTTGGTATTTTTCTATTCCAAAATAGGAACCTATTTAATTTTTATTGAAAAATTTAAAAATAGAAAAATATTTTTTTTTGTTAAGATAGGATAAATAAAAAGTAATTAGTTTGAGAACAATGCTGGAAAAATTCTTGCTATTTTTTTTTTTGTTTTGTTTTAATGTCAACACGAGATGGAGTTTCTGTTATTTAACATTTTCAGTAGCTTTTAAGGCTCTTTGTCAACAACTTCTTACACCAAACCAACATAATATACTCTACCTACTATCTTAAATGGCGCCCAATTGAAAACAAGAATAAATATTATACAAGCATTGAATTGGCTTATATGAAATAGTTTAAACTCCAAAATGTAATGAAAGCACACCTGAGTTGCTGTCAATTTCGGTATTAGTGCTTGGAACAATATCATCATTATTTTATTTTATTTTATTTTATTTTATTTTATTTTATTTTATTTTATTTTTCTAAATGGTTTCAATGGTTTCCGAGATAATTGAAAATAATCAAAACGGTAATCTGCAAATAATTTATTGAAAAAAAAATTGATGTTTATCATATGAAAAATTAAATAAAATGGTCTGTACAAAATTGTAAGCTTATCAGTTTACCCGTTAAGGCACTATCTCAATTTACAGTAAACTTTTATACACATAGGTGCGCGGACATTATAGAGGCACTAACACCATTATATAAAACGATATTTTTGACTTATCCATCATTGTACCGTATGGTTTCATTAAGATTAAAAACTTGTTCTTACACCAAACCATTAAAAATCTCTTAAGACAATTAGCATATAAGTCTGATTCTAATGTTTACAACAATCTTTGATTTAACTGGCGCCCAACGTGAACCTGTATAATACAAAATTACTCACTTTTATAACTAAATCATAACACTGTTAGTTTGTATTAAATTATAATCAATAGAATTTAACACGATTATCCCAACAATAATTTAATTACCTATACCATGAATTTTTATATAATGCATTGTTGTACAAAATATTGTTTAGACAAATTTAATAAATAAAATTCATTAATAATTGAATTAAATTGAATTACCTATACGTAATTTAGTTACCTATATACATTTAAAAGAAATCAATATGAAATTTTTGTACAAAGGCTTTAAGCATTTCCGAACTTAATTGGCGCCCAACGTGAGCCTGACAATTTTTTTTATTTTTTGACACGAAAGTGGTTTTTCCTTTTTGTTTTTCTGATCCAATTTTTCTTTTGACTTTCGAGATTGTTCTCAAAAGTTTCCTTACAACTCCAAAATTACTCAACGAAATCGGGGAAGTTTGATTGCGTCTTTTAAAAGGTACGTACCAAAATTTTGAGTGTGCTGTTGTCGTTTGACAATAGTTTGAAGCCACTTCCACTTTGCCAACTGAAAAATAGATATTGTTTTGGAGCCGCTTCTTCCCTCACAGACCACTGTTCCCTATTATTGTCTCTGGAGTATAGTCTAGTGGTTTATATAAGTTTCATCTTCAGTACAAAACAAAAGATTTATTGTGTCTAAGCTGTACCAAACAAAGCGTTAAAAATGTTCATTCAAGAACGTATTTGCTCGAACGAAAGTACGCTATCTTCATATTGAGGTTAGAAACTTTTCAGACAACCTATTTGCCTTACACAATTTTTTTAATTTAAATGGCGCCCAACGTGAACCTGACAGTTTTCATTTATTTTCTACATAAAAGTGGTTTATATTTTCAATCTTGAACTTTTAAATGTAGAAACAAGAACAAAAATGTACAAGGACAACTGTAATCCAAGTATTATATTTATTTGTAAAGTACTTAAAGTTTATAAAAGTATACTACATCCTCAAAGCTTCATAATTACTATTGACGACTTAAAATATTTTGTTGTCCTTCGCATAGTATAATTATTTCCCCTTTAAACAACAGATAATTAGTGTTTCAAGCTGCTTTAATACTTATTTTTGTTATTGTTCTGTACAAAAATGCATATACAATAAGCGCTGAAATTTGATCAACAGAATCCTTCTTCCATTTAAATTTCCAACTTATAAACATCGTCATCCAAACAACCACCAAACAACAACAACTCAATTAATTTCTATACGAAACAATAGCTTTTTCTGGCTTCATGCAAAAACCATCATAATAACCCAAAAGAACAATAATAAAAATATAATACAACAACAAAAATAAACTGCCAAGGCAACACAGAAATAAAAATTAATTTCGGGTTATTTTTCCGCAGGAATAACATTTTATAATCCTCCACCAGGACAAGACAATATAATATCACACCAGTGTAATACCACCAAACGAGAATATACCAAAGCGAAAAAAAACATGAAACACGAACAAAAACATATAAATGACCCTACTTTCCACCTAATTTACCCTATTCTCGAAACATTTACATAAATAAACGTCATTTTGGCAAGAGAAGTGGAAAGGACCAGCAACAAGAACAACAAACAAGTCCTTACTCCATGGCCATCATCATAATCACCATCATCATTGTCCTGCTGGCTATTGATGATGTCCTTGCTGGAAAAGTTCTCACAAAGAAATGCATTAAAAATTGGACAAGCCAGAATAATGAAAAAAGATCTAGGAATGAACCCTTTTAGGGCGTTCATATTCACAAATTTACCTCGAATATTTTTAAGTCGTGCATTGTTCGTAGGAATAAAAAGTTTCTAGTCAAAACATAGACAAACGAAGACTCTTGGATATAAATTTTATCTTGAGTCCTGTGTAGAAAATTCACTGCTCATAATCACCTCATCTCCTTCTCCAAATGCAAAAGGTGCGCGAAAGTTTTTTAGATTTTTTTTTTTTTTTTTAAGAACGCTCAAAGTCAAAGTGGCACGTCCTGCAGAGTCCTGTAATCAGTGAGGTCGTATTTGATTTGAAATATTTGTTCAGTCCAATCGTCCTTGGGAATATTTTTTTAAAAACCAAAAGCAATAAACACCCAATTTGTAGGATGAAAAAGAGGAAAAGTTGTCCTTTCAAATCAAATTTATATACGAGAGGGAAAAATATTAATCCTAGAAAAAGTCCCTTTTGCGCAATCGGCCTATATAAACGAGTGGAAGTTGATATAGTATGTATATAGTATACTTGAAGCAGGTTGTAAAAGATTAAGGACATTTCACCAGATGTCGGTATATACAGTGGTTTCTAAAATTTTATAAATTTGTGTGTCCTTTCGACACGTCTTTCATCAAAATTCGATTTCATTCAATTGAAAACGAAGTACATTTTCGTCGGCTGTCAGGCATCTAATATAATATATAAGATGAAAAGGAAAATTGATCCTTTGACCACTCGTTTGAGGGTTCATTTCCTTAACTTCTAATGAAGTGTGTTATCGGAATGAATAAAAAGAAGGACCTTCTCTCCAATAAGATAAGCATGTTAAATGAGTCATTTGAGTAAATCTGTATACACAAACACATATGTACTACGTTCATATATTAAGGTACACGAAACATTGTGACGACACCAACAAAAAGAAAAAAACCAACGCAATGACAAAAAAGGTTTATTGGTGGGTATGACAAAAAAGAAAAAAGGATATTTGAATTGTTGTCCTGTGATAAACAAAATGTTTGCACACCATGTGGATTTATAGTGAACAATTTAAAAACCGTTAAATAAATAAATCACTCTTGGCCGCCAGAGGAGGTTTCATGAGCGAGCATAACCGTAAATTCAATACTACACAGTGGAGGATAGGTAAACGTATAAGGACTTAAAATATGAACAAAGTGTAAACAGAGGAAATTTCGGTGTTTAAACTTGGGCGTGTTGAATTTAATTTTTGTTTTTTCAACTGAAACTACATAGTAGTTTTTTACTCACTTCGCATTCATTATTTAAAAATTGCGATCGGAATATTATGAACAGGACAGAATCAGACACCACTTTTAAGAAGCGCTTGTTTAGAGATAAAACATGGCGAGATTTTTGTAGTTCTCGTTTCGCTCTCGTCAATATTAAGAAACTTCATTGTTTTGTTTCAGTTCAGTCTCAGTCTCGTGTAACTATTAGCCTGTTCTCGATCTTGTCTCGGTCTCTTCGTGGTATTTTGTGGTTAAGAAGAAAAAATATCGATTTAATGTTTAAAAAACTTCAACAAATTTATTGGACACTAAACAGATACTTTCCCTATGAGATAGTAAAAATTGGAAATCTATGTGTATTTTGTTTGGCAAATTTCAACTGCTTTGTGGCACGTGTTATCGTTTACCAATTTCAATGAAATTATGCACACATTTAATTTTGTATTATTATGATAACTTTTAAACTAAAAAAATGGAACATTCCCAAAATAAGGACCACTCTAATATTGAGGTAGGTATGTATATTCAAGGAAAATTTGAATAATGTCCTTACTTCCAAAAAATTCCGACAAGGCTGAATTTTGGCGGAGAGCATCATTTGTACGTCCTTTACATTTCCACAAAAATACCCTAAATTTGTAGTGGAGCAACAAGTTTTAAGCCTAGTACATACTTCTGAACCATGTCGTGAACCCATACAAATTTCGCTATTACGTTCACTCGTGAACGGGCTCTTAAAGCTAGGTGGAGAACAAAGTGGAGAGTTTTCGTTCACGGGCAGTTCACGAGCAAAATGTACGGGAACTCTTGGTGAAGCTTTGAAATTTGGATAATGTTTTTTCTATTTGTTATTTGTGTATCGTGCTTTAAGAATTTGAATCAACGTGATAAAAAGATCAACTTGATTATTTTATTATTTTTTTTCCAAATTACTCGAAAACTTTAGGTTCTTTTGAAAATTTGTAGGCACTCATTATAGCTCATTTAATTCTACACAAAAAATATAACAACACTTTTTTTGTACAATTGATAAATTTGGAGAAAAACGGTCGAAAACATTTGGGTGCAGTACATATAGCCAACAAAAATGAAATATGGAAGGATATTTATTATATTTTTGGATGAGGACATTTTGGTTGGGGTTGCTTTTGGAAAACTATTTTTTATTAAAGACCCCCCCCCTCCTAACTTTTTTCTCCACTCCAAATTTATAGTACTTTTTAAGAAATATTAAGGACGTAACAAAGAAGGACCAACATTTATCTTTGTCGACATTTTTCGGAAGTGATTATCTTATTTTCCTGGACTCATATAATTTTCTTTACTATTTTTTTTGTTTTTTATAATATTTTTTTTCGAAAAATATTTATCGATTTAAATTTCTAAAGTAAAAAAAAAAAAAACAGTAAAACTCTAACTTTAAAAAAAAGTTAGTTAAGTCAGTTGTTTTCAGTTAACTCAGGAAAAAGATTTGTCTGTGTGGAAAGCAGAAAGACTTAAAAACCAAGAAAGATAAAATATCAAAAGCATTTGTGGAGTCAATCCAGATAGTCTAAGTGCCGGCAGCAAAATTTGGGGGTGGATTGATAGTCAAAATATGAGTATGAGGGCTTAGGTGCATATGTATATTGTGGTATCAAAAACAATCGTCTGGCGGGTTTCTTTTTCAGCCTTTGGCGGGGGTTGGGGTTGGAAAATAGCGATTGTCCAATTTATTTTGTAAGAGACATTAGCTACCTTTTCAATAAATTAAAAAAAATATATGCCGTGATGCTTTGTCATTTTCCTTAATTCCAAACGTCATAATCTTGGCAATCCAACCAATAGAACTCATGATATTAGCTTTTAAAGCGAACCTTAATCGATTTTTTTTTTTTTTGAGACTTTGTTGTTTTATAATTCTCCAAGAAAATGAAGATAAGGTCCTCTTAAAAAGGTTATATTGGAAAATCGCTATTTTCAAACCCCCATCCTTGCCATAAGATGAAAAAGAAACCTGCCAGACTTTTGTTTTCCAATATTACCAGATCCGGATCTGGATCCGAGGATCCGACACTATCCGGACAAATCGGATCCTGGATCCGGATCTGATTCGCATTTTCGGATCTGATCTGGATATCCGGATATCCGAAATATCCGTATACTTTACTTTACTACAAATCCCCTCATGCTCTTATTTTGGTTATTAATCCACTCCCAAAATTTGCTATGTTAACTCACTAAATTTGGTGAGTTAACTCGGGTTTAACTTTTAACCCCACACTTAAAAACTAGCCCTTAATATTTATAATTGTAAATGGTGCTGCCGGTGATCTTTAACTGTTGTTTTATATACTAAATTAGTTTACAAAATTAGCCCTAGTTAAGATGCTCTCTGGTCTGCGGTCAGAGTTTTTTTCTACAACAATTATTACAATTTTATTTTATTTTTTTTGGGATAAGATTTTAAAAGTGTGCGGTTAAAAACCAACTTAAGTCGCAAATTTCTTGATTTTTACATAGTTACTTGATAATTTAATTGAAGAGGTAGATGGGTTGAATTTCATATTCAATTGAATTTTGAAAAGGTTAAAACATTCAATTATTTTACAAATACAAATACATTAAAAAGTACAGCAGGCGATGAACCTATTTATTATAACAAAGCGTCAAAAGTAGGTTATTTTAAATCAAATTGTGTAAATTATCTTCTATGCTTCTTTTATTTATATACTGTTAAACTAAAATATGAATGTAGCCTTGTAAAGGTACCTATACCATTTCATTAATTAATATTTATTCCTTTAAAACAAACTTTTTAATTCATTTACATCATTGTTTTCTGTCTGTTAACTTAAGCTACATAACATAAAACTTCCTGATTAAAAGTCATTAAATTCTAATAAAAGATCAAAAAAAAACCAAACAAAAAGAAAAATATTCTTTCAAACTAATAAATTGGTCCTTAAAGTCAATTTTGTTTTTTTTTTTTTGTTCATCTCTCAGGATCTCAGCAGCTAAAAATTTTTTGTTCTCAAAAATATTTTGAAACTCTTAAAAATTAAAATACTTTCATAACAACAAATTGATGCAGATTCCCTGTAAAATATAAAAAGGGATAATCAAGCTCAGTTTGGGTGAACAAAAAAAAAATGAAAAATTCATGAGAGCACAAACTTCCAATAGGAACAAAAAAAAAAAATATAAATAAATCGAGAAAAGAAAGAGAATGGGAAATAATCTAACTTTTCTTTTACATAGCTAGGTATGGGCATAAGAACAACACACAAAAAACAAAAACAAAACAAAAAAGAAGTACCGGAAAATCTTTACCCACTTGTAACTAACCTAATTTCCTGAAAAAGTGAGTGGGATACTCAGGCTCTCACCGCCTCTTGTACTTACCTCGTTCTTCCGCTTACACCATACACACACACGCACACACTTCCGGTATCCTGTTTGTTTTTTTTTCCTCTGTTTTCTTTCTGTTCTTTTTTGGTGCTCTCATTGTCCTTGAGTGCGTTTCGAAAATAAACACTTTTTCCACATTTTCCTGTGCTTTATTCGAATTTATCATGATTCATGCTTTATTTTGACTTAGCGTTTATAAAGGCCATACGAATAACCAGACTAAGTGTGATGAAATAATGATAAGAAGAAAATTTCAGGAAAAACAAGAAAACAGGATAACACGTGTGTGTTTTATGTTTTGTACTCGTATATCTGTAGAAGTGGAGGGGCCAAACGTGGCAATGAATTTTGTTGGCTCCTTCTTCCATATTGTAGATATAAAGCACCTAACCTCCTCCTAGAATAGGCCAGGCAAGGCACACACACTACAGACCACACCGTGAGAATTTGAACAACATTGTGTGGACCAAAAAATAAAACGAGTTAGGTGGGTAAATAAAACAAAACAATCGTTAAATTGAGTTGTGTTGTTTATTTACCCAAAAAACTGTTCATCTTGAAATACAATTTATTTATGCGAATGTGATGGAAAACAAAACCCAAACCTTTTTTGTTTTGCTTTGCGCTGAATGATAACATTATACCAACGATATGGAACATTATACATCAAGATGTAGTATTATCATATTTTGAAAGAGTAACAGCAACGCGGTAGCTAGAGTATTGGGCGCCATTTTCCATCGTACTTTTGATTTTTTTTGTTGTTCTCAAAGGATAAAATATGAGGGAGCCAAACATAAATTTGCAAAAGAAAATATGTAAGTAGGTAGAAGATGTATGTGGAAATACATTTTGCAAAAAGAAAAACACATTCTTAAGAGATGGATTTGGATGTCATGTGTTATATTGGTTGGTGATGCCAAAGATGATAATAGGAAAGGGTTAGAATGTTCTTTTATTATGCCGCTTTGGAATTAAGGACAGATAGAATTTGTTTTTTTTTTTTTTGTTGGTGCTAAATTTTGTTTATTTTGATCTTTGAAAAGAATTGAAGAAGAGGAATAACTTGAGCTCAAATATGTTTTTCCAGTCCTATTTTGTTCTTCAATTTTAGACTGATTGGAGGCAGGGGATAAAAAAAATTAGACTTATGAAAAACAATGAAAAGTTATATACCTACTTTTTCTGGTTGCTCAGCGTAAACTGCAGGTGAAAATGGTTATTATGGTTTGTGTCTGTGTTGATTAAGTACAGACATAAACCTTCTGAATTCAGTTTGTTTGGTTGTTGTTTATGATTGTGTATTGTGTAAATAGGAACGCAACACTTGGGGATTATTTGTTAATTTTTTTGTTGATAATATAATTAAATTGAAAACCTATATTTGTTTGATAATCTGATTAAAATGAAAACCTATATCCTGTCAAATGTATAAGAAGACAAAGGTACCTGTGAAAAGTTTTAACCAAACTTCAGTTTTCATTGGACTTTTACATTTAATACAAAAAATGTGGAAAAAAAGTTATTCATACAAATTTTGAATGCAATATTTGCAATGACCTAATTGCAAAATTATAATAAAATTAATAAAGCAAATCACCATTTATTTGGAAATATCCCAAAAAAGCAATTTGCTCAGAAAATCCTAACACTTAATTTCTGTTATTCGAAATTTTCGGTAAGAACCTGCCTGGCTGTATTATTGAAACTGAATTAGAAATTTCATGTACGAAGTTTATTTAAAATCGTTAAGGTCGTTTTTAAGAAAACTTACTTACTTACTTAGGTCCTCGGACCTATTACGTCCGTGATGTTTCCCTTACGGGACAGAGGGCCTCCACTACTCCTACGCGCCACCGTGTACGATTTCTTGAAATATATTTCAGCTCTCTCCAACTTTTTCCAAGTCGTGCCGATTCCTGTTCGACCGTTCTTCGCCATGTACTTCTAGGCCGGCCCACTTGTCTTCCCTCCTGTGTGAGCGGGTTCCAGTGCTTTGCTTGAGATGCAATGTACCGATCGCCTTTTCGAAGCGTGTGGCCAATCCACTGCCACTTTCTTCTTCGTATATTGGAGTCTATGGGCTCCTAACCCGTTCTCTCATGAAGTTCGGTATTGGAGATACGGTTGGACCAGAAAATCCTCAAGATGTTTCGTAGACATCTATTAACGAAGGTTTGCAGCTTTCTAGTGACAGTGTCAGTGACTTTCCAAGTGCCGCAGCCGTAAAGCAGAATGGATTCAACATTGGAGCGGAACAGTCGTAGCTTGGTCTTTAAGCTAAAAAAGTTGTTTCTCCATATTTTGGACAGCATTCCGAACGCAGCCTTTGCTTTTCTGATTCGGCTGTTTACGTCCAGTTCAGTTCCGCCACCCGTAGAGACAATACTCCCAAAATATTGGAAATCCTCTACTATCTCTACCGGTTGTCCAGAAATATTTACTTGGATTGATGAGGAAGTTCCAAGGCTGATCCTTTTAGTTTTTGCCGAGTTGATCTTAAGCCCTACGATTTCTGCTTCTCTCTCCACCCTTGTTGTCAATTGATGGAGATCCATGATCCTATGAGAGAGTAAGCATACGTCGTCCGCGTAGTCCAGATATTTGAGGTGAGATTGCAGAGTCCACTGAATTCCTCCATTTCCATTTGACAAAGCTGCGTGCAGTACGTCACTTATCACCAACAGGAACAGTATTGGTGACAGTATACAGCCTTGCCAAACTCTACTTTGGATTTCAAACTCCTCTGACAGCCTACCTTTGTGCAAAACGTGACACTTGGATCCATCATATGTAGCCTTGATAATAGCAATCAATTTATCTGGGATGCCCCTACTGCGCAAAGCAAGCCAAATAAATTGACACTGTCGAACGCCTTTTCAAAATCGATGAACATCAGGTGAAGTGGTGATCGATATTAAACCCACTGTTCGATGATGATCCGCAAGGTGTTGATGTAATCCACACAGTAAGATCCAGTGCGGAAACCTGCTTGTTCGGCGTCGAGTGTGTCTTCGAGGTGGTCTTTAATTCGGTCCAATACTATCCTTGCTATTATCTTGGCTACTGCAGGCAGAACGCATATTCCTCTCCAGTTTTCGCACTGTGTGAGATCTCCTTTCTTTAGCAGCTTGACAATCATTCCTTTTTTCCACTCTTCAGGAAAGCTCTCTGTTTCCCAAGCTCTCTTAATAAGTGGGTGAAGTAGCTCGCTCGATGTTGTTGGGGCTGCTCCTGAGAGCTCTGCAGGAATACCGTCAAGTCCAACCGCTTTGTTGTTCTTCAGTGCTTTGATGGCGGTGATAATTTATTCTTTACTGGGGGGTACGGTGCGTATTCGGGAAATTGTTACTTTGGGTGGCTTAGTGGGAATAAGGTTCACTTCAATGGCGAAAAAGCGGTTTAAAACCGCAGAAAAGTGTTCCCTCCACCTTAGGAGCTGATCCTCATCCGAAATTAGTAGGGATCCGTTTGTGTCTTTAACCAGGTGTTGTTTAGAGCTCTGGACACCAGTGAGCTGTTCGGTAATTCTGTAGACGGTCCTACTGTCACACCTACTAGCGGATTCTGTAGCCAATGCGTTGATGTAGTTACAGTTACGCTTATCACGTCGCACACTACGATGAACTTCCCTCATCTTTATGCGGCACGTAGACTCAAGCTCCCCTGCTGCTGGGGTAGCTGCGATGCGAGCTTTAAGGTGTTTCCTTTCTTCGATCCTTGCCCAAGTTTCGTCGAAAAGCCAAGCACTATTTATTCCTTGCGCCCGGCCGACTTTACTTTCAGCACAGGGTATGAACACATTTTTCACAGCACACCAATGATTTTCGATGGATATGGTTTCCGTGCTGCTGATTGCGTTCAATCCTTGTGAAAGGTGGTCCCCTAGTTGTTGGCGCACTGCGGGATCCTTTAGTCTATCTGTATTAAACTTGGGCATTCGAGTGTTTCCTTGGGATCTCCGAACAGCAGCTGTACGCAATCTTACGGTAGCCACCATCAGATGGTGGTCCCGAGCCATTCCCATGTCAGCCCCTCTTCTGTTACGGACGTCCTGGAGACTGCTTCTAAAACGCCGGCTGATCGCGAAGTGGTCAATTTGGTTGGAAGTTGCTTGTCTGTCAGTCGACACCCAAGACACCCAACTGATTTTGTGGCACGTCTTATGCTCGAACATGGTCCCTCCAATAACAAGGCCGTTGGCGTTGCAGAAATCGACAAACCGTTCGCCATTGTCGTTTCGGTTACCAACACCATGTTTTCCCATGACATGCCTTAGCCCAGTGTTGTCATTGCCAACCTTGGCATTTAAGTCTCCCATCACCATAATTATATCACCTCGTGGAACGCTATCATAAGCAGCACTCAGCCAGTTATAAAGGGCCTCCTGCTCGTTAGAAGAGAGCAAAGCTGGGGCGTAACACTGTATGATGGTGACGCGACGTACTCTAGTCCGGAACCTGGCTTTCAGGATCCTGTCACCTTAAGGCTCCCAGGAAATTAAGCTTTTGAGAGCTGTTTTGGAAATAGCAATCCAACGCCAGATTCCCGAGCGCTTCCAGGTGTTTTTCCGGAATAGAATAGTACAGTGTTACGGGTTGGTGACTTAAACTTCCCCGAGCCACGCCATCTAACTTCACTTATCCCTAAGATGTCCATCCTATATACCGCATGAATTCCTTCTCTAGTTGCTGGAATATGGCATTCTGAGGACCTTCTTTTCCATTGTCAAGAAGCGTCTTCACATTCCAGAAACCAATCTTTGTTCGAGTACAATAGCCAAACGAGTTATCATTAATTATCCGAGGCGTAGTGTTGGTTTCGGTAGCGGGTTGATTTCAGTTACGGAGAATGCTAACTTCCGTAACCTATCCTAGAAAGCTAAGCCTTTTCGCACTTGTAATTTTGGCCTATTTATGTATATTGGGATACACAAATAGTTGCCCGGGGACCACCACGAGGAGGTAAAACAAGCACTTCATCGTGACTGATTGTTGGCCCAGACCAAGTTCTGAGCATTCAATAGTTTCCCGATCAGGCACGATGCAGGTCGCCCTGCAAAAAAACTTCATAAAACCGAAATTGTTAAATGGCAAATAACAGAACTAGATGATCTAAAATAAAAATTCGAATTTTCCCACTAAAGAATCACGTAAGAACCACTTACATCAAATTTGAATCAAATCCGTCAAACTCTTTAGAATCTAGCTCGATGTACATCAGAACGCTCAAACGCACAGACAATCAGACCGACACGTGTCTTGTCGAAAATCACTTTTTTGGACGTCACCAATACGGTAATTTAAGTTTTTATTAAAACCTCGACATTTTTTTGACACGAATTCATTTCGAATCGTACAGTGCAGTGTTTTTCAAATTGGGGGTCACTACCCCGTAGAATTTCACGGGAGGTTGCGGTAATAAGCCGGTTTTTGAGGTACCTAAGTGTCGTCATAAAGTCTATGTATTTTTTCTGTTTAGTTTGCAAGGCAGCAATAATCTTTTGAGAAAATTATGCATTTTATGCTCACTCGTAAAGATATTTCCCGACAGGTTATACACAACACTTGATTGTTTCCTCAATAAGAGTTTTTCTTTTTTAGCTCCGAGCAGACCATGGAGCAGAGCTTGAGCCATCGGAGTAAGATCTGAGCAGAGTAAGATCGGAACTCTCTGATATAATTTTAAAACTCATCTAGCACTGAACTGTATCATGCGATGAGATATTAATTGGTCCGTGGCAACACACCAAAATTAAGTACCTGCTGACTTTTAATTTTCATCTTACAGCTGCCCAATCAAAAACTCGAAAAATTAAAAATCTGAAGTCAAATTTGAAGTGTTGAACGCGTTGAAATGTTTTGAGAAAAAGAAAGAGAGTGAAGTTGGCTGTGCTCAGTTTTTTGCTTTATTCGCTCTGTCTTTTTATTCCGAGCAAATGGAGCGTGCTCCGAGTTAGATATGATTGGAAAAAAAACAAATTGATCACTCTGAGTGCTCTGAGCTAAAAAAGGAACACAAATCTTTTTACAGCTCAGTTCTATGCTCTGAGCAGCGTTGCCGCAGGCCTTCACGAAAGTGTAACAATTTTTTAGAAAAAATGTAACAAAAGTAGAAAAATTTTAAAAAATTGAAACAAAATTAAAAAAGTATTTTTCGTGACTTTCTTGCAGTTGTCAAAATTTAGAAGCAGAATCGGTAGTCTTCATCTTAACTAAAGTGATATTTCCTTATATGTATGTACAAAATTTAAAATTGTAAAAACCTGCACTGGCTGATTGGTGTATGCAAAGAGTTTTATCTCAGTTTGAAATCTTATTTTCGTCGGTTTTTTTCATACCAAAATGTCACAAAAATGAGATATGAGATTTGTCTACTGCCAAACAAGATAACTGTCGAAGGTCTAGTTTTAAAGTAGGAATTTAGACCAAAGTTAATTATCTCTGGAAAAAGATTTGTCTGCAGTTACATACAGAATTAGATTTTCAGTCCATTATGAACCCAGAAACACTTGTCAAACACGGAAGATAGAATATCAAAATCATCTGAGTTAATTCAGAGGTAAGTCACTGAATTTAGAATTTGGGTTTAATCTTAATCCCGCACTGAAAAACTTAGTCTGGGAAATCTAATAAGGACGGGGATTGCTTTTAAAATAGACTCTTTGTTTATAAAAGAAACATCAGAGTGTGCTTCTAACTTACAAACACATTTCTTGCATAGTGTTTATTATGCAAAATTGAGCGATCGGGGTGGAGCTTTAAGATATGGGATACAAGATTTGGGCTCAATTGCACTCAGCTAGAGTGATCGAGTTCAGGTAAGCGTAAGCGTGTGGAAGCCTAGTTCAAACCACTTCAAAACTAGACATAAACGTAGTTTCTATCAGTAATGTGAAATAAAACCCACAGATAAGAAAATTGTTGCAAGTTGTATTTGAACAAAAATTAAAAACAGAAATAAGTTGACAATAATATTTTATGGCAAAAAGTGTAACAAAATTGAAAAAAAACTTAACATTGTAACAACGTAATAAAATTTAAAAATAGTGTAACAATTTTGTTACATTTGTAACACTGTGGTAACGCTGGCTCTGAGCTAAAAAGATAAAAGTCCTATTCTCACTTGGATTCTATGCTCATTTTCAAAATTCAGAATTCAAAACTACTGCAAAAACTGCTACAATTTTTTAAAAATCTTGGCAATTCGGTAAAACTTCTTCCCGATCGAGGGTCGCCAGAATATCAATACTAACAAAGGGGTCGCGTACTCAAAAAGTTTGAAAAACATTGCTATAAAGGAAGTAAAAATTCCAAACTGTGATTGATTCAAATTTCTATAACTGACTTTCTAATGCTTGCTGAAATGCACCGGAGCGCAGTGAAGAGAAACATTTAGTTTTCTTTCTTTTTATCACGTTTATCTTGGAAACTGTTATTGAATTCAAAAAATAATCTCTCATAAAAATAAAGCGTATTTAATTTTCTACAAAAAGATAGGCAGAATTTTGTTTGTACCTGTTATCGCTTAGAAAATAACTCTAGCGGCAGTAAAGAGAAACATATATTTTTGTTGGTTTTTCTCATTGATCTTGGAAAATGTTTCTTGTATCAAAAACTAAAACAAATTTTCCACAAAATCAATTTAGGTTCACTCTCCATCTCACTTGACAGAAAGAAACTCTACCTACCTGTTATTATATTCGGCATCATATAAAGGTACATTCCGCGTTTGAGGGACTTTAGTTCGAGACATTACTTCATATGTAATGAGCGATTTTGAGCTAAAAAAAATTCATCAACCAAGGAAGAAATAGGAAAAGATCTAGATTATAAGGAACAGGCGAAAACTATCTGCTTCGCAACCCACAAATTTCGGAAAGCCTCTAATGTTGCTCACAGCCACAGCTATCTTAAAAACCTTGTAAACTATGGAAAAAAATACAAAAGAAAATTCAGCAAGGCAACAATATCTCGGGGACCGTGCGAACATTTAAAAAGTAGGCTTTAGTTGATCTGTTTTTCAACTTAATCAATTAGCGTTAACCATAATGAAATTACTTCTTCAATTTCAAAAAGATATCCCTGCTAAACGTTCAATATGACGTTCAATTTACTTTGTTGTTGAGAAATATATATATCTCTTCAAAAACCAATTCGATTGTATTAGATTATAAAAAAATCTCATTAAATCTAATTGAATTTCCACATTTACATCGTTTTATTCCTTTGTCTGCAATAAAGTGCCTTTTAACGTCTCTCGATGTCTCTAAGGATAAACAACACATCTCTGTATATCTGGCAAAAGTACATAAAAGTCAATCGAATTCAAAACCACAAGGGAGTATTTGGCTTTGATTTGCCTTTAAATCCGCCAATCTATCGTGTGCATAGGAGGTATGGTACCTCTACCTATTTCCCAATACAAATCCTTACAAAAACAGCAGACATAATAATTTAAAACAAGGAACAAAAAAACAACAAACACCATCATCATTGAAAAATCAATCCCCAACACCAACCATGACATTGATGATCCCCATGTATAGATACCGCAATATCTGTATCGCAAACATGCTGTGTCTAAGCTCTAAAAACCACCTGCATCCAGGCGGAACCTGGGAACAGGAAGAAAACCAAGTAACAAAGAACCCCCCTGAAAACAAAAAAATAGATCCACTCTTGTATATATTTTCGATATGTAAAAGAGAATAGGTACAGGAAAAAAACCCCTTTGGGGAGCATATTTTGTTCTATGAAAAGTGATTAAATTCGTTTATAGGATTTGTGGCAACGTCTTTTGTCGCTCTCGCCACGTTGAGCCAGCGTTATTTTGTTGCCGGTTCCATGATGGTGATGGGTGGCGCATGGGTAACACCGCGCAAGGCAATAAAACAACATAGCCGCAAGGTTGCATGGAAAGCACTCAGAATCCTGCCGAACCCTATATAGTACACCCACTGGATCCTCCTTTAAGCTTCATCCGAACAACACCCACACCAGGACGCACCACTTTGCTTCCAAATGCATGAAACATGATGAATCGTTGTCATTCACTTTTGTCGTTTATCGTTTATTTATACGCAGTTACTGGGATGTTGGCGGTAGGGATAATCACCTTTGATGTCACCTAATTGTGATTTGGCTTCCAGCCTTTCGTAGCTGACGGGTAGGGTTGTGTATGGGGCAGAGTGTGTGTTGTACCTCACGCGTCCTTCCATTTCGCACACATCACATACCTACCCTAGATATAAAACGAAATGAGTATGAGAACGAATTTGATTACGTTGACATCGTGTAAGCTTTTATCGGAGACGAAAATACCTTTTTTACTTTTTAATGATCTAATTTTATAAAATGGCACACATAAGTGCTGGATTGGTAACTGCCATGCAAATATTCACGGTTATTCATGTGTATATTTTTTGTTTATAGGAATTCGGGAGGCCTTTTAGGATTTCTACATCCCCTTATTTTATATATAGAATGTACTGTGACGTCATTGGAGGGAGAAATAAATAATAGCGTAATCAGCTTTAAGTAGACGGTTAAAGTAGAAGGCACACATGACGAACAAAAAAAGAAGAACTATGGCAATTTTCAATGGTTATAAATTATTAAAAAAAAATTGTTGCTATGCTTCTCAGTGGGTAGAGGGACTTGTGTACGGTTACGGTAGTGTAAGAAGCTTTTCAAGTCGTTTTTCAATATAAATTCAGTAAAACCAAATTTGAAATTTTAAGACTGATCTAAAAAAAAGAGTTTAGGTGGGTGAGGTGATGTCGGAATGGGCCATTTTCTTAAAAAAATATTTTCGAATTTCTAATTTTCTCAAAATCTGAATTACACAAATGCAGTTTTTAACTTGACTAAAAATTAAAAAAAAAATTACAAGAACCAAAATTAGTAATTTATAAAGTAAATTTATACAAAAATTCGTTATAACAATTATTTTTATTTTTTTTTTAACTGTTCCCCTAAATAATTTTATTTTAAACCAAGTAAGCAGAATGAAGTTTTGGGCTTTAAACAAATATAACCTTCTATATTTATAAGTGCTGATGCTGATCTACTTATTTGCGTTTTAAGTATCTTTTATTTATGTGACTTTTTACCTGCGAAATAGCTAGGTACTATAGGTAAAGTATTATACAAACTTAAACTCAAGATAATATTTTTTCCTACCATTACGATGATAGAGAATGCGAAAGAGTGATTCTCGCAATTCAGTCTGTCTGACTTACATTAACCTGCAACTTTACCCGCTGATGCGATTTTTTTTTTCAAACTTTGGACTTAAAGTTCTCAGGTGATTCCATAGGTAGAGGGAATTTTAATTTTTTGTTTAGCTAACAAAATAACGGTTTACCTGCCATACAACCATTATGAAAAAGTAATTTATCTCAAAAACAGCTCTAACGATTTTGAAAAAAAACACGAATTACTACTAAGAGTATGGTTAGTATTTTGCTGCAATAAAATTGATCACTAACGGTTATTAGCGGACAAATAATGAAGCCGTGTGGTTCACATTTAAGCAATATGAAAATGGCCAAAATGCGAGCCTTTTGGTCAAGATTCAGAATCAAAAATCAACGCTGCTTCTATAATTCGGTGCATTTTTTGCGGGAAATTCGTTACGAGTTGGGGTGAGGAGTTTCATATTCGATGGTTTTTCGTACTTTAAGAAGTAGTAGAGTGATTTTTCGGGGCAAAATGGCGCCAGCTCCAAATCTGACAATAGCCCACAAACAAAAAAGTATGGAATTTGCCCGTCAAAACATGGAACGCAATTGGGAAACCGTAAGTAAGATTTTATTAATTAAAACTTATCCCAATGCCTTTTTTTACAAAGATTATTTTCAGTGACAAAAAGAAGTTTAACCTTGATGGGTCAGATGGTTTTAAAGGTTATTGGCACAAAAAATACATTAGATTGTGGCATTAGTATATTTTTAAAATTATAGAAGACTTAAGCGTTAATTAATAATTTGTTATTTACGGTAACAAATTCCTCCATGCATTTCTGAGATAATAGTCACACCTCACACTGGCCATTTTGCAATATTTTTTGTGCAGTTCGAAAAGTGAGCCGAGTTTGAGAATTTTACTTAACTGACTTTTTGTTGGAAATAAGATTTTCTATTAAAATGGATTGTTTAAAAAATTTATAAACACATTTAAGCAGGAAAAAATAATAAAAATATTGACAGAAATGCATTGGTGAATTTGGGCATATGTTGTGTTTTAAGCAAGCTAATAAGTTCTAGACAAACGTATTCAATAATATAAATCAGTGAACCGTTATTTTTGGAGCTAAGAAATAAATTTTGATTTACCAGGGAACCAAAAACATATTCTAATCGCTTCAGTTGTTAAGTCTGCCAGCACAACAAAGTAGACAGGACTATCAAAACGAGGGCCCAATATGTCACGTTTTCTACATTATCATCATTAGGGCTTATTAATTTCTCGAATTATTTTTTTTTTTTTTAAATTTAAATCCTGGCATATATTATGTAGGTGCTACCTTTATCCATTTTTGAGAGAATGAGATGGCGGGACCTTCATGTTGCTAGATAATATATTTTTGAGATTTAGATTTTAGATTTAGATTTTAAAAAATTCCATATTTCATTTTTCAATTGTTTCAATTTGTGGGAACTGCTTAAGTATAGACTAAGTAAGTAAGTCTTAGACTTTTCCTCCTTTCTGGAAAGGAACCTTCTGAGAGAACGTCCTGCTGGCTTTTTCAGGTCGTAAAGATGCTTGACTCCTTCCCCATGAAAGTCCAAGCCTTTCCTTAAATAAAAATCGAATAACTTATTCTGCCAGCATAATGTTTTACCTACTCGTATACAAAATACAAAACTTATAGTTCGTTTTGTTAGTTGTCATCATATCCACTTTATCGAACCCCATCCTACCAAAAAACTCAAACAAATGTATTATTTATATGCCTCTTCTCTCCTTTTTACCAATTCGATTTTTTTCTCCCTGACCCCCAAATTGACTCATATCATCATACCAACAGCATAAACTATTGTGTGTAGCCGTAATAAATTTGCTTAAAAGGACCTCAAGCCTTTTTGAGTGAATAAATTATCCACACACTTAAATAAAATACTCACAAAAACGAATTATAGGTACCTATGTACAGCTCTCATCTTTTGTCGTTCTGTTCTCGATCTTAATAATTAATTATCCTCTTAGGATATGTCCTAGGTATATATTTTTTTTTCTTTTGTCATCCTTTTTTCCATTTGCCTTATATTGTGTATAGCTTTTTGCAATAATCCAATCGTGCCCCTCTATATACCTACATACTCAACGTGTTTATTTTTTCTGTTATCCTTTCTTCTTCTAGGCATCTAATATTTGGATTAGAGTACCATTGAGTTGAGGATAGATGGTAACCCCCACCTCCAACAACCACCCCGTGCTCATTCTTTTCATTGTCATATTATCACCACTTCACCAATATAAGTCCTCTATAGACAGACCAAGCACTTAGTCGGTATAGAAAAACTCATAGCAATATATAGAAAAAGGATGCTGTGTTTTATTGGCACTTCTCACGCGATAGCATATAAGCACCAAACACAGACAAAGACACTCACATATTGACAAAAGTAAAGACACAAGATCGTATAGGGTGTATTGCTTTAAATAAAACAGCCATAAAATGGGTTTTTATTGTTATCCTGTGAAAGTTGTAATGTGTGCATAAATTTCACATCGTGCACAAGCGGTGTGTCCTTTATATTTCCTCCAACCAACAACCAACTATCCACTTTTTAACTCTTATCGTGCCTGACAAAGTAGGTACCTACTGCCAAACCAGCTCGTACTACCGACGAACGACGCACGACTATGGCACTGGAGCTGGCGTCCATCAAGCCCCAACTTGCTCAATATGCGCACAAAACAAGGTGCTCAACTACAAGATGTCCTGCGAGCACGTATGTCTTTTTTTTATCTAGGTAGGTTCCTCTATTTCTTTTCTTCGATCGAGTTCATTGTTTACCTTTGATATCCTTATGGAATTCAAATCGATATTGGAGGTATCCAAAGCCACTTGCACATAAATTTTCATTACTCACTTTTCCCAAGGATGCGAGGACTTTTGTTATTTTCTCTTTCTTTTTCTTTTTATGTTCGGGTCTTTGTTTTGTTTTCGGCACATTTTCTATGCAAACACTACATAGCTCGAGCACGCTGCAGATTTTGAAGCTCCTATTTTTGGGGGTGGCACCGAGGATGAGGTACCTGTTCTTAGTATAGGTATAGGCGAAGGAATATAGGTATAAATCTCAATAATTGTTCTGTGCATAGCACAGGAGGAGGACCTCACTCATATAGATTTCTTACCACACACAGTGAGTTTCAGCAACAACGACAAGGACGACTTTGGTGCTGAGATTTTCTCGAAATTGTTTTCACCGCTTCTGCTACTACTGCTGCTATTGCTATTGCTGCTAGCTAAACGAAGTGAAGAGGTGAAAGGTCCTTTTCTCTACTCTGTCGAACGAGTTGTGGTTTTATAATGATGATGATGGCATTCTCGGGACATGTACCAAGGACCTACTCACGTTTGTACCTTACCTATACCTTTTGGTTGTATAGGACGTGTGATGTAGAATTACGAAGTACGACCACCCAGGGATCGGTAGAGTAAAGTACCGGTAGCAGGATCTCTCAATAATCGTAAATATTCAAGTGAATGGTTATTTATCCGAGTCGAGTGGTTATATATAGCGCGGCGCACGACGACGATGACAACAACCAAAAACAACAACAACGACAACAAGAGGACACAATTTTGTGGCATGAATCTCTGAGAGCCTAATGTAGATTGGTTGACATACCTACATAGGTAAGGTATGCCTACCTAGATATAGGTGTAGCCAATTCCACCTACGCTCCGCACTTCGCGCATAAGGTTTTCGAATGAATTTCTGATGAGAGTTACTTTCGGGGATTATAGCGGTAATTGTGATATTATTTTGAGATTATGATGGTAATTAGTGACACTGAGTGATGATGTTGTTGATGAAAAATTGTTTTCTATACCTTGGTGATGGCATCTCTTGAGTGGGTGTCGATATAATAATCGAAAAGTGAGAACAATTATTTGAAAAAAAAAGTTAAAGAGGACGTACGTAGGTTGGTAGACATACCTACTTTGATTAATTTTACCACAGTGAAAATTTAACTTTAGAAGTTTTTGTTTAAATTTTAAGGAGATCAATTGAATTAAAAATCTTTATTTATAATTTATTAATAGTGCTGGGGCTCCATGTCTTAATATTTTAAACGATATCAGAAGGATGTGACACTTGCAACAGCTTCTCACATAATGCTCATCCTGTCAGCATATAGCCTTGGGAGACTCTTTCGTTGAGTTGACTCCTTAGTGAATCATACGGTCTGGATCAATCGTGTCCATATTTTCGAAGAGTTAATCACTTATTTAGTATGTTACAGTCCTTTCACATTAAACTCAACATTTTGCAAATTTAATTATTCTTTTTGGAAATTGAAATCATCTTCTTTTTCAAATCCAATTCACCCTTTTGCAAATTCTTCTTCTTCAAATGGAATTCATCTTTTTTCAAATGAAATTCATATTTTGCAAACCAAGTAGTACATTTTAAAATTGATTAAATTAATTTGCAAAGAAGGTGAATTTCATTTGCAAAAAAGGTGAAATCAATTTGCACAAGGGTTCAGTTAATTTGCAATAAGATAAATTTAATTTAAAAAGACTATAAGCACGATAAAACTGGCAGTCACTTCAGTACTAAGAAATATAACATTTTTTATTTATAAAAAAAAATTCTTTTTGTAAAATTTTGGAATAAAATATTGTTGGAAATTCTTCAATATATTCAATATTCTCAGCACTTATCTTATACATATTGTAGTGCTCATACACTACAGATACATAGAATCAAAACAATACGTCATTCCATTTACATCCGCGGTCAATAAACAGAACTGCATTCCGTCTTTATATCCAAATAAACTCAATGTCACTTAACGCCTCAGATTACTTTCGGTTAATAGTAAATACTCTGTTTACATCTACGGTCAATAAACGCGACTGCATTTTGTCTTCATATTCAAATATACCCAATGCCACTTGACGCTTTGAATTACTATTGTTTTAGTTCAATGTCCCTCTATGATATGCACTGCCTGTGCCTGCACTTCACCCAATATATTTGTGTGTCATCAAATAGGCATGGATATTCAACATGAATTTGATGACACAAAAAAATATAGCTTACCGTATGATATGTATACTTTTATATTAGATATTGAAAATTATGTTTATATGTATGTTATAAGTGAATATTTTACTTGTTCGTGTGAAAGGAATTATTTTGTATAAATAGGCTAAGAATTGAATCAATAAGATCACTCTTTAATCAGAACTCAAATTCGGCACATTGGCCTTGTTCTTATTTCATCATTTTGTTCCAGCTAAGATCGGCAGTTCAGCCATTGAATATTAGGCTTGTGGAAGCCAATTAATATCCCCCACAGTCTAGTAGGAGAGACAGGCATCCTTATCATTACAATATCTGCACACATAACTTCATAACCAAAATGCATTTCCTTGCATGATCTAGTCAATACAGAATTTCATGGACCCATCCATAAATAGATCAAGAGCTCACAGCATATTTTGGGGTACGAAAGTGAATTGTCCATTTTATCCACAGATCGCTGTTTTTCAGTAAAACATGTAATACTATAATAAAATACCTTAAAAAGAATGGTACATTGAAAAAAATTGTTATGAATATTTAATTTCACATGAGAATAAAAGATCAAAAGAGTCCATACAAATATCTATGTTGAAAGCGTGTTTTTTGTAAGGGAAGAAGAAAGTTTAAAATCATGAACATAAAACCTATCCCAAATATGGGAAGAAATTTTTTAACAATGTTTCGCTTGTTTAATGCAAAATTAAATATTTATACAAATTTGCATGACTGTACTATTCTTTTTAAGGTATTTTTATAATAGTTTTACATGTTTTACTGAAAAACAGCGATCTGTGGATAAAATGGACAATAACTTTTCTTAGGATTATTGCATCGCCTTGATTTTGATGTCGTTAGATTCAGAATTGAAAAATACCCTAAATTCATGTATCATATGTCCAAATTGTATCAATATAATTTTTCTATTTTCCTAAGTTTATACCTTTCCGCTTTCCCCCTCCAAAAAACACCCGTGGGACGCAGAATTTTGAATTTTGGAAACAAAAATAGTACTTAATTACGTGAAATTTAGCAAAAAGAAATATTTTTAAGCTTTTTTTTTAATTTTTTTTTTTTCAAAATTTTGAGTTCAAACATTAATATTTTAAAACCTACTCATTGAAAGAATTTTATTTAAAAAGGAAATGAAAGAAGGGACTTCTGGCCTTTCATAAAAATATAACATCTTATTTTACATGTTACCGCCGTTTTTTAATAATTTGTTTTCTGTTTTAAGTCATTTTTTTCGAAAATTGGCCCTCCCACCTTAAAGCCGCCACCAGGGATTGCAAGAATTGCATTTCTTTTATTACCCTTAACACAGCTAACGACTCATATCATTTTTTTGCATACCTAAACATAAATATTCAAAGGTATTGGGACGAGTACACTTTATTTTTATATTTTTTGCAATCAGTCCATACATAATATACACAAACATACACTGTACCTATGGACAAATTGTAATCAAATTGTTAAACCAATTTACGAGGCAACTTTTTCAACAGGAAAAAAAAACATCTAAACCCTATTTCCGTATAGTAAAATTTTTGGCTAAATGCAGTTTCCTTGCTATACTATAAAACATTACGCAGACATGAGGCTTTTTGTTAAAATCGTTATATCAATTTTTGAAATATGTTGAAAAAGAACTCGATGTCAGCTACCCACTCTAGATGAACAAAAACAAAAATTTCTTCTCCAGGCAATCACATCAAAATGCTATGTATAAATTTATAGAGTAAGAGCCCAGGGCCACCAGTCATACGATATTTTATCAAAGCTAATGTTGCAACTTTGCGTTATTTTATCAAAGCTGAATTTGATATGTCTTAGGGGATGGTGTCATTTACTTTATTGGACACTTGCCAGACATCTACAGTGGAGCCTTACGTGAGCCAGACACTTCAAATATGTCAAACTAATCGTGCCATTTACGTTTTAGTTTTAAAGCTTATATTTATATGTTTTATATGGCAAAAATAATTCCCCATCAGCTATACATCTATAGTGGGGCGTATTCATCAGCCAGACATTTAAAAACTCCTAAAATAAGCGAAAAAATCACGTTTTAGTAACAAATAATTACTATTTTAACAGTTGTAAGACGATGTAAGGCCCCGCTGTAGGTGTCTTGCTGATTAGAAAATATTGTAGAATGTTTGCCCAAATAAAAAATAAAATCTTGATTTGATTCTGTTATGTAAATGGCACGACTAGTTTGACATATTTAAAGTGTCTAGCTTACGTTAGGCCCCACTGTAGGTGTCTGGCAAGTGTCCAATAAATTAAATGAGACCATCACCTAACACATATCAAAAATTCAGCTTTGATAAAATAACGCAATGTTGCAACATTTGTGTGCAACTTTAACACTCGCTACTTCTTAATTGCACCCAGATAAGATTCTTAGTATCCATTTGTTCTTAGCTACCATAGTATCTGTTCGCAGAAAAAATCTTAGCTTTGATAAAATGACGTATGTCTGGCGGCCCTGGGCTCTTAGTCTATTAGAAACAAATGGTCTCAGGCTCAGAGCTCGGGAAATTTTTGTTTAGCTCCAAAAATAACGGAACCTGCTAAACAACCAATAACAATTATAAATATTTATCTCAAAATAGGCTCTAACATTTTAAATAAATAAAAATTAGCTATCATTTTTCAGAGTATTGTTAAAATGTTGGTAAGGAAAGTTCAACCAATAACCGTTCCTGTCCTATAACCCATTTTTTGATCATCAATTTCTCGTTAACGGCTTTTCCAATTTTGACCTTTTAATTATGAGGTTCTGTACAATTTTAACAATTTTTTGATTTTTTAAATAATATTAATTTATTTTGTTTTAAAATTCGATCTTTTGAAAAGGTGTCTATAAATATTTTTAAACTTTGTGTAAAAACAATAACTTAAAGTTGCCATATCAATTTTTTTTTCTTAAATGTTGAAGAAATTGTATAAATTCCTACCTAAAAAAATTAATTTTTAAGAAAACCGCTCTAACAATTTTTACTTTTTTGTACTTTAAATGACTTCTTAGCTATTTAAATAGCAAATTTATATGCATAGAAGTTTATAAAAATAATTTTTATTTTAACTTGTTTGTTTGAAATCATATATATGAGTTATTATTGAATCAGCATACATCGTCAATTTCTAGCTACTTAAACTTGATCGAGATCAAGTTGGGGCGATCCAGTCGTGCATTTTATTTTTATGAAAAATACATAATTTTTGAGATTTTAATTTAAGAAATAACCTTTTAAAAACTGACATTTCGATCTTAATATTTTGTATACGTCAAAAATAGTTAGTGGCTTTTCTATCAAGCTTTAAGCTGTGCGGGTGGAAAAGCCACGGTGGACATAGTATTTGAATGCTAACCTGGCGGTCGAAATTGTGCTCCCAACCCACTTCCCGAGCAGCATTATTTTCTATAGTCCCCATTTTCAATTGGATGCCACTCATGTCATTTCGTGATATATTAAACATCCTTATTCCCAATCCACTATACCAACACGATAGTTTCTTTTCCTTCTATTTATTCTAACAAAGTGCTGTGCAGTGTATTGCATTTAAAACAACAAACGTCTTACAAGCATATATGTAGTTAAATAAAACAAAATAAACAAGCCTTCACATAGGTGTATTTTTCATACTAATCGCCACCCCTTCCCTTCGCAAAGGTATACCTACGCCTTTACCTACGCCTTTACCTACGCCTTTACCTACGCCTTTCAAAGAACATACATGTGCCTGCATACCTGATTTAATTTCTGAATTTTCAAAACCTGGACAACTACGCCTTTTGTTCCCCATTTATATTCGATTACAAGTTGAATTCAACCCTTAAAGAAAACAAAATTTGCTTCCTTCCTCATTTATAGACTTATAGAATTTTTGCGTCCTTTTGCCAATCTCTCTTCTATATCAATTTATCATCAAGCGTCATTTGAAGCACTTTACTTGTGTTATTCAGAGTGCGTCCTCATTTTACACCTTGAAAAGCTCACTTCAGTAAATTTTTTTGAATAATCCACTCAACATTGTCAACATCCTCCAATTGGCTGTGGATCTTAAGATATTCGTTCTTTTAAGGGCTCTCTCCCCAATCAGCCATCGCAGGCTTTACTCTTTTTTGTTGTTCTTTGGTGTCCACTTGAAGAAGAAGCAGTAAAAATATATATCTACGTCATGATGGCATGCATCATCGTCGTTAGCTCTTCTCATGCTCCTCTGTAGGTAGGTACACTCTTACTTTCTTTCCTCCTTTTACAACCAAGCACAGGATGTGCAGCATCTTCAAACAAAAGCTCTTGAATAATTTTTCTCTGCCCTTCATAGCACTTCGGGCTGGGGGGCTCTGCTTCTTTCCAAGCCTGAGATTTTCTCTTTCAGACATTACACCACTTGAAGGATTATTCACTGGGAAAAGTGAAGTAAAATCGGCAAAAATATTCTACACCTCTCCCGGCTCTCGATGCACGTCCTGTGGTGTACTTGAGAAATTAATAATGAAGTCAATGATTAAAACGATTATGATGACACTTGAAATATGAACATTTACTACGAGAAGGAGGATCAGGTATTCTCACACGTACGAAAGTACCTTTCAAAGAAAAAGTAAAATGACAAAAAAAAATGCAGTTAATTCTAATTTTTATATAAGATCTCGTGTTACCGGACCTTTTGTCAAAACATTTTACCTTTGGGACAATATTTTGATACTTTCAAGTAATTGGATAGAACATTCTATCGATTTTCCTCAACATAGTCCTTTTTATTCTTTCGAAACCTCCTTCCGGTTCTGATTTAAAACGTAGATCCTTAAATCGGATCGAATAACAAAAAAGGAAAATGTTGTATCGCGTTGCTGCTTGGTGTTGTAAATCAAAACAAAAATTCAAAAGGAAAAGTGAGAAAAAAATCTCCTTTATCTGTGCAGCAGTATAGTAAGTATAGGTAGGTACAGCCAGCGTGCTACCGTGGCAACACCTCGCTTTCTCCTTTTATCCTTTTGTCAGGATTCTTCAATGTCGACACGTTAATCTGATTGTAATTGTAAGTTGAACTTCATGATGCATGAAGGGAATTATTCAGATTTCAAGGAATCCTTATTTTGCATATATGTCGATTGATTTTTTTTTTCACATTTCAATTCAAATCCTGTGTTGTTTGTGAATCCTTGGAATTGAAATATCATTGTCGATTTTTTTAAAAATGACCCAATTGCAAAAAGGAAAAGACGAATTTTTTGTTGTATCTCTGAAAGAAAAAAGCGTGGTAGAATTTTATCGCTTAGTAGCACTTTGGTGCATTCAACTCTTGTATCCTTTTAGTTTTATAATTCTTTTCACCTGTTTTTGTGTAAGCGAGCTGGACGAGTTTTGAGTGGTGTGATTTTTGTATGCCTTGTTGTCCTGTCCGTTGCCCTCCATTTGATATCCACTTGATTTTGAGTTGCTCCCTTTTGGAGAAGCTATGCTGCGAATCTTTCCATTGTCCTGATGGATCCTTAGAAATATTCTGGGATGATGCTTTTTATTATCCTTTTATGGAGGAAAACTTTATTTTTTTTTTGTTCATTTCATGTTTCGCTTTCAATGAAGTCTCTCTCTGTGAGCTATTTGAATTCATGTTCATTATACTTTTTATTTTGTATCCTTAGTGCTTGTGATGCCGATTTTTAAGCTTCTGTCTCTATATTCCCATCAGAGAGGTTCCTTCTATAAAGGTACGTACTGTGTCTCTGAGCACAGAACATGCATTTTTAGAATACGGATAGGGTAAAATTTTGTGAGAAGGAAAAATGAAAGCAAACAAAAACTAACAAAAAGTGGACTTCTTGGAACAATACCCAAGCCAAATGGCATTTTTTTGTGAAAATGATGAGCCAACATTTTGGGGGCTTTGATATAACAAGAGAGAAATTTTTTTATTCGTTGCGAAGAGAAAGAAATTATATGATTTATAATGAATTTATGAATAATTAAGTTGGTTTTTAGATGAGAGTTTGGAGTTATGAAGAATTAGGTCAGAACACGGATTTGAATAAAGTCAATTGAGGAATTTTGAAACTCATTAAAATCTTCTTTGTGAGCTTGAATGAAGGAATTATATATTTAAGATGGTGATCATGCAGGCATCACTTGGAGAGTAATTACGATATAGGTACCTATATATGTATACTGCACAAAGAACATGAATTTTAAAAAAGAAGACAAGTTGTTCCGTGTACAAAAACCACTGCGCAACAAGTCAGCCGTAAAAATAGTGAGATCTAAAAGTAAACCAAGTTCTTAATTTATTAAAGTAAAATATCGATAATTGTAAATATGTACAATGTATACATAGATTAATATAGAAAAACCTCAAAATTATTATAGAAATTTGTTTTTTAATAGTTTCTGACTTAAATTGGGTTGGTTCTCTTAAGCGGGTCTTACTGTATCGATTTATTATACAAAATAGTTTAAATATTATTTTTATTATGTTATTCATTATTTTATAATTAATTTTGGGCTTTTGGGCAGCTTTTCCATGGAAATACTTATAGGTGCAGCGGAGACCTCGAAGAGCGCTTAAAGTGACTTTGTCCCGCAAACGGAATGTAAGCACATGTTTTTTACATCAGTAATAAGGTACTCTGTAAGCTGTAACCATATTTAATTTCAATTACGAGCAAATTGGTGGAATTTTGAAAAATGTTTGCAACTTTGAGCGCTTGTAAGCGGTATTTTTTTTTGATATCGTCTGATATTGATTAACACACCCACGAAAGATAAACGACTAGAAGTAGTTTTTTTGTTTGCATATTTCAAAAGCTCTGAGAAAGCGTTGTCCCGCTATCTGGTTGTAAGCGGTCCCTTTTCGTGATGGTCACTTCCAAATTGAAGCCTACAAGTGATCCTATCGACGAGCAAATAAGTCATCAAAAACTGTCACGAGCTCCCAGAATATAGTCATTCTTTCATTTCAAAATTGTTTTATTAGGTAATAAAAGAAAAATTCCCATAAGTAAACCAACACAATACTTTAAGTCTAAAAACTAATTTAAAGCATTTTTTTATAAAGTGTATTTATTTAGGTAATTTGAATTTTTCACGTGAATATTTAAAAATTACTTATTTAATCAAAATTTTGATTTTCAAATTTTATTCTTGCTGATTTTCACATAAAAAGTTTAAAATTTTCAAGAGCGAAATTTAAATTTAATAAAAATGAAAGCAATTTTTACGAAATACTTATGAAATATTCAAATTTCACTCTTGAAATTTTTTAAAGTTTTTATGTTAAAATTTGGGAGAAATTTTCAAAATAGCTTATAATTGTCATTTTTTTTTTTAATTTAATTTTAATTATTCACGCTATTTTTTTTTAATGAACTTAAGGTACAAATTTTCAAAATTATTTCGCTTAAAAAAATGAAGGTTCTATATAGGAATTAATTAAAACTACTTTAAGTATTTTTAACTTCCCATTGGAAGTTATTATATTATTGGTACGGTTTGCCTAATTGAACAGTTTTACATATTTATCACGTTTTGGGGTCTCTATAATCATAAGCCGTAATTTTTAGAAAGATGTCTGTATGTGTGTATGTATATATGTACGTCTAGGGAACTTTTTTCGTCCACCATATCTCGAGAAAGAATATAGATATCGACTTGGTATGAATTTGATTCTACAGATAATATCGTCATAAAGTGCTTAAGAGATTTTCTAACAAATCAAATTAATAGTTTTTTTATTATAGCTTTTTTAAAAAAGCTGTAAAATATCTTTCTTCTCGGATATCTCGAGAACAGAAAATGTTATCGACTTCTGATTAATTTTATTCTACACATAATAGGGAATTGTTAAAAATTTAAAAAAAAACACACATTGGATAATAAATTTCGTCTCAAATTTTTGAAGAACAAAATTATGATTTTGAATTCAGTCTATTTTTTCTTCTGCACATAATGAGGAAAGTTGTTCCGAAACAACAACAAGCCTCGGATATGGATGATTTTAAAGTTGACGACCCCAGCAAACGAACAAGGACAATGAATTTCGGATCTGCACGTGGAACGTCCTGTCCTTATACAGAACACGTGCAGCCGAACAATTAGTGGAGAACCTGGACAGGCTAAAGGCTGACGTAACAGCCATCCAGGAAGTGCGATGGGATGGAGAGGGCATACGGAGACTGAAAACGTGTGACATCTACTACGGCGGGTGCTTGAATGAACAGGGTCAGCGGCTCTTTGATTGTGGTTTTGTGATAAGGGGAAGTCTTAGGCAAGAAGTCTTGGGTTTCCGAAGTGTAAGCGAGCGCCTGGTCACAATCCGCATCAAGGGCAAATTTAAGAACATTTCGCTGATCTGTGTTCATGCCCCCCATGAAGGGAGAGATGACTCAACCAAAGAAGCATTCTACGATCTCTTGGAGACAACGTATGATATGTGCCCGAAGTACGACGTGAAGATCATTCTTGGTGACTTCAACGCAAGATTCGGAAAGGAGGGCATCTTTGGTTCGATAGTCGGAGGACACAGCCTACACGACGAAACTTCCGGCAACGGACACAGGCTGGCAGACTTTGCGGCGGGGCGAAATGTCATCATCTCAAGCACCTACTTCCCACACCTCAATATACACAAGGGGACTTGGCGGTCGCGTGATCAAGTAACCGTCAACCAAATCGAGCACGTTGCGATAGACGCGAGACATGCTTCCAGTATCTTGGACGTCCGAACGTTCCGAGGGGCCAACATTGACTCGGATCACTACCTGGTGGTAGCTAGACTACGTATGCGGATATCCATGACGCGACAACGCAGAGCAGATGCTGTGAAAAGATTCGATGTCGAGAAGCTTAAATCGCAAGAGACTGCCAGAACTTTTGCAGACCACGTAACTCTTAATCTCTCAGGAGGTCCGCTACCAGCATCAAGTGCAGAGGACCAGTGGGAACACTGTCAACAAGCCATCAGAAGTGCCGCCTCTGATGTGCTGGGTTTCACTAGGCGAATACAACGAAACCCCTGGTTCGATGAAGAGTGCCGGCTAGCGCATGCAGCTAAGGACGAGGCCTACCAGGCAATGCTGCAGACTCGAACAAGAGCTGCTGAGAGAGTGGCCCGGGAGCTCTACGGGCTAAAATGAAAAGAGGAACGCTGACTTCTCAGGAGGAAAAAGCGAGAGCACGAGAAGCGGGCGGTAGAGTCTATTGAGGGTTGTAGCGGTAGGGGAGATGTTCGAAAATGTTATCAGAGGGTGAAGCGATCCACCCAAGGATTCAAGGCAAGAACGGAAGCCTGCCGAGATTAGAGTGGGAATATGGTAGTAGACACACAGTCAGTGCTGAGGATCTGGAAAGAACACTTCTCTAGACTGCTTAATGGCGAAGACAGCCAAGATGCCGCTAATAGGCAGAACGCTCTATTCAACTTGGACGATGATGGCCAATAGTTCCGTCCACCTGACCTAACCGAAGTGCGGCTGGCGATATCCAAACTTAAGTCGTAAAAGGCTGCTGGTGCGGATGGCTTACAAGCCGAACTATTTAAATCAGCGGGAGATGAATTGGCTAGGAGCATACACCAGCTCATCTGCAAATTTTGGTCGGAGGAAATTATGCCCGATGAATGGAACTTCGGTATAGTGTGCCCCATCCACAAAAAGGGAGATGTTCTGAAATGTACCAGCTACAGAGGAATTAGTCCCCTAAACGTCACTTATAAAATCTTATCGGCCATCCTGTGTGACCGCCTACAACCTTTTGTCAACGAACTGATCGGCCCCTATCAGTGCGGTTTTAGGCCAGGCAAGTCAACCGTCGATCAACTGTTCACACTTCGACAGATTTTAGAAAAATCCCGGGAATTCCAGATCGATACACACCACGTTTTTATCGATTTTAAAGTCGCGTATCATAGCGTGAAAAGGGACGAATTATACAGAGCCATGTCGAGTCTCGGCATCCCTGCCAAACTCGTCCGCCTGTGCAGGATGACGATGGAGAAATCTCGCTACTCCGTCAAAATTGGTAAGAACACCACCGCTTCCTTTAATGTTGAAAAAGGATTGAGCCAAGGCGACGCGTTATCATGCAACCTATTCAACATCGTTCTTGAAGCCATTGTACGCAATGCACATGTCAACACCAGCGATACAATCTATCAAAAGTCCGTACAATTGCTTGCATATGCGGATGACAAAGACATTGTCGGCAGAACGAAGCGAGTTGTGGAAGGGAGCATTGAATCGGAGGCGGCTAGAATGGCATTGGCGGTTAATGGGGACAAGACGAAGAATATGCTGTCATCGAGAGAGGAATCTCAACATCGTCGACTCGGGCAAAATATCACGATGGACAGATATAACTTCGGAGTTGTCTAGGACTTTGTCTACCTGGGCTCCACTATTACATCGCAGAATGACATCAGTGCAGAGATAAAGCGAAGAATTACTCTTGCCAACCGCTGTTTCTTCGGTCTAAGAAGGCATTTAAGTAGTAAGGCCCTCTCTCAGAGAACCAAGGAGACTTTATACAAGACCCTTATCATCCCCGTCCTGCTTTATGGGTCAGAAGCATGGACACTGAAAGATTCGGATAAAAATCTGCTAGGGTGCTTTGAGAGGAAGATTCTTCGTGTGATTTTCGGTCCGGTGTGTATCGAAGGAGTATGGAGGAGAAGATTCAACGACGAGCTATACGGGCTATACAGCGACGTTGACCTGGTCAAAAAGCTGAAAATACAGCGGCTGAGATGGCTGAGATGGCACGTGGAGCGTATGGACAGCAACGCACCTGCCCGACGAGTCTTCGAATCCAACCCCGATGGGGTACGCAGCAGAGGAAGAACCCGTAACAGGTGGCGCAATCAAGTGAATGACGACATCAAAGCACTCGGTGTGCGCAACTGGAAGCGGCTAGCTAGGGACAGAGCTGGATGGAGGGGCTTGTTAGTTGAGGCCGAAGCCCATCCTGGGCTGTGAGCGCCATCAAAAGTAAAGTATAATGAGGCAGTCAGCAACTGGTTTTTTTTTTTTGGAAAAAATTCAATATATAGTTGTTTTTAGAGCAAAATACTGCAAAAAAAAAAACTAACTACTAAAAACTCTTAAAAATTTGTTTCAACTCGAAATACCTTGAACAAACAAAGATATTAATGCCCATCAGTTTACCTTTGAGGCGAACCTCAGACGCACGGTAAAAAATAGGGATTCGTTCCTTATCCGCACCACACGTATGTGGAATACTTTAACAAACTCCATATTTCCCACTCATTATAACCTCAAAGCATTCAAGATCAATGTTCATCGGTTACTCCTCCTTAGTCCTCTATAACTTTCCTAACTGCTCGCACTATTTTGTAGAATGCGATTTGAATGTTTCTAAGTTATTTTCAAAATAAAACTGGAGGGAATTTTCAAAAGAACGAGGATCATAAACACTTCCACTCCAAAAAATAAAATTAAATCCTGGAAACGCGCATGGCCTGCGCAACTTATGACAAAATGCCATTTGATGGAAAATACTAAAAAACACTTAAAGTAGTTTTTATATATATATTTTTTTTTGTTTTGAATCTTCTTTTTCATTTAACCGGCTATTTTCATGATCTCGAGGGGGACCACAACTCTTTCACCCAACTGCTTCACCTAAGGTTCCACTTGTGTGGTTCGCCGGGTTGACCTCAGAAAACGTCGATAGGACTCCCGGTTTTGGAATGTTCCATGTCTGAGGCCAACTAAATGCAGGTGTCGTTTCTATTTGTTTAATCCAAAAGTTTTTGCGCCTGCCTTTCTTCCGCGATAGTGTTGGAACGTCTTGTGCTATTGCCTTTTGAACTCGGTTCTCATGGCATCTTCTTTGTACATGTCAGTACCAGCTCAGTTGTTGGTCATGCTGTATTTTGCCAAGGATGGTATTTTTGACGTGTAGGCTTCACGGATTCTCTTGCTTCTTATTCGATCACGCTTTGTCACACCTACTGTCATGCGAAGCATCTTCATTTCAGCTGTCGTCAATTTACTGTACTCGCATTCTTCCCTACTCCACCAACAAAAGACTTGCAGCCATTATTCAATTTTAATGATTTGAAACATAAATTAATTAGAAAAATATACAGTTAGATTTCTCTGAAAATGTTTCAGATTATCCGTTCTTCTTAGTTCACGTGGCAACGAATTCCAAATACGAACTGCACTAACGAAAAACTGTCGCTCAGAGATCTGATAAGTAAAGCGTGGAATACAGATTTGGTTGATTCTGTCAGAAGCTATAGAAACTGTATATGGTTATAAAGGTCCGGTGGTTGTTTAGTGTGGACAATCTTAAATAACATTGCTAGCGTTTTAAATTTGAATATATTCGGAGGACTAAATCCATGCAAACTTTTTGTATAGTTCGAAATGTGGTCAAATCTTTGAAGCCCAAAAACATATCCAGCTGCATTGTTAAAAACAATGTTCAATTTTGTCTGGGACACAGCATCTAAACTACAAAAAATTTCACACCCATACGTTAAAATTGGGACTGTCAATGTTTTAACCAGCATTTTCTTAGTTTCTAATGACGTGAATTTCCTTGCAGCAGATAGTGTTCTAAGCAGTGTGGTACACAGGGGGGGGGCTAAGGGGGCTTGAGCCCCCCCAAGCAATATGGTATACTGTGCTAAGATTTCATAAATATCATCGAAGAAAGTTTTGTATTATTTTTTAGTTCAAATTTTATTTTTGTTAATTTTAAACTTTAGCAGTATTTTCAATTTTAATTAAAAAGAAAACTAAAGACATGGGTGTCGTATTGAAATTATTAGTTCATACCACAGGTAATCTAGATTTTGTTTGATATTTCAAACGTATTTATAGAAACCCAAACAAAATTCCCTTGCAATCAGTAAAAATTCGCAAAATATGATTTCACAAAATTAATTGTGTCCATCTTTTCCCATTCAAAAAAAAGCCGGAATCAAAAAACGAATGCAGTGCACTTATTAAAATAATACATTCTCTTACTACCTTCTCTTTTTGTATTGCTTTTTATTGTGGTCAAATGCTTTGGTTATGCTTTAACCAGTATCTTCGCGCTCAGTGAACGTAGTATCAAATATTCAAAAAATATTTTTAAATACCTGTAAACGGCATTAAGAAAACTGTAGAGTTAATTGATGACATTTCGAAAAACTGCCTCTAGCTTGTATCAGAGGTAGACAAACTTCTCAAAAAGGTTTTGTCAATGCACTATTTTTGACGTTCAATAATTTAATAAACTTCTATTTTGATAAGTTCTTAAGTAAAACATGAGTTTAGCGAAACCAATATGAAAATGACCCAATAATAATTTGTATTATGAGAATTCCCTTGAAAAATGTTCCCATTTTTTTAATTGTATAATTACCGTTCCTTTGTTCTGAATTTCTGTGATTTTCTGTGCATTTTGTTCCCAAGTTCTGTCAATTTCATTTCTTTTATATGAACTTGCCAGGACTTTGGACTAAAAGTCACAGAAATGTACAGAAAGTAAAGGAACAGACGTAATAAATGTGTTTTTTGAGAGAGTGACTAACAAATCAGTAAAAGTTTTACACGCAAAACCACAAACAAAATTCTCTATAATAATTTGTTTTGTTAATGTTTAGCTGAGCTGATATTCACTCTCTCAAAAAACACGGATAATAGCAATAGCTGAGCTTATTTAAGGAAAAAACGGAAATTTTATTTATTAAATGTGAATACACTTTTCACCTACCCCTATTACCGTTAAAGTTGCTTAAATCGAGTCCATAAAGTAGAATTTGTCAAAGTGGATTTTAACAAAAAATATTTTTTATAAAGAAAGGTAAAATTCATTTCATAACTAGGGAGTATTTTGCGTATTTTTCCTTTTTTTTATTTCAATTTAACTTCTGGTGGTTGATAATACGAAAGGCTTTAGTTTTGTGATACCTTAAACAAATTTCACCAAAAATTGAGACTGAGCCCCCTCAAACTTAATCCTGCGTACGCTACTGGTTCTCAGTGCACCATAAGCTTTTCCTACCGCAGCATTTACATGATTGTTCCATGTAAGATTACAAATAAAGTGCACTCCTTCGCTGTGTCAACGTACTCAAATGGAATGTTATTAAGGTATATTACCGGAAAATAGCTCAAGTCTAAAGCCTTCTTTGAAATGACGAGGCACTTAGTCTCAAGCAGATTAAGAACAAGACCCTTGGTGCCAGACCAGTCAAACAAGGCATTCAGATCAAAATTGATATTGTGGATGCAATTCTCTATTAGACCCAGTGCTGTACTTCCGAGGTATGGTACATCATCAGCGAACATTCTCGTTTCACCATGCCTCAGAATACTTGGTAAGTTATTCACATAAGAAGAGAATAAAAGTGGTCCAAGAATGGATCCTTGTGGAACACCTCGGAATATTGAAATGAACTCAGAAGCTTGAGTTCCAGGGAACACAGCTTGACTCCTTCCCGTTAAATATGAAAAAATGAAGTTAACTGCTAAAGGTGAAAAACGAAAGTCGGTTAGTTAATGGTATCGAAGGCTTTAGAGTAGTCTAGAAGAACCAAAAATGAGACTGTCTTCATCTTCAGGCTTTCCTTACATGCTCAATAGCATCCAAGAGTGCAGTGGTGCTACTATGTTGGGACCGAAATCCAGATTGCTTTGATGAGAGGAGACTTTTTGCGGTAAAATATCGTACAATCTGCTTATGCATTAATTTCTCAACTACTTTCGAAAAAACGGGTTCTTCTTTGTTTTTTTTTAGGTAATGGAATAATTTTTGAAAATTTCCACTGTGAGGGAAAAATACTTGTTGTAAAGATTGTATTTATAGTATGAGTAATTAATGGCAAAATATGTGTTATTGCTTTAAAGAATGTTGGATGCACGTTATGGAAGCCTATGGCATTTGATTTAACTGAAATCAAGCTTTCTACAACATCTTCGGATGTAACTCCTGAAAAATCAAAGACATCTCCATGTCTGAATGACGAGTCCTCGACTTCGCTGTTTGGCTGTTTGGTGGACTGAAGTTGTTTAATTCGTTGCAGTTAACATCCAAATCTTCAAGATTCTGCTTTCCAATTCCTAAACCGCTTATATTCTCCCAAAGTTTACGCCCATTTTCAGAGAGGTTCAAGTGATTTCTATACTATTTGGTTTTTGCTTCATTTATCAGACTGACAAATTTGTTTCGCAGTTGCCGGTATTGTTGGCGATCTTCGGCTATCCTAAATCGTTTCCATTTTGTGTATATGCGATTTCTTTGGCTTAAGCAGTTTCATATAACGGCAAAAAAACTGCCGCGGGGCAAAAAAACTGCCGCGGGCCAAAAAAAAACTGCCGCGGGGCAAAAAAACTGCCCTGGGTCAAAACAAACTGCCCTGGGCCAAAAAAAAACTGCCGCGGGGCAAAAAAAAACTGCCGCGGGGTAAAAAAAATTCCGCCGGGCAAAAAAACTGCCCTGGGCCAAAAAAAACTGCCGCGGGGCAAAAACACTGCCGCGGGGTAAAAAAAATGCCGCGGGGCAAAAAAACTGCCGCGGGGTAAAAAAACTGCCGCGGGGCAAAAAAAAACTGCCGCGGGGCAAAAAACTGCCGCGGAGCAAAAAAACTGCAAAAAAACTGCCGCGGGGCGAAAAAAAAACTGCCGCGGGGTAAAAAAAAATGCCGCGGGGCAAAAAAACTTCCGCGGGGCAAAAAACTGCCACGGGGCAAAACAACTGCCCGGGGCAAGAAAAACTGCTGCGGGATAATAAAAAATAGCCGCGGGGCAAAACAATTGCCGCGGGGCAAAAAAACTACCGCGGGGGAAAAAAAAATCTGCCCAGGGCAAAAAACTGTTACTTTGTTTCACAATAATTTTTTAAGCCAAACTATGAACAATATAAGCTATAATTCAAGGAACAAAATTAATGCAATAAAATTCGTGCACTTTTTCTAAATAAAACCCGTATTTTTAACCACGTAGGGGACTTTTTGACGCAGAAAAACGAATTTAAAAATTGGCAAGAAACTTAACACGACTAAGCTTTAATGTTTCATTCTAATTTTTACGCGATGTTTGCTGTCGTCATCACAAGGTCCTTCGCCATTGATCATTGATCCAAGATATTTAAACTATTCGCACTTGGGAAGCACTGTTCCAATCAAATAAATGTCCGGAATAGGCTTGTGTGGATCAGAAAGTGGACAGCATAGGTATTCGGTCTTTTTCGCGCTAATGCGGTGTCCATTTCCCTTCAGAACATCCATCCATACATCAAGTGCTCGTTGCAAGGACACAGAATCTTCACTTATGATGGCTCCATCGTCAGCAAAGAATAACTGATTCACTTTGGGGTCCGTCGCCTTATCCTCAAGCAGAAAGTCAACGACAGTAATAAAGAGCAAAGGACGCTTCCCTGGTGGACACCTACTCTAATTGGGAAGTCTTCGGTGATTCCTGCGGGGCATCTTACTTTTGTTTAAACTTGCTCGTACATGTCCATGACCATCCGCGCGTATACTTCCGGAACTCCTCGTTGCCTAAGTGCAACCCATATCAGATCTCGTGGTTGTCTGTCGAATGCTTTTTCAAAATCAACCAATACAATATACAAATCTCTCGGGGAATCCCGATATTTTTCCATTCTGATTCTTATACTCTGAATAGCATCTGGTGGTTGATTTACCCGAAACAAACCCGCACTGGTCGTCAGATAGCCGCATTATTTTTTTGTTTTGAATAATCGCTACAATGTGAAATAACTTTTCAAATACATAAACTATTTTCCGAAAAATGCATATGCATATTAAAATTAAAAATTTCAGAAACGTGTTGAATTCCAAAATTTTGAAGAACTTTTATTTGATAATAGAACAAAATTAAATCATTTTTTTTTTTTGCAAACGCCAATCTATCTTGAATTATATTTTTGAAAATTGATAGAAAGAATTGAAACCCGTCAGAAAACCGAAACCCGTGCGTTTTTTGGGGGGAAGTTTTTTTATGAATGAAATTTATTAATGACATGATTAAGGTAAAATTTAGCCTGGGAGACATTTCTGAAATTTTGGCGTTTAGCCGAAATTTTGAAAATGGCGCCCAACGTTCCTGATATGTGAAAATTAAAAAATTCTGTCAAACTACTTAGACAATTTTAGTGTTTAAGGTGTCGCTGTGTTGGTCTAACAAAAAGGCCATGGCCCCACCTCCAACTTCATTCAACCATACCCCCCCATACAAAATTTAAAGGTGTATTTTTAAATTGTTTTATTTTATGCAGTTATAGCTATAATAACAGACTTAATTATCCAATAATAATGAGATTGACATACTTTGTATGCTGAATTACTGTAATGACATCAATGCGATAATAAAAGCTTCGTTAAATATCTCGTAATCAGTCATTAAACTCATCTTCTGTTTCGCTATCTTCAACGGATGAATCATTAAATTCTTCCTCAGCTTCGACGAAAGATTCCTCTTCAAGGGTTTCAATGGATTGAGGCAATTGGATGGTAATAGTTTGCAATCCATCTTGGTGCTTTTCCCATCCGAAGTCAGTTGGAAATAGACATTTTAAGTCTTGCGTTTTTGTATTCGTAAGCTTGCAAGTGGCTTCGGAGGCAATGTTGTCTAAATGCGTCTTTGTCATAATGGTGCAACTGCTGCCATTTTCGTGCTCGGGCTTCACACAAATTTGCACTCACTGGATCGTTGTAGACAATTCTAATTGTGAACAACTGCAGTTGAATGAACAGCTGTATTGTTTTCAGGTGCGGCATATTGTTTGGTTGAAGAATGCGTTTCATTGATCTGACCTTTCTGAAATCGAAGAAAGCTTCTACTGTGTCACAACCGGTGAATGTATAGACTCCAAGAGCAGCACATGCCTTGTGTTGTTCTGGTAACAGTGAATGACAGTTGTAGAATCTTGTATCATTTCCTGATTTCTTCTTATATACATATACATCTCTCCTTGAGTTAAGTTAGTGATGTAGTGTGCAATAACCCATACATCTGTATCCTCGAAATGAAATAAAACTGGATATGAATGCAAATCAGTTAACTCTGCTGCTTGGAAAAAAGCTCTAGTATCTGCTTCACATGAACGTGGTGCTCCAAATTGAGGAACACATTCTCCAGTTGTAATATCATAGCAGAAAAGATACATGGAGTAAGATGTCCAGTAGAGTCATGGTAGGATTTCTCCACTTGTTATAGATCAATAACTTGTTTCGTTGCAGCGTGATCCACTAATATCCTGGCATTTTGATTCCTCCTTGTAAAAGTGACTTATTTCCGGATAAAAGTCTGTCCATGATTCCTTCTGGCATGGTATTTCCATCTGCATGGACTGTGTGCACTTCCTACGTAGTTGGTTGCCCAGTGCACAGTGAGCGAATATTTGGATGCCAACTATTCTATGGGTTCGTATCCCTTTTCTCCAGAGCAAGTTTTATTTATTTATTTATTTACAAGTCAACTAATTACTAGCTATAAAAGTTTTATGTACAATTTATGTGTTTGAAAAAAAATTTGATTTACATTTTATAGAAAAATTTACATTTTGATTAAACAAATTTATATATATATTATTGATATCATTTAATAAATAAAACATTTTGTTTAGAGGAGAAAAATGTTCATAATTGGTCCTATAGTTAGAAATATGTATACATTCGGACAAATTTCTTAAGTTTCTTTGAGGAATATTAAAGTGGACACGGGAAAGAAGGTGCAAAGAGTCTATTTTCCCGTTTATTAATTTTACAATAAAGGCAAAACACAAATAAGAACGTCTGCTCTCAAGACTAGACATGTCAATAAGTTTCAGTCTATTATGGTAAGGTGGGAGATCGTAAGGATTTACCCAACCTAAGCCTCTGAGCGCAAACCTAAGGCATCTTTTTTGCACATGTTCTATTCTATCTTTATGACAGTCATAGTGGGGTGACCAAACTTGACAAGCATATTCAAGAATGGGACGAACAAATGTCATAAAAAGCTGCTTTGTAACAAAAGGATCGGAAAATTGTTTCGACTCTCTTTTTATCCAACCAAGAATTGAATTGGCTTTATTAGTTATTGAATTGATGTGTGATATAAACTCAAGTTTTTGATCAGACAAGACACCAAGGACAGACATATCGCTTACGCGTGATAAAAGGACACCATTTAACATATAGTTAATAGAAGTAACTGACAGCTTTCTTGTAAAACTAATAGTTTTAAATTTATCAATGTTAAGGTTTAAACAGTTACGGTCACACCAGTCAAAAAAAACAATTAAGTTCACACTGTAACTCTTCACAATCACGATTATTTGAAATTTTGAACATTGTAACATCGTCTGCATAAATAAGGCAATTTGAAAATTTCAACACAGACGGTAAATCATTTATAAATAAGATGAAAAGAACTGGGCCTAAATGGCTACCCTGCGGTATTCCAGAATTAACAGTGAACTTATTTGATTCGAAGCCGTTGAAAATTACAGAGTAAGATCCATCCAGTAAATACGATTGAAGCCACATAACAAAATGTTCGCTAAATCCTTACTTCTTTAATTTTAATAACAAGACTCGATGTGAGAGTCTATCGAACGCCTTGCTAAAGTCGGTGAAGACACAATCTATTTGCCTTTTGTTTTTAAATGAGTCAATACAACTTTCCCCCCCTTGTAAAGCCATGTTGATTTGAAACAATAATAGACTTAACATAAAAACACAGTGATTTACAAATAATTGCCTCGAATAGTTTAGGAATGGCCGATAATCTAGCTATATGTCTATAATTTTTGATTTCGTCTTTTTTACCTTTCTTGTGAAGAGGAATTATAAAAGAATGTTTCCAAATTGATGGAAATATACAAGAAGACAATGAATAGTTAAATAAAATGGACAAAGGAAGGGACAAGTGACTGATACAATTTTTCAAGATAGTAGAAGGTATCCCATCAGGTCCTGGTATACAACTATCGTCAAGATTAGATATAAACTTTTTAATTTCGTCAGAATTAGTATTTAAGTTTATGTCAGTCAAGCAAGTAAAATGTTTTAAAAGGCCAAAGTTTTTAGCCTTTTCGTCAAATGTATCGCAGTTAGAAATATCACAGTTTTAAATATCACAATTGTGTGTATCGCAGTTGAAAGCGCTTTGAAAGAAGTCTGAAAATAGTTGTGTTATAACCCGAGGGTCATGGCTTGAAATTTCATTTGACATTTTACGTCATCAATGACCATTGATGGACCCAATTCTGGGTGGCGGTAAAGATGTTTCTTTAAATGTATGTTTTCTTGTAATTTCCCCTTAAGGTACAACACAGCAGGTCTGCTGAATATATTTATAGCAATCATGGGGAGATATTTGGTAAATCCAATCCAGCCACCACTTTTTCGGTTCTTAGACTGTTGGTTCATTGTCAATTCAATGACCTGGTCGGGAGGTAATTTGCTGAAACTCTTGCCAGTCAACGAGAACGAGTATATTGAAGCCATGTGTTACTTTTCTTCCGTTGTCAAGCTGGACATTTGTCAATAGTAAAGGGAGAGGTAACGCAGGTAATTTATGTTGCCATATGCCGCTAGAAGAGGAAGCATTCTCCGACAACTATCTAAATATTCTTCAAAACTTACTCCATTCCTCAGACAGTAGTAGTGATGAAACAGGACTTCTACGTCAATTATGTAAGAAAGCCAAAAGTTTGCCATATCGGAGTCAGAATCACAGATATCTTGAAATATGAGCTGTCTTCACTTTCCTGTTCTGTTGTTATGTCTACCACCTACTCCAAACCGTGATGGTGGTGGTGATGGTGGTGTGGGGTTGTTGTGTGAGGAGAAGAGGGTGGATGGGAAAGGAGAGGGACCTAGTTCACGGTTCAACGACACCTTAAACACCAAAATTGTCCAAGTAGTTTCAGAGATTTTAAAGATTTTCTCATATCGTGAACGTTGGGCGCCATTTTCAAAATTCCGGCTAAACGCCTAAATTTCAGAAATGGCTCCTAGGCTAAATTTCATCTAAAAAATGTTAATAATAAATTCCAATCATAAAAAAAACTTCCCCATCCAAAAACTCACGGGTTTCGGTTTCCTGACCGGAATGTTAGACAAAATCTTATTTTCTAGAAAAACATCAGCTCCAATGATCTTCTTTTAAGCAAACAATTAATTTATTTTTTGAAAATTCACCCTATCAAAACATTTAACGAAACCTCTAAAGTTAGGTACAAGAAAGTTGCATGTACTTATATCAACTATATATACAATTCAAAAATCATCCTTTTAACATATTTGAAGGTGATATTTTAAAACGATATTTTTGTTGTCAAAAAATAGTAATTAGTAATTTTTGACCTTAAAAGTAGATATTTTTTTTTAATAAATTGTCATTTGAATTAAACTGATGCCTGCCAATATCAATCTATTAACTTAATCCCTCCTATCACTTCGAAATCGAATTCATTAATAAATAAATCAATTTAACTGGCCTATAGGATTCTTGATCTCGCTATCATCGCTTTCTTCTTATCGACATCTCATCCCTTATTGATTTAAAATTCAAATTTCCGAAGCGCGGCACGCGTTGCTCTATTTTTTTTTTATTTTTAATTTTCCATTCCTCCAGTATTATGTTCCAACAGCAGGGCAACATAATTAATCTTCGTCAGTTCAAATTGCTTCAATTACAAACGTCATTTTCCTTCCAATTTCCATTTGTTCAAGTGAAAAAAAAGGGAGTAAAGCTTAAGAAAAAGGACTACACTAGGGCGATGATATAGTTCTTCTATACCAACCCACCAGAATGTCCATCATCAGGCAAATGTTGCAGAAAACTAAATACCAGTCCCAATGTAAATTTTCCCTTTAGTCACAAGAGCCCCTGCTCCTATCCTGCCTGTCCTTTGCTCTCGTCTCAAGAATGACTATGACAAAATACACAAATATCCTTTTTTTGTTTTTGAAAAGGAAAGGAATGTTTCTTATGCAAAAAATGCGCCATCTCACAAAGTTAGAGTGAATATTTTTGGACGCAACATCTCCAGGGAAACAGAACTCTCAATAAACGAAGCTAAGGCAATATACATGGCTAGGTAGGAAGGTATACGAACATTCTTAGGGTTCGTAAACTGTGACTATTCCATGTGATCCTGTTTGCACAATACTTACTGTTCTCTCTCTAGGCCAACTAGGTATATCTACCCAGGAAAAGGCAACACTCTGCTCATTCAACTGATGATGACTTTGCAGTAAAACGTTTATGAACTGTTGTTTGTTTTGTTTTTTTTTTTTATTATTATTTTGTCGAGGGAAGCCAGAACAAAACAAGGATATGAGCTATAGGAGTTCTAGAGAAATGAACAAAATCACAGCTCACTGGCGATGTGAAGTTTTCCATTATTTTGTTCATTCATTCGTCCTACCGGTGATTTGATTTTCTGTCTAACGCCCTTCTACTACCAAAAAGAATATCTCCATCACTTTACCCACTATATCTCCTCACCCGTTGCCACACCGTTGGTTGCCACTGCCACCCATCAAAATCTGAACATCCAACCCAACCAAAACAGGACAACTCGCAATATTGAAGGAAAATCAAAAGCAGGTTTCATGCTCCGCCGAATTTGTGAAATTCAATTTACCCAATGGCGCTTTTCCTCTCGTCTCGGATTCCTTTTATCATCATATCGAGTCAAGTCGAGTCGAGAGTCTTTTTTCATACACATGACATAGGTAGTACCGAGAACCAGAACCATCAGCATCAGGACATAGGAAGCAGAAAATAATCATGTCCAATGAGTCGGCAATATTACCAACTACACAACCATCACTCTGGCTTTCTCGATGCTACTGGTGCTACCAAGCCAACTCAACCTCCGCATATAGTGCTGGAGGAGGCTCATCCTGAACAAGTTAAATAGTCAATCAGGACAATGATTTTAAGTATGAATATTTTCATCATCAAGAATGAAAAGGGACGCCACCGACTGAACTGCTTTATTGTTGTTGAAATATTTCCTTCATCTGTGCCAACTAAAAAAAAAAAAAAAACTTTCTTCAAAGGAAGAACAACAAAAAAGCTTCAGCAAGGACTTGAATTCGAGTGAGAGTGAGCGTGTTGAACGAACGCTTGATGCTACTGCTGCTGCTTTGCCTTTGATTTTCTGGCAAATTTCATTTTTGCATGTCCGTTCGATTGGAAACGGAAATGACGACGACATCTTAAGAAGAAAAAATTACTTGACAGCGAAGCAGGCAGGGAAAAAGAAAGAACAAAACACGTCTGTTTGTCGTTTAAATACAGGACGAATCAATGAATCCTTTCTCCTTATAGTATATACTTTGTCTGAATTTGTTGTCTTTTTTTTTTTTTTTTTTTTAATACATTATCTCAAAGTCGCTGTCTTTTTCTTTCTTTGTCGATTGGTAATGTCATTTCAATTTGGATTGTTTCAAAAAAAAAAAAAAATAAGAAAAGTTGAATTTTTCCCTCATTACGGGTGAATGGTTAATGTAAAGGAGGCAAAAACAACTGAGTAAGAGTATTGGAAGGACATCAGCAGCATCAGAATTGTAGTCTTCTTTTTTGGTGGGTGAAAATATTGAGGACACAACGCGATGACGAAGAAAACAGTTTGAGCGAGTCAATTTCTAGAATAAAGGTTGGAAGATTGTTAATTTTCTTTTATGGATTTGTTTATTTTTTTTTTTTCGTTTCGCTTTTGTCATTTTTTTTAGGATTTTTTTCCATTGACCCAATTTTGTGTAACGAGAAAACATTGCCAATTCAAGGAAGCTTTTTTTCTTTAAGGAGTTTATTTTTAGCAGACAGGTAGGTGATTAAGGATAAGACAACATATTTAATCGGTCTATTAAGGTTAGTTGAGATGGAAATTTGGGTTAAGTGCAATTATTTTGACCAAACAGGGGTCATGGGTATACTGAGAAGGCTTTGTAGAGGATTTCAGACGATTTAACTTGGTCCTATTGGATTAACATTTATACAGGGTGATTTGCATAAGGTGTCACAAAAGGCTAGGGCGTGTAGGTTGGACCTAGACAAGAACAAAATCGAATGGGAGGGGGTGTTCTATTTCCCCCCGCTTAGGCGGGAGGGGCAATTTTCAAAAAATGGTAATACATACAGAGTCATGCTATAGCATTTTGAAAAGCCAAAAATCTATTCTTTAATATTATTTTTAAATTAAGTTGTTCGAGTGAATAGTTTTTGAAAAATTAATTTTCAAAGTCAAAATTTTGAAAAAAAAAAAAATTCAAGCTATTTTTTTTCAAAATTTTAAAAATGCTATTGTCAATTTTTTGTCAAGCACTCAAAACCGTATGGGTCTAGGACTTTTACTTTTCAAGATATGACAAAAATAACTTAATTTAATATAATAACAACTTAATAAGCATTTCAGCCGATTTCGAAGCATTTGCTCTGCACTGTTGTCCAGGCGAACTTGAACTTACGTACACGAATTGATGTTAAACGATCTTCCCGTTGTTGGGTCTTTTCTGTTACCCTTTTGTTAGACATCGATTCTTTTTTTTGACGGGTTTTCCTACCGACGACGGCTACTTTTTGTATCCAAAGATTTTTAACAGCTCAACAGGAATAATTGTAAATCAATTTAATATCTTCTATCTGCAATTTCAACATCCGCCAAAAATTATGTTAAGCATATGTACATAAGGTACCATTATTATTATGAATTATCAGTTTTAATTATTGTTAATTGCAAACGCAATTGCAACTAAAACTTAAACTGCAACTCCTTGATGTGTAAATATAACGTAACGTAACGTATTTAACACTCAGGCTATCATCTAAGAACCTGAATTAACGTATAACAAACACATTTGTATACCTGATATCATTTGATTTTGTTCAAGTTACACGTTCCGGAATACATTTGTTGGCCTAGTTGACAAATTGCCTGCACGATTTCGACCAAACCTCACAGGAACACGCTCGGACTTACACCAAAGATATTTTGAAAATTTGGATTCAATTGGTTGGGTGATTTCGGAGTCTTTAACATACTTACAAACATCCATTGTTATACAAGATACCAAACTATGATAAGAATACAAGTAATAGTAGGTTAATGCCATAACGATTCTCATAACTGTCATCATACAAAAAGTGAGCCTTGAAACTTCAACTCGATATAAGTAGATACTTACTTAATTGATCTATAAGGTCACATTATGACAGTATCGGAATTTTATAAAAATTAATGAGAATTTTTGAAATTCCTGCTAAACTCTTCCGCGTTTGTGCAGGATGACGATAGAGAACGTGCGCTCCTGGTGTCCAGGTAGATACTACCTTATACCACCAGCTTTGACTAAAAAAAGGATTTAATAAAGTCCGCAACTAAGTTAACGTACAGCACGCGTATCAAAAAGGATAATTCATAACCAATTTGGGATGCGATGGAATACTAAAAATAAATAAGAGTTCGGTACACTATTTAGAATGCCTAAGACCTTGAAAGCCAAAATTCCCAAACACAAAATCCCGAATGGTGCTCTTGAATTTTAAATACCAAAAAAGTGCTAAGCTAGCTATTAATGATTTCAGAATTTAAAAAAAACACTTTTTTAGAGTGATTTTGTTTATTGGTATAAACTTTTTGATTATCATTTTTAAAAATAATATTTTTCCGAAATAATCGTTGTTTTGTTACATTAAAAGGATTGAGTACGATATGTCGACTTTTTAAGATATCGACCCTATAAAATCTACTATCATAATCTCTGAACAAAAAAAAATGTCGAATGGTTAAACAAAATTGCTTTCCAGGTGCTTGAGTGCTGATTGAAGACGAAGCGAAATGCCGTGAGATATTTTAATAGCTGACATTTTAATAGTCGACATTTTTGGATCTCAGATCTTAGCACATCTTATATGTAGGTATATGGGTTAGTCACAAAAATAAGAATGCCATTTAAGAGGTCAGGTAATTGGTGAAAAAAGATCAAATGGGTTCAGAAATTCGTCATCTATAGAAAATTCTTATTCCATGGCAAAAGTTTTTCAAGGTTTTCCCAAAAATTATTTGCTGAAAATCGATTTGACATTAATCAAAAAGAAATCTGTTATGGTATATACTTTTTTTTGCGAATATCCCATAAATTAGGGACTGAAAATCGCACTTGACCTTGAAAAACTTTAGACAGACTTACAAATTTGCTTTTTCTGAAACTAGTTGACCATTTTTTACCAATTACTAACTTTTTATGTGGCATATTTTTTTGGCGAATGTTCCATTTATGACTCAGATTACAGTTTAGGGAATGGTGTTTACAAGAACAATAAATCCGCAAGTTAACATTTTTTGACAAGGTTATGGAAGTCGATATTTTAATAAATTTCGATATATCGTACCTAATTCAAAACTATTATTGGAAAAAATTTCGAAAAGTCGATATTTTGCTCGACTTTTTTAGCAAAGCAGTCGAAATTTATTCAAATCAAAACTTCATAATGTCGACATTTTTTTAAGTCGACCAAAAAATTGACGATGCTTTGAGAGGAAGTTTCTTCGTGTGATTATTGGTCCGGTATGTATCGGACGAGAAGATTCAACGACGAGCTAAAAAGCGACGTTGACCTGGTCAAAGATCTGAAAATACAGCAGCTGAGATGGCTGGGGAACGTGAAGCGTATGGAGGGCAACGCACCTGCCCGACGAGTCTTCGAATTCAACCCTTATGGTCTACGCAGCACAGGAAGAACCCATAACAGGTAGGGCTGGCCACGCGACGAGAAAAGTCTCGGGCTAGCATGACGAGACCGAGACGAGACGATACGAGACCGCCTTTTAAGCAATCAAGACGAGACCGAGACGAGACTGTATATTTCGATCGAAATTTACAAAAATTCTATTAAATTAAAAAATCCAATTTCAGTTAAATATTTAGTTCCTGGGAGACCGAGCTTCGCTCGGCTTATCCGGCAGATTTATATATTTATTTATTATTATTTCCAACCTATGCGCTAAGACCCAAACATAAAAACCATTTGCATTCATTTTCATAAATAAATTAAAATTTTTATACTGGAGCTCTGATAAATTATTTGAGCAGCGATTTGAAACGCGATGAAATAGAAGCTTGAGTCGCATTTCTTATATAGTGAAGCTTTGATAACCACGCTAACTTATATACCTATAAGAAATTATTTTTGTTTCTTATACAATGTGGAATTTCATCATTAGATTTATAAGCTTTGCCATTAATAATATTGCAGCTTGAATCGTTTATTTCAGCTTTATGCAGAGCATGTAGGCCTCATATGCATTTTTAACGCAAGTAAATTGATGACTCTTAAATGAAGTTTTTAAGTTTTGTCTAAAGACCAAAAAAGGTATAAGAAATATGTACAAAAACTGTAAATACATAAAATGTATAATTAAAATTAAAAAAAAAAAAAAAAAATACATACATATGTGTTATGTGGACAATATAGTCAAACATTAAAATAAATAAGTATTTTTTCTTTGATTCAATCTATATATTTTTAAAAATGTAAAATGCAACATTTTCTTACTATAACGTAGAAATACCGGAATGCGAAAGTCTAACAAAAGCAAGGAATTCGGGAATATGACAACAAAAAAGGCAATCTGCTAAAAAACACTCAAAACATTATTTCCGTTATTCGATTTTTTTTGTCAAAACCTGGTATAGTGCTATTAAAACTGTTGTAATGATTACATATACAAACTTTAATCAAAATCATAAGAGCCGTTTTCAAGCTACAAGTTCTAGTGAGCTAAAACAAAAAATTGAATATTCTTCTGGGGAATTTCTTCACATCAAATTTGAAGAACTCCTTTCACTCGTCTAGGCTCTAACCCAATGTATATCAGGACACACTGACGACGCACAGACCGACCGACGGACGTCTGGTCGAAAATCACTTGTTTGGACTTCTCCAACATGGTGATGTTACAGTTTTGGTTATAAACTCGATTTTTTTTTTGTCACGAAATTAATATTTTAATGGGGTTTTCGTGTGATAAAATATGTACAAACATAGCTCTTGCTCTGTCAAATAAACATTAAATGTTTTTAATGAACACCAAACACTTAAGCTGGCTTCTACTGCATTATATAAGGCTAGAATTATAGTTTAAAAAAATAGTAAAATTGGTCGTGTCAATGAGCAAATGATAAAATACTTTCAATTTTTGTTCTTCTCATAAAAAAAAATGGGAAAATTTTATTAAATTCCTTTGAGCCAATTACGATAAACAATAAAGCGTGAAAAGTGGATGTGGACCTGGAAGTAGGCGGATGTTACTCAAAATACGTTCAAAATGTTTTGATAGTTTATTACAAAGAACCCTCAACATTTTATCAGGGTTTCCGGGAAACCGGAAAATGGTTAAATTGGGGCTGGCAGTGGGCGAATATTCGTCTTAGTACTTTCAAATTTTGTTTGCGCATAACAATAAATTCTGAACATTTGATCAAAACCGTTGGAAAAGTTTCCGAGAAACAATAAAGTGTAAAACTTGGGCGTGGCAGTAGGCGGATTTAACTAAAAATATTCTTCGATTTCTTTTCTTGCTCATATACACAGACTCATTTCACTTTCGAGAAAGATAAAAGCGTGAAGAGTCGTTGTGGGCGGATATCACTAAAATTATTTTTCGATTTTTTGTCTTGCTCATATACATAGACTCTGAAAATTTCATTTCAATAGTTTTAGTGGTTTTCAAGAAAACCAGCAATTTCCGTGAATTTCATGAATCAAATAAAAATTAAAAGGGGTCGTGCCAATGCAGATTTTACTAAAAGTATTTTTGTAATTTTTTTCTCGTTTATAAGAACAAACTGTGAAAATTTTAACCAAATCTCAGGAGCCGTTTCCCAGAAACTAATTAATCGAGAAAAGGGAGTGTAGCAGTGGGCGGATATTAATATAAAAAATTTCAAAATTTTTATTTTGCTTAAAAGAACAGACTGTGAAGATTTTATCAAAACCGTTAGACCCGTTTCCGAGAAACAGAAAAGCGGAAAAGTGGGCGTGGTTGTTGGCGGATATATCTAAAATAATTTTTCGATTTTTTGTATTGCTCATATTAATAGACTCTAAAAATTTGATTCGAATCGTTACAGTGGTTATCAAGAAAACCAGCCATTTCCGTGAATTCCGTGAATCAAAGAAAAATTAAAAGGGGGCGTGGCAGTAAGTGGATTATACTAAAGCTATTTTTATAATTTTTTCGCGTTTATAAGAACAAACTGTGGAAATTTCAACCAAATCGTAGGAGCCGTTTTCCAGAAACTAATTAAACGAGGAAAGTGGGCATGACAGTGGGCAGATGTTAATAAAAAAGATTTCAAAATTTTTATTTTGCTTGAAAGAACAGACTTTGAAAATTTTATCAAAATCGTTAGAACCGTTTCCGAGAAACCGAAAAGCGTAAAAGTGGGCGTGGTTGTGAGCGGATATCACTAAAATTATTTTTCTATTTTTCGTCTTGCTCATATCAATAGACTCTGAAAATTTCATTTAAATCGTTTCAGTGGTTTTCAAGAAAACCAGGCATTTACGTCAATTCCATGAATCAAATAAAAATTAAAAGGGAGCGTGGCAGTGGGCGGATTTTACTAAAAGTATTTTTGTAATTTTTTTCTCGTTTATAAGAACAAACTTTGAAAATTTCATCCAAATCGTAGGAGCCGTTTCCCAAAAACCGAATATATATAAATATATATATATATATATATATATATGTATATATATATATATGTATATATATATATATGTAATATATACACACAATTTTAACTTATTTAAAGTAATAAGATACATTGGTTAACGATAAGGAACCATGTAGCATTATAGAACACAGAGCACTTATAGAGCAGCGCTTGAATGGCAAAAACTGAGATCCTCGAATCCAATAAATCCAAACGCCTTAGATCCCAAAATCTGGAATATTTATAAGGTTAGACTGCCGTTAATTTTGTACTTACTTACTTTAGATGGTGCTCACAGCCCAGGATGGGCTACGGCCTCGACCAACAAGCCCTTTCAGCCAGATCTGTCCCTAACTAGCCGCTTCCAGTTTCGCACACCAAGTTGGTTGAGGTCGTTCTTCACTTGTGTGCGCCACCTGTTATAAGGGCTGGCCACGAGACGAGACTCGGCGAGAATTTTGTAAGTCTCGTGGATTAAATTTAGTATGTGACTTTCATAGGCTTTAATTAACTAACGCTAATCAACCAAAATTGGCTGATGAGTGAAATCCATGATAAGCAACTCATACTTTGAATTTTTTAAACAAAATTTAATCAACAAAAATATTTGAGGATTTCCCAGCTCCACTTATCATGTATTAAAGATAATCAGCTGTGAACAAACTAGCCCTTAGTCTCGTCTCGGTCTCGTATAATTAAGTCTCGTCTCGGTCTCGTCTCCGAAAAATACGATTTCCGGACAACCTGTTGATTATTGTAACGAAATATTTTCGACTATAGTTTGAATATGTGCAGAAGAAAATCTTATTACTTTAAATGAGTTAAAATTGTGTATATATAAATAATTATATATATATATATATATATATATATATATATATATATATGCATATACGAGTATATACACAATTTTAACTCATTAAAAATTCACGGAAATGGCTGGTTTTATTGAAAACCACTAAAACGATTGGAATGACATTTTCAGAGTCTATTTATATGAGTAAGAATAGAAAAATAATGTAAGTGTTATCCGCCCACAAACGGCTACAATGATTTTGATACAATTTTCACACTCTGTTCTTTTATGCCAAATAAAAATTTTGAAATTTTTTTATTAATATCTGCCCACTGCAACGCCCACTTTTCTTGTTTTTTTTTTTGGTTTCAGGGAAACGGCTCCTACAATTCGGTTGAAATTTTTTAAAGTTTGTTCTTATAAACGAGAAAAAAATTACAAGAATACTTTTAGTAAAATCCGCCCACTGCCACGCCCCCTTTTAATTTGTATTTGATTCCCGGAAATGGCTGGTTTTTCTCGAAAACCACTTTAACGATTCGAACGAAATTTTCAGAGTCTTTTTATATGAGCAAGAAAAGAAATCTTAGAATATTTTCAGTTAAATCCGCCTACTGTCAAGCCCAAGTTTTACACTTTATTGTTTCTCGGAAAGTTTTCCAACGGTTTTGATTAAATGTTCACAATTTGTTGTTATGCGCAAACAAAATTTGAAAGTACTTGGATTATTATTCGCCCAGTGCCGCGGCAAATTTAACAATTTTTCGGTTTCCCGGAACCCTGATAAAATGTTGAGGTTTTTTTGTAATAAGCAATCAAAACATTTTGAAATTATTTTGAGTAACATCCGCCTACTCCGAGGTCCAAATCCACTTTTCACGCTTTATTGTTTCTCGTAATTGGCTCAAAGGAATTTAATGAAATTTTCCCATTTTTTTCTTATGAAAAGAACAAAAGTTGAAAGTATATTATCATTTGCTCATTGACACGACCAATTTTACTATTTTTTTAAACTCGAACTATTATTTTAAAGCCAGCTTAAGTGTTTGGTGTTCATTAAAAACATTTAATGTTTATTTGACAGAGCAAGAGCTATGTATGTACATATTTTATCACACGACAACCCCATTCAAATATTAATTTCGTGACAAAAAAAAAATTGAGTTTTTAATCAAAACTATAACATCACCTTCACCATGTTGGAGAAGTCCAAACAAGTGATTTTCGACCAGACGTTCGTTAGTCTATGCGTCGTCAGTGTGTTCTGATGTACATTGGGTTAGAGCCTAGACGAGTGAAAGGAGTTCTTTAAATTTGATGTGAAGAAATTCCCCAGAAGGAAATTCATTTTTTGTTTTAGCTCACTAGAACGGGTAGCTCAAAAACGGCTCTTATGCTTTTGATTAAAGTTTTTACATGTAATCATTACAACAGTTTTAATAACACTGCATTACAGGTTTCGAAAAAAAAAACGAATAACGGAAATAATGTTTTGAAGTCTTTTGAGCAAATTGCCATTTTTGTTGTCATATTCCCGAATTCCTTGCGTTTATTAGTGTTTCGCATTTCGTTATTTCTACGTTAGTAAGAAAATATTGCATTTTACATTCTTAAAAATATATAGATTGAATCAAAGAAAAAATACTTATTTTTTTTTAATGTTCGACTCTTTTGTCCACATATGTATGTATTTGGTATTGTTTTTTTTTATTTCATTTTTAAGTTTTAATTATACATTTTATTTACTTACAGTTTTCGTACATATTTCTTATAACTTTTTTGATCTTTTGACAATACTTAAAAACTGCATTTAAAAGTCATCAATTTAGGTACTTGCGTTAAAAATGCCTATAAGGTCTCAGGCTCTGCATAAAAGCTGAAATAAATGATTCAAGCTGCAATATTATTAATGGTAAAGCTTAGAAATCTAATGATGAAATTCCATATATAAAAAACAAATATAATTTTGTATAGGTATATAAGTTAGAGTGGTTATCAAAGCCTCACTATATAAGAAATGCGACTCAAGCTTCGATTTCATTGCGTTTCAAATCACTGCTCAAATCATTTATCAGAGCTCCAACATAAAAATTTTAATTTATTTATGAAAATTAATGCAAATGATTTTTATGTTTGGGTCTTAACGCATAGGTTGGAAATAATAAAAAATAAATATATAAATCTGCCGGAAAAGCCGAGCGAAGCTCGGAGTCCTAGGTAATGAGTTCTTATACATGGAAGCTAATATTTTACGCTCCCTGCTATCCGTTGTTCCTTACAAATTATAATTTGCGAAATGAGTAAGTGGTTTTGTTAATTACCTAAAAACCAATTTATCACTTGAAAGAAACTATAGTTTAAATTCCAATAGAAATTTAACTAGTTATTGCTTTTTGAAGCACCTATAAGTAGATTGATTTCAGACATCAGAGGTTATTCAGCTCCATATTGCCTCTCGAAACGAAATGTTGTTTCAACATTGCCATACACCCAAATACGCTTCCGATAACTATACCTAAGTTCGACCTTAAGTCAATAAAATATCAACCACAGAGGATGCTCTTGTCCTTTCATCTTATTTCTAATGTTTAAAGCGCGAATTTTCTTTCCATCATACTCGTATATAACTTCACTCGCACTTCATTAAAACTCCATCTAGGTATACATAGGTAAATCTTTCCATAGCACACTCATCTCAACTCGATTACCTTATAGCTAAACTTCGACCATATTTTCAAACTAATTGATCCGTGAGGTCAACATGTTTTCCAATATCCCTCTGACGGTCTCGTTTCAATGAAATCCCAATTAGGTTGGCACACGGAACAGCTGACACCACTCACTAACCATAAGCATCGTCGTCGTCTTCGTAGCCGTAGTCGTAGTCGTCATCGTTGACGTCGACGTTATAACCATCCTTTTGGAGTCGTTGGCTATTTCCATCATCATCATCATAGTGAATGGTGGCGTTCTTCGTCCTTGTTCTCGTCATCGTCATCATCGGCAACAGAGCACACATCACAGAGTAGCGACAGCACACAGACCGCGTAACATTTGACGCGCAAGTAAATTAGAAAATGGTAAAATGTTTCGGTCGCTTTTTCCCCGTTCCCAGGGTTCCGTCGGTCGTCCTTTTTTGTCAGGCTACTGCTCTTGCTGGTGGTTGCCCCTGTGCGATGTAATTTTGGTTCGTCCAGGCGGTGGTGTATAGAGTATAGCGCGGCTAGGATACTATGGTAGCAGCGAAACAGTCTGTCTACACTCTCTACACCGTCTAATGATTGGTTTTCGATGATGATTGACAGCTTTTGATATTAAATTTTCTATTTTTTTCCCTTTTTTTTTTGGTTACTCGTACTTTGTGTCCTTTATTTCGTTTCAATTCTTTTATTTTTGTTATGTCGTTTTTCGATACATTATTGAAGTGTTCGGCGGGGTTCTTTTCTATTTCGTCGCGTACATTACAGCCATCGAAATTAGCTGGGCGTGAAATCGAAATTATCATCAAAATCATGATGAGTGTGGTTGGCTTGGCTGTTGTAGCGTTGTAGGTAGCTGGTTGGTGGCGCCAAGGACACCAACCGATACCCTGCTGCTGTCCTACCAAAATCGAACAGGATAAGCGTCTACAGAACTAGAACTAGAACAACAACACAACATACACGTTGATGTGTTGATGATAATGAGAGCAACTGCTATTGATGTTGTTCGTATATTTTAAACTAGATGGACGGACGTTTGATTAATGGACTTAGAAACACGTCGGCCGGGACGGGCTTCTTGATAGATTTTAAAATGGTTTCCTATAATTAGGGTTTGAGTTGAGTCAGTGGGGCACAGAGAGGCGTGTTCGTGGTGATGTGGAATGTTTTGCCGGGGCGGCGTTTTTTCCTTTGATATTTTTGTTAATAATTTATATTTCTTCGCAAAGGTGATAACAAGCAAGTTGAAAGAATTGTTTGGGTTTATTTTTGATGACGTGTTATTGTTTTGATCAGGAAGTGATAAAGGAAGTCAAATACGGCAGCAAGAGCAGATGGTTTGAATCTTTTTTTAAAAATTTTTCTTAACCTAACCGATAGGTATAACAACGAACAATTTAAAGCCCTAAATTCTTATTCGCAGCCTTTGGAAACGAATTCAACACAAGTTCACCTTTGCTGTAGGTAAATATGGAAGGAAAGTACACGTTCAATAAAAAAAACTGCAAACTCCTTACAGTCAAAGATATTTTGAGTTTGCCTACGAGTAGGTAGGGAGTTTTCTTGTTTGCGAGGCCGTTATTAGTAAAATTTATAAAAAAAATTTGCAACATTGTTTTGCATTTTACCTAAAGAATTTTTTATTATCCCAGTCATCATCATCATGTTGTTGTCTGCGTGGTTCTTCCACTGTACATCGAGATTAAACGAATGAACAGATTTGCTTCAAATTTGGTTCAAGCTTAGCTGCCATACAACGACTTAGTTTTTTTTTTTTCAAATTTCTCAAAACAGTTTTAGTGAAAACGAGCGACTGTATAAAAACCTTAGGCTGATTCGTATAAGGTGTGACTTAAAGCTAGGGGTAGGTTTAGATCGAGAGAGTTAAAAAAATAAGAGGAGGGATCATATTCCCCTGTGTTTATGCGGGGAGGGCAATTTTCCAAAAAAAAACACTTACAATACCATGTCATACTTTTCTGTAAGCCCAGTTATCCTTTATTTTTATTTTCTTTCTCAATTCTCAATTAAAAAAACGATGAAAATAAAATTTCAAACCGATTTTTTTTTTCAAAATTTTACTTATTTAAGTCCTAAACTTTTCAGAATTCAAAAAAATGGTAAACAGAAAAAAAAACTAGAAAATGACGCATTAATCGAGATTTTAGAACATCAAATTGACTGTTGTTAAAATTTAAAAAATCCAACAATTTTTACGGAGTTCGAACAGTCTAAATGTTTTAAAGACTTTTTATTGGGGCTGTGTTTGCTTTTTTCATGAAAACTTCGTCAAAAAAATAAAATCTAACTTATTGATATTTTAAGACGATACATCGACTGCCGTTCAAATTTTTAAAATTCAACAATCTTACGGAGTTGGTGGCAGTCCAAAACTTTTGATCATGGATAACTTTCTTGTTACGGTAAATAAAATAAAATAAAACAAAAAAAAAAAAAATGACGTGTCGAGATCTTAGGACATATTCAACGATTATCGTTGAAATTGTCTAAATTCAAAAATGTTTTACTTTTTTCCTGATTACTTTCTTGTAATGGTAAATTAAAAAAAAAAGTATAATGACGTACTTAGATTTTGAGACGACAAACCGATAATTATTCAAATTTTTAAAATCGAACAAGATGTACCGGCGGTCTCTAAAGTTAAGGGTAATAAAAATAAATGAACCAACTTTCAAAAAATCGTTTGAATGTTAATTTCAGAAACTGGTTGACCATCAGCTTTCTTCATTTTTTAATATTTAGAAAACTTAAAGTCCTAGAACCATCTTTCATGATGGACCAATAAATGAATTTAAAATTTTAAACATTTCTAAAATATGTCCCATTGGTAAGTTATATGTATACATTTTTGATATCTATTAATTTCACACAAATTGCTTACGTTTCCGAATACCAAATCACCAAATGACTAAAAGTAATATGTCTTATTTTGTGTAAACATCTTAGCTCTCGGTATGGGTAAAATTGAAAGTAGGATAGCCACGGATACAGCATTACATGTCCGGTCCGCACCATTTTGTTTACCGAGTCATGGACGCCAATGGTTCGTGCATTGAATAGAGTAAATTAAGGTTATATGGTACAGGTCCGTAATGTGATATAGGCAGTTTTTTTTTCGAAAACCAATAAACCAACTGGAAGTTTGATATGCCTTGTTTACACGTCCCCCCTTGAGTCCGAAAACACTCACACATTTCTGAAATACTGCAGATTGGTAGTTCCTATATGAACATTATCTCCCTTTCATTTAAATTTCGCAGCTATATTTTTCCTTTTTACTAAGAACTTATTTTTCCTTTGAAACGCAGCGTAAGGAATTTTCCAAGTCAGCTTCCATGGAACTCATATTAGGAAAGTCCTTTTTTTATTACTGAGTTAAAACGAAAAAAAAGAAAGAACATTTCAATGGATTTCTAATGAAATTGTCCATTCACCGTGTCATATACGAACATAGACTTCCCGCAATGCATCGATCATCCTTTATCTTTACATTTTGCCATTGCCAATTTCAGCCTCTCCACCATCCAGCACCCAACACCCAACGCATTGTCGTCCACTTTGTATGCTCGCATCCAATGCTATTTTGATCACCAGCTTCTCAAACAAAAGCCTCCTTTGTCTTCATCGTATATATACAATATGCACCACACTCTGTGTCCTGTGTATACACTTTTTATCGAAACAAAAAGAAAAAAAAAATAACTAAGGATTTGCCAGCTCTTCCACTTTATTACCCTGTCATTGTCCTCACTATATAAATACACTGACCATCCAAGCAGGAGTTGGTTTAGCTTGGCAACAAAAATGGTATAAAAAACAACCAGAACGCATCATAGAAAAGTCTCATTCTGCTATTAGTTTCTGAACAGAAGTCGTCTCAAAATAGAACAAAAAATAGAATCTTCTTCCCCCACTCGCTAGATTGCCAATCAAATGAGAGTTGTTGTCGTCGGCCTTTGTCTCTATGCTTCAATATATGGGCACAGCAGAACACCCTCCTGTCAAAAATACAACAGCAACGCGACAAAAAAGGGATAAAGTTCCGTTGAATTGTTGAAGGACATTGACAATAAAAAAAAACACAACCCACTAAAATGGTTTGTATTACATCATTGCCTCAACAATACCAATCTAACTCCTGTCAACTCCTTGCAAACAAACACCCCAGACAGATAGATCGATTTGTAGAGATAGAGCGATACATAAAGAGATGGAGTAGGACGCTCTACTATTATCCTTTCATAACCACCACCACTGTCAGTTGTTGTGTATAAATTTGTTCTCGGGGGGGAATACAAAACTTGATGAAGATAGGCAATGAAGGATAAGGATTCAAGCTACAAAAACAAAATCAAAGTCACCGACTTCGACTATGAGTCGGCGACTCCGACGACTACAATGACTGTGATGATGATGACTGATGAAGGAAATTTTAATTATATCTATACGTACAGTATTTGTATATCTGTTAACAATCTATCTCATAGTAAAGGATTCTTTTTGAATCCTCTATTTTTTCGAAATTTGATTTTTTATCCTTGAACTCATTTTGATCCAATTTCTAAACTGAAAATGAGAGAAATGACAATCCTTTCAATTTTATATTCCAACTAATTGATTGGATTCCGGCAAGGATGAGAGGTATTCGTATTCTTGTCTTGCGTTAAAGAATTAAAAAAAAAAAGTAAAAGGAAAGGTGCAATGAGATTCATTAAACGAATGCAATCAATTGATTCTAGTTATTCTGTCCTTCGCTTCGCAGAGGAATGTTCAATGTGGATTTGATGAAGCGTGCTAAAATTTTTAATTCAGTCGATCAAGTTCAATCGATTGTTAAAAAAGGATTATAAAGAGCAAAGGGGAATCATATAGATAGTTCTGTGATATGGAACATCTGCATTTCATATAATTTATTAAAGACCCGATAGAATTAGTGGCGCATTATATTGGTCTTAAATTGATTTCTAACCCTCTATACTTGTGAACATATTGAATGGGAATTATTATAAGCGTAAAAGGTCGAGTTGGTGCTTACCTGTATGTTGAGTTTGATGTAATTCGCATGACGAATTGGAATGAATTTAACAAATGTATTTAAGAGATGCAAGATGCAAGATGCAACTGCAAACGACACACAATAAGGACCCTTGCACATGATCATCAACTGCGAATGAGAAAAAATCTTTAAAAGTAATTTCTAGAATGTAAACGTTAATCTAAAAAATTAAAACTTAACTAAAGTTTATTATATTAACTGTTATAAATAGCTTTAAATGGTTAATTTGAAGTAAACAGTTTATGCGCATGTGATCATGTATGGCAAATTAAATAAGTTAAAATATAAGACTGGGTAAAATGTTTAGGATATTTAATATTTATTCAGGAATTTTAACTTCATTTTTATTTATTTATTGAGCTCTGCCTATCGCATTAATTTTTGCGCGATTTTGAGACCCTTCGAAAGTATAAGCATTGATTATTTAGCTTACGACTTCAAAATTATTTCTCCTCCAAAAAAAAAAAATCATTTTTACCCATATCTTCCCCAAAACGTAACTTTAAATTTTTTCAATGATCATTGGTAAGGTAATTCATCATTGAAAAAATAAAAGTAATTTTATGAGGAAAGTTGTGCCAAATTCAATTTTGTTTTACCTAGAAATAATTGTTATGTCAATTAGCTTTACTTTGGCATCAAAATAATCATTTATTTTTCTGCAAAATCTCTCAAAATTGAGAATTAATATTTTCAATGATGGTTTTCAATGATAGCTATAACTGGCCCCTTAGTCAAACTTTTTTCTTTGGAACCGATTCAGATGCTTTTATTTTAAATCACTTTAAAATACATTTAACTTTATTTGCACTTTGCGGACCTGAATTTTGATATTTTGGAGAATTTAATAGACCAGTTGACATCACCTCCGACTGGGTCACATATACGGCAATAACTTTGTCTCAGCAAAATCTAGTACTTACTTTACTTTAGATGGCGTTCACAGCCCAGGGTGGGCTTCGGCCTCAACGGCAAAATCTAGTACCCATATTTTTTAGTTTTTTTTTTTTATTTGTCCTAACAAAAAATTTTGACCAAAAGATTCATTCAAAAACCACATAAAAATTAACTAAAAACTTTGGACTTCTGTCACCACTGTAATAATGAACGCATTTTTGTAAAAAACTCCGGCAATCTAGTGCCGATATTTTTTAATTTTGTTTTTATTCGTCTGAACAGAAAAGTTATTGCCAAAAAAAATATTGCCAAAGAAAAATAAAAATTAAGAAATTATAAAGGGAGGACTTTATTTTGAAGGTATGTATTTAAACCATGTGCCATATCTTTTTTGTCATGGCGAATACAAAAAAAAAAAAAACTATCAAATGTGGTAACGACAGTTTTTTTTAAGACGAAGCGGTTTGCCGTACCCTTTTCTAAAATTGGTCCATTATTACAGTTGTATATTCTTTTGGCCATACATTTTTTGTTAAGACAAATAAAAAAAATCTTAAAATATCGGCACTAGATTTTCCCGAGTTGAGTCGATTGCCGTAGTTTTTACGAAAATGCGTTCAATATTACAGGGGTGACAGGAGTCCAAAGTTTTTTTAGTTTATTTTTTGAATCTTTTGGACATGACTTTTTGTTAACCCAAATAAAAAACAACTTCAGCCGACACATTGTCTGCAAAGTTCAAGATCATACTAAAATTATGCTTAAAAGGGTAATTTTTGAAGGACTAGTATGTGTTGTGTACCCCCAGATAGTTGTTAATAATTTAAAACTAATATTTTTCCGTATAATTTTTAAATGAAGTAGCTATAAGTTATCTTGATATAATTTTGTGTTTATTAAAAAACAAAAAACCGGACATGTACCAACTTTATTTGAATTTTTTGAACAATACAGTAGTACCAACTTAAGGGCTTCAAATCTCAAATCAAGAAAAATTATACCAAAAGCTGGTTACCGCCATTAAGTTTCTTAGTCGAACAAAGTTTATAAAAGTACAGTCTTCTTCTCATTAAATTGGTATCTAGTGAATTTATTTTCCTTCGAAAATTATAGTTATCATTATTTTATTAAAAATCGATTAATTTTGTATCTAATTAACATACAAAATATCACATTTAAGATCCACTCTAATATGTACATAAGTACAATGCCTAAATAATTTGAAGAAAAAAGTTTAAAATTCAATAAAAATAAATAAAAAGTACGCATACGCCATAGTGGCCGTCAACAATGAAGCTCCTTGGTTTTATAACTTTTATAACTTTTTTTATTTTTACTTATTTATGAGATATAGTTGCTATTCCTTAAAGTAGTTTGGATTAGGAATTTTGAATACACAAGTACAATTTTTCCTACATAATGGATTTGTCTTTGAGTTTTGGTTTCGCTGTTTTAATTATTTCCTGAGGCAGGTGATCTCAATTTATGAAATAAAATGCACGACTGGGTCGCGCTACTTTGCTCTTGTAGCTAAAAAGGCAATTGTCTCAAAAAAACCCGAAAAACTTGTTTCTGTTGTACGAATTAATTGGCAAAACGTGTTATTAAAACTTTCTTAAAGATTACATGTATGAATTTTAATCAGAATCATTACAGCCGTTTTCTAGACAATTGATAAAACCAAAATCGTTGTATGAGCAACTCGATTAGGTAATAAAAAAGTTTGAATTTTTCCTCTAGGAAATCACAGAAAAACGCTTCACACCTCCAAGTTTGCCAATATCTTTAGGCTGTAGCTCGATGTTCATCAGGACACAAAGAAAAACAGAGCGACCGACCTCTTGTCGAAAATCACTTTTTTTGACTTCTCCATCATCGTAATGTAAGTTTTGATTAAAACCTCGAATTCCTTTGACACGAAACCAATAACTTGAGTCCAATAGATCAAGTAGAAATAAATACAACCGCAATAAATTGAAAGTAAAATTGTGATGAAAAATAAATTTGTTTCCCAAAATAGAAATTATATAATAAGACAGATTCCTCTTTTTTCTTCAAAATTAGAAAATTTCGACAACTCACTTACTCGCCAGGCTCCCGATCCATGAAGGGTCACTGGCTGAGCCGTTGGCTTTCCATCATCCAAACCAAGCACTCGCTGGCGTCCGCGATGGCTTTGTCTTTCAACCGGAGGTTCAATCTTCCTTGTCTTCTTTAACCTAAGCAGCCGTTTCCTAGGGTGATTCTTCGCCGGATGTGCACTAAGGTATCATTCGTAGAGTTAGTGTTTACTCCGAAGTAGATGACTTCCTTAACTAATTTAAAGTTGCTGCTTTCATTAGAGACGTTTTGTCTTAGAGGATACATTTTACAAAAAAAAAAAAAAAACTGGAAGGTGATCCTGAGTAAAATGAGTCAGATTCATTCAGGAGAGCTGTTTTTTCGAATTACATAAGTACTTGATTCACATAAACCACAGGTCCTCAAGTTATGCTTCTTTGTAATGAGGCTATTTTGTCCTGGTCCAGTGATGCAACAGCTTCAAACACAAACCTTTAGGTCAACTGACCCAATTTATCACTTTAGCACAATGCTGCAAGTTATTAAATTATTTTGGACATCGTTTTCAAAATTCTACCTCAAAAGTCAAATAAAGTTAACATAATTTTTTCATTATATGAAAAACATAATTAAAATTTTAAGACTTCTCTGGTTAAAGCTCTCTTCGGGAACATACTTTCATTTTACGATGGACATTATGAGCTAGCACCTAATTGTCAATATCTCTTATAATGTTCTTGTTTTCAAAGTAAATTAACTTTTGTCGACCATAAAACTGCTAACAAACTATAACCCAAGCCCAAAGTACCTATGATTTAATATTTTAAAATAAACCCTGACAAAAAAAAAAAATAAAAGGCTCTCTTAAAACCACATCACCCCCCTGGCCCTGTTGGAATCCATTAAATTAAAGTTTACGATATAAAATCTCACTTAACCCTGGGTTGTTGACATTCAAGTGTCAAAAATTAAATTTTAATACTCAATTCAATGTGGTGCGTATCTATAAAATGTGTGTAGGTACGGTAGATGTAGTAGGTGTACCTCTCAATAACACTACTCAAAAAAGCTTAAGCCCACAAAACACGCCCACAAATATCTACTTCGGGGCGAGACATTAAACCCGCGAAAATTAAACTTATTCCCATAGCTGCTAGGTGGTGCTGATAACGCTGCCGACAACGACGACGCGAGGTATTGGAACTTGATGTTGTTTTGTTGCATTAAGCTCAAAATTAACTACCACATCGTCATAACAGACAAAAACAACATACATTATAACGAGAGTTCAAAAAAGGATTCTCTTCCTCAATTTTGTTTTTCTGTTTTTTGGCACACACATAATTCATAATGCAACATGGCGTTGATTAACTTTCGCAAACTTTAAATATTTCAAAAACACTCTCATGACGCATTCAGCACAAGCATTCATACAGGAGTAATACCTAAATAAACTCTCTTACATAGTTCGTCCTTCGTATGTTATATTTAAAAAAAAAAAAAAAAACACACACAACAAAAACAAAAATAAAAAAGGACTTCTTAGCTAATGGAAGAAACTTGTTTCTGCATTGTGTCCTTTTGAATTACTCACATGATGCATGCATCGGCGAACTATTATAGAACTACGAGTAACTGAAGCTGATGCTTCTGCAGCTTTTCTCAGGTTTTTTGTTGTTGTTTTATTACAAAAGGATGCAGAACAATAATGAAATTAGGTCAATAAACTTCATTTGTAGTTTTGGTCATTTGTGGTTCCGTTTTCTAATATGAATAAATAATACACTTTAATGGATCCCGTTAACTAGGATTTACACAAAATTAGTATGGGCAGAAAATGGCATGGAGCATAGAGGTATAAAACGGATTTGAAAAAAAAAAATGGTTCCTGATGATGGTCGCCGGTTAAGTTATGCCTTTTGAAAAGTAAAACTTGTAAGTTCAGAAATTGTGTTCTGTTTATTTTATTTTTTTTTTTCACATGAAATTCGCATAGATCCTTATTTGTGTGTTCTAAATGATTCATAACTGCTAAACAAGAAGAAGTACACGATGAACTTTATATTTATGAGCAACAATCCTCCAACATAGCATTACTTAGGCACTCCTCCTCCTGCTTCATCTTCTTCTTTTTCTTCATCTTTATGCCGAAGACTTTTTACCACGGTAAGAGTTGGCTTTGTAACAACTGCTGGGAACTACTTTCGCGATGTCCTTGCGCCTCCTGGGTAGACAAGAGTTTTTTTCTGTCTTGTTTGTTTCTCAAACATTGCGATATCCTCAGAGTACCGAAAACAGCAACAACATCAAAAAATCCAATTTAATTAGTATTTATGATCAGAACATAGATGATGAAGAAGAAGAAGTAGAAAAAGATGTCCTTGGAGATGGTTTTAACCAAAAAACATAATTTAGGTTTACAATAATGTCGGACACGTGTTTGTGCTTTGCTTTAGTTAATTAAGTTGTATGTCCTTTCGGATGATGGAAGGATTTGTATAATTTCTGTAGAACTTTGATATTTGATATCCTTTGGTTTGGTAAGTATATTACTATTGCGTGACATTAAGACGTAATATCCTTTTGTAAAGGGAAAGCATTCTTTCTGAATTTTACGAAAGAAAAAAAAAAAACACAATCGGATTGTCAGTTTGATTGTTTCCCTATCAAAGTCACCCTTTTCTCATTGAATAAACTTTAACCAGCTATATTAACCTTTTTGTCGATGTAAGTATGAAAGAGAGAGGATTATAATGTCAATGAACTTCTTATTATTTGGTGGAAAAAAAATAAATAAATCAATTAACAAAGTTAGAAATCTATATAGCGTGTTAGATGTCAATTAGTCCTTGATGGAATCAAAACGAGTTGAATATTGAAGTTTCTTACTGTTATTAATTGTTTGTGTAAGGATTTAGCAACGCATTGAGTCCTTAGAAACATAATAGATATCGCAAGAATAGAAAATCAATTATTAATTTATAGAGAAATGGAAAGAAAAATGAAAATGGAAATTGCTTACCTATAATAATTCGTCTAGACACATTTTTTTGCTGCGCATAATTTAATATTTGTAATTAATGAAAGCAGAAATCGTAACTCCAAAGGGACATTATGTAATACCTATTACCTAATGGTAATGCTAACCTTTAATGGA
>OX439483.1:9728566-9980474 GCA_949320155.1 Melangyna quadrimaculata
GATTTCTTCGTTATGCCCTTCGACATCTACACCGTGGAACATCAACACACATCTACCACCTTACAATCAACACCTTGCTTTAATTAATATTTATGATGTTTTGATTGGAGAAATTGATTCAAAAATATATTTTATCATAACTTAGCCTAATTCATATATACTCACGATCCTTTAGATCTGAAGATTTTTTAAGCCAAAGATTTAACAGAACAAATTATGCATTTCATGAACTTTTGTTTGCTGCATGCGCAGATTTTAATAAGTATTTTAATTTTTTGATTTCAATGTATCAAAATATTGTTTAAGAAAAGATTTTCTCGGTATGTGTGTCACAGACCACCTTTTGTGGAATGACCACATATTTGATGTCGCCAAAAACGCTGCTAAGTGTTTAGGTTTTCTCCGTAGATGCAAGAAGTTTTTTTCCCCTTCTGATCTGGCTGTGATCTACAAAGCCTTTATTCGTCCAAAACTTGAGTACAATTCTCATGTTTGGGCAGGAGCTCCAAGAACTCACTTGAGTTTGTTGGACAGAATTCAAAAGAGAGCTTTAAAAATGATAGGCGAAAGATCTATAACAGAAACAATTACATCTCTCGAACACCGCCGTAATGTTTCGTGTCTTTCTCTTTTTTATCGCTATTATTATAATCAGTGTTCTAGTGAAATAGCCAGTTGCATTCCCCCCCTTAAAAAATTCAACCGTAATACTCGCGCTTCTAGGAATGCCCATCAGTTCACCCTCGAGCCCAACTTCGGACGTACTGTAATGTACAGAGATTCTTTCTTCAGTCGCACCACACGAATGTGGAATGCTTTACCTGACTCGACTTTCCCCTCCCATTTCGATGTGCAAACGTTCAAAACCAATGTGCATCGGTATCTCCTTCTAAATCCTCTCCTACTTACCTAATCGCTCGTGCTCTGTTAAAAACATTTTAAGGGTAGCCATAACCCCTTTTGCGCGCGTGGAATATAAAAAAAAAAAAAAAAAAAAAGATTTATATAGGGTTTAACAGTCTCAGAGCTAATAATTTGGTAAATTGGTGGCTACCTACATATATAAATATATAATAACGAGAATCACTGTTTAAGCCTTTTTCATCATTGTTATGTTTGATTTTAAGCACGCAAATAAAAGTGTATTACAGAATTTAATACTTAATCATATCTAAAAACACCCTATTTCCATTGACATACGCCACTGGTTACTGGCGTTAGATCATATCTTAGAAGTGAATATTATTCCTTTCCATAATATAATTATTGATTAGATTTTAGATTAGATTAGATAGATTTTTTTTATTAGACTATTATAAATACATTTTTAAATCATGGTTTTACATACCTATGTAAATACAAAATACAAAAAATCATTATGACACGGCATTTGCCGTCTGCCAGATTGACAATAAACATAAATTTTACAAGTATTGTAATAAGCTTTTATAATTATTGAATATGGATTTAATAAAAAAGAAGTTATTTTCACAATTTTTAAGTTTGAATTCATTTAAGTAGAATATTTTGTAATAAATCAGAAATCTTCGTTCATAATTCTGGATCTATATTTTAGCGCGATTTTGCAAAATTTGTACAAATTGCCGACATTCATCTCATTTAGAATGTCAACAACTTGCTCATCCGATAAGAAGTCACTTCCAAAAAAGCTCCTTCTTGTTTCCCTAAGAGTAGGGCACTTTCCAACGAAATGAAGAACGTCCTCTCTCTCTCTAAGATTACACATACAGCACTCCAATGGTAGTTCGGGTCTGTGCGGTATACAATTCAGGCTTATAAGTTCGCTTCGGAGTCTAACCATTGTTGATATCTCGTTCACACTATTTGCATCACTGAAGTAATTTCTTTCTGCAAGATTGTGGTTCAGCCTTCTATAAACTGTTCTGAATAAGGACTCTGAAGCTTCAGATATATAATCTTCTCTACATTTATCATCTACTTTCGCAATCACGTCATATAAAATATCCTTACAGCTTGATATGTTTCCAACGTTTAAATGAAACACCACGTTACATCCTTCGGCTAGGCAATTCCACTCCCTCTACCAGCTATTTTGATTTTGTACTGCCTTAAGAGCTACTTTTTTGACCAGTCGAGATTCATTCATCTTAAAGACTTTCAGTAAATAGTCTGCTTGCAATTTAAGGGTTTTGACGAATAGAGGTGAAAGTCCTGTCTCTAGCATAATGACGTAGTTTGGTGTGTTACTTGGCAGACGAAATACTCTTTTCACGTAGTGAGTTAGTAGTTTCCCCACTGTGAGATACTTTTTACATCCCCAAACTTGGGCGCTATATAATAGGATACTCTCCGCTGCAGCTTCAAATACTTTAAATTTGCTGCTATGTGCTATGTTGAAGTTCATACAAACTCTTTTCCAAGCTATATTTATGGCTGTTTTTGCTTTTTGTAGTTTTTCTTCTAGATGCTTTTCCATGCTTAAGTTGCTGGAAAAGATGACTCCTAGGTATTTGTACTCGTTGACGCATTCGATGTCTTCTCCGTTAAACACCCACTTTTCGTTCAATGCGTTTCGTCCACCTCCTCTTTTAAAAATCATCACCTTAGATTTTTGAATGTTAACAACTAAATTCCATAAACGACAGTAATTGTAAATCCTGTTAATCATAAGTTGAGGTGTTTCTGGCGAGTATGCAAACAAGACTATATCATCTGCGAACATCAGTGCTTTAATACGCTCTCCCGCAAAGTCAACTCCTCCAGGAAGGAAATCAATTAAATCATTTATGAAGAGCGAAAAGAGGCTAGGACTCAGCGTACAGCCTTGCCTCACTCCTGATGAAGTTGCAAACCAATCCGAAAGATTCGCTCCGTTCCAAAAACCGGCTTGAGACTCGTTCAACACCTTTTGCGTTGTAATCCACCTTGTAAGTCGCTTCTGTAACATTGTTGTGAAGATCTTATATGTTGAATTTAAAAAGGAGATTCCTCGATAGTTCGCTGCATCTAACAAGGATCCCTTTTCGTGAATCGGGAATATTATAGCATTCCTAAATTCATCTACCGGAAGATTCCCCTCAAAAACTCTATTAAATAATGTTACCATATGTTCTTTCAGTGTGACGCTACCGTATTTGTAGAACTCTACTGGAATACCATTTGAACCCGCCGCTTTCTCATCTTTAAGAGTCCATAAAGTTTGTTCAAGTTCTTCCAAACTAAATTCTGGGTCCAAAATTTCGTTCTCAAATCGAGGAACTGCATAATTCCAGTTTGCTGATGCTGTTTCCGGATTTAGTAGATCTTTGAAGTGAATGAAAAGTGAATTTTCACACAGTTTTTTGTGTATTACTGGTTGTTTTCCATTTAACTCCCAAGCCAGTTTCCAAAAGTCACTAGCGGTTTTACACGACACCAATCTGCATGCTTGTTTTTCTTCATATTCCATCTTTTTGAATTTGCATAGCTCTTTATAATTCCTATTGGACTCTAAGTAGTTACTCCTAAATGAACTTGGGGAGGAGTTCCGAAAAATTCTCAACCATGCAAAAGAAATCTTCCGAGCTTTTCGGCATTCTTGATCAAACCAAGGCTCATTTCCTGAAGTCAATCCTTTTCCACTATCCTGCTGTTGGGCGTAAGATGCCTTTATGGTTTGCTCTAACATTCGAAAGTCTGGTCTTTGAAGTGCTTGGAGTCTAGCATTCAGCTGTTGTCTGTATGCTGAGGCTTGCGATATCTTCCAGTTAAGTCTGGGCAGTGATTGTGGTCTGATAATTTTATCATCATTTTGTTGCAAGCGCCGCCGTTGGAATGTTATAACAATCGGAAGGTGATCCGAATACGGAAATTCCTTAACCTCTAGATCCGTCACCAGTGGCTCCCAGTCTTCTCCTAGGATTGCATAATTATTGTATGAACTATAAAGCCCACAAAAAAGGCCCTAAGTATAACCATAAAGAACCTATTTGTATTTATTTACAAACGTTTCCTGCATAAAACGTTGAAACAAACTTCTCACATTAAAATAAAATATGTAGCTTCGACACAAGTTTTACTTTTTCTTTTATTACACAACACTAAATATTGCCTCTCATAATCATATATTTATGTTTTCCTATCGCAATGGTCAATGCATGTTCTGGATACATAATTATGTATGCTTTTTTCCAAAAATCAATTCCATTATTTCATACAAAAATGTTACCAAATTAATGACTGCTCTCTAATTCCAAGAAATCTTTAATTTTATTGCTTCCTTATTAAAATCCGAAAAAAGGCGATTCAACTCAATACACTAACTTCATTCCAGCACGATTACATGAATGTTGAATACGTACTTAAATTCTTATAAAAATCAAACTAAATGCCACACACGATATACATCACACATCACGTGACATCCCACAGTTTCCAATAAAAAAAAAGAGAAGTAAATAAAAAAGAATTCCTTTCTGAAAATAAAAGTACAAATTTCACTTAAAATGCGAGTTACATTTGACAATAAATGTCAAAGCTAACCAAATTGTCAACTTCTCAAGAAAGCCTGCTTTTAACTCTCAACATTTCTTAATGTGTACTTACTTCTAGCAAAGTCCCCTTAACCACTTTATAGAAAACTCTTGCCTATACTCTTGCTGTGCGTGCAACTCCACCTTCTTTAACCATTTCGTCAGGTTTCAGTTTTTTTTTTTTTTTTGAAACGTCAAACTTAAAATCTCAGTCACGTGTTTCTTATAAAGGCCAATTCACCAAAAAATCATTTTGTATGTTTGACAAATAAGAATTGCACCACTTTTTATTGCGCCTTTAACCAAACAACCACAAAACCTCCAAAAGTCCCGAATATCTACTATAGGTACTTCTTTTTAAAAATCATCATCAGATAGACACGGAGAGAATATGGCTTTGACAGTGGTACTCGCCTTTGAAGAAAACACCTTCCAGTTTCCAGAAATAATTGTGTACGCAACGGGAGCTTACTTTAGAGTGTGATGGGTATGGGCTGCGGGAAGGAGGAACAAAATAAAATGTGACAGTTGGGGTATTGGGGTGTGTATGAGCGCCACAAGTCGTACGTGCCTTTGGTTAAGCAAAGCCTCTTCTGGATACTAATCCACTCTTCATCATAAGGACAAAGAGGAGGACGAGTTGCATTAAATATTCCACAAACGGTTTTGACGAAATTTTCAAACACGTTATTTTTCGAGTTGGTGATAACATCTTTTCCCGAGGACTATTATAGGTAGAGAAGGTACTCTTTGTTGCCTACCACGACTTTCAGAAAGACCTACTGTTGCTTCACCACACAGAGAGAGTGTGGATGTAAATAAAGAAGAAAAAATATGACAAAAGGGTGCACTTCTTCCGTAACCTCTGTCTGCACTGAGCGTCCTCGACGCGTTATCAACGGAAACCCATCTGAATACTAAAATATTGACTGACAGCGAGGGTTTAGCAGTAGGCAAACCTGGTGATGTTTTGGGGAAGGGTGTGTAAGTAAAGGCAAAGTAAATCTAAACCACCACCACCCTGTGTGTTTGAATTCCTTGTAAAACTAATTTTTTCTATGTCAAAGAGAAAACGATAGATGCCTATCACGGTTTTGCTTAAACTACCTGCTGCTGCTTCTGCAACCTATCAGGTATTACAATAGGAAGTGAACGCTTCCTACTGTTTTTTTTTTTTTTTTTTTTTAACGTAAGAATAACATTTTTCATGATGACAAAGGATGATTGGGGATTATGTGGAGGGAGGTAGTGGCTTCTATATCTACCAAAAGGGTTATGAGTTCGGTTATTCCAATGGAATAATAGCACGAAGATTATAAAATTTAATTACAACACAGTCATGGGGTATTAATTCTTATAGTCTATATGATAGTCAAGTCTTTGACAAGCGGCTTAGAAGGATTTGATGACAAATGAGAATAGAGGCTGAATTCAATGGAATTGTTTTTTTTTTTGAAAGAGAATAAGTAAATCTACTTGGTTATTAAAGTATTGGTTCAGTTTTTATTGAGAATTCATGTTTTGTTCACATTTCTTAGGAAGTCTTATGACGTTCTGAAATTTATGAAGAAGTACTTTACGTGATGGAAGCACGAATGCAGTACAAAAAATGTGCTTTTGGGTTAGGGAATTTATTCGGTTTGGAGGAAGGAGTGGCGGTGCGTCAATATAGGAACTCTGTCAAACCAACTACACGTAATATAGGAATTTCAGACAAATTTCAAGTCGATTTGTCTAAGTACATTAACATTTTCAGTTTATAATAAAAAGGAACAACAAAATATAGCACGTTCTCCATATGGCACACCATAAAGAAGTCTCCAATTTCATTGGTGGCTATCATATCAATGAATTAAAATAGTTAACGATACAAAAAGAATTTTAACATTCATTTAAACTAAATAAAATTGGTATAGCTATTCCGTCAAAACTCCTTCGTCGTCCGTTCCAACGCTCGTTTTCAATGACACCCCTTTTTGTCAGCTCGTAAGATAAAGCCAATTTGCATTAATTACACTTTGGTGTAGTAGCTCGTTGCGTAATGGTAAGTGCATTCGACTGTCACGCTGGAGGTATGGGTTCGCTTCCCAGCCTCGTCCACCTAAAAACTAAAAAGTTTTTTTTTCAAGGCTACTGCCTCTTGCGAGGAATTGACAAATCCTCCAAGAGTATCACTTGTCACGAATAAGTGCTTCTCGTCTAGCCGTTCGGATTCAGCATAAAATTGTAGGTCCCGTCCATGCCTGTCGACAGGCGCACACAGGAATGGTTACGAGTTGTTAGTCACTAGGCCCTGGTTCTTCTTGAGCCGTTGTGCCATCCGCCTATACTGCGCCTGTAGAGTACAAAAGCTTTTATGGGACAAAACTTCAGTTCCAGTTGGTGGAGTTCTATGCAAACATTTCGATATACACAAATCCGCTGGATTCCTACCTGTTCTCAAGAGGTGTTCTTTTACTATGTCCTACTCTACCACTCCTACTCTTTCCTAGAGGATGGAAAACATTATTTGTCCATCATATCCCAAGAAATGATGATTCAGCTTAAGAAATATCTAGAATAACAAAAGCTTCTTAATGACTGGCAGTACGCACTGGCACTGGCAGATCGGCAGTATGGACTGGCACTGGTGATCTGAAAGTATATATCTCACCGAACAGTTGTACAAATCTTTACATCTGTACATCTTTTTGGAGAAACTAAGATTATTGCGTTTGATATTTCAAAAGCGTTTGATAGAGTCTGGCATCAAGAGCGAAAATTCGTGCATTCGGCATTAATGAATCTATTTATCGTTGGATTAGAAATTACATTTCCAGCCGTTCCATAAAAGATCTATTGAAAGGGTAAAAAGTTAGAAATCCACAAAAAATATGCTGCTGTGTCGCAGGGCTGCGTTTTGTCTACGAAACTTTTATTTATCTTCTTCTTCTTCATTTTACCGGCGATTGTCATGATCTCGAGGGAAACCACAACATTCCCACTCAACTGCTTCGCCTAAGGTTCCACTTGTGGGGTTCGCCGGGTTGACCTCAGAAAACGTCGATAGGCCTCCCGGTTTTGGATTGTTCTATGTCTGAGGCAACAAAAAAGTAATATTTTTACTTCGTTACAAATAGCAATAAATTATTTTTAAACATTTATCCACTCTCAGGACGTTTATCTACATTTTTGAGAAAGTTGTCCTGCTAACTTGACGTCAAGTTAGCAGGACACCCTGTATCTCGAAATCCAACAGCGCAATACATTTTTTTTGTTACAAATTAGCAGCTCAGGCCTGTATATTTTTGATTATGAATTTTCGGAGTTGCCCTGCTAACTTTATACACATGGTATTTTCGACGTGTGGGCTTCCTCGGATTCTTATGCTTCTTATTCGTCACGCTCTGTCATTTCTGCTGTCATGCGAAGCATCTTCATTTCAGCTGCCGTCAATTTACTCTCACATTTCTTGTACATTGTCCAACACTGTGAACCGTATGTAAGCGCTGAACGAACAACTGCCGTGTAGAGCTTTCCTTTCAGCTTAGAGGGCATTTTTCTATCACAGAAGATGGCAGAGGTTTCCCGCCACTTCATCCACCCTACGCTTACGCGATGTTTGGTGTCGTCATCACAAGATCCTTCGCTATTGATCACAGATCCAAGATATTTAAACTTTTCGCAATTGGAAAGCACTGTTCCATTCAAATGTATGTCCGGAATAGGCCTATGTGGATGAAAAAATGGACAGCATAGGTATTCGGTCTTTTTCGCGCTAATGCGGTATCCATTTCCCTCCAGAACATCCACTCATACATCAAGTGCTCGTTGCAAGGACACAGGATCTTCACTTATGACGGCTCCATCATCATCAGCAAAGAATAACTGATTAACTTTGGGGTCCGTCACCTTATTCTCAAACAGAAAGACAAGGACAGTAATAATGGACAAAGGACTCAAGACGCTTCCCTGGGTGCACACGTACTCTAATTGGGAACTCTTCGGGGATTCCTGCGGGCATCTTACCTTTGTTTTAACTTGCTCGTACATGTCCATGATCATCCGCACGTATACTTCCGGAACTCCTCGTTTCCTAAGTCCAACCCATATCAGATTTTGGTTGTCTGTCGAATGCTTTTTATTTATATTTTTTATAAATTATATTTTGTCTGAAACTTTTAATCCATTAAATTGTTTTGCTGGCTATTCGTTTTTAGATTCACATCCAGTTTCTTTGTATATGGAACTTGAACGATAGTGTATGATAAGTTCATTAAATTTTGATCTCGACAGCATGGGGAATCTAATGAGTAATCAAAAACCGCGAAGAATTAAATGCTTCAAAAACTCAATGATGTCTTCTGTCGTTAAAGCGAAACCTACCCCAAATGCCAATATGTATGAAAGGCACTTGCATCGAGGAAATTGAACAGCTCGGTGTGTAGAGGTTTATCACAGAGACCACCTTTTGTGGAATAATCATATATTCGCCGCCGCTAAAAACGCTGAGAACCTTTAAGGCTTCTTTCGAAGACGCAAGAAATTTCTCTCCCCTTCTGATCTGGCTGTAACCTATAAAGAATGTATCCGTCCGAAAATTTAGTACAATTCTCATATTTTAACAGGTGCTCCAATAACTAGTTTGAGTGTTGAGTCTCTTAAATAGGATCCAAAAAAGAGTTTTGAAATTGATAGATGATATGCAGAGATATCGGAAACATTTGTATCCCTCAAACATAAGCAATGTTCTACTGAAGTAGCCTGTTGCATTATTCCCCTTAAGCAATTCAGCCGTAATGCTCGTATTTCTAGAAATGCTCATCAGCTTACCCTTGAACTCTACTTAAGTAGAGATTATTTCTTCATTAGTACTACACGAATATGGAATGCCTTACCGGGCTCCTTTTTCCCTCCCATTTTCAAACATTCAAAACCAATGTGCATCGGTATCTCCTTTTAAATCTTCTACAACTTTCCTTAACGCTCGTGCTGTTTTAAAAAAATATAAGGGTAGTCGTAATATTAACCCCTTTATTAGGGGCAAATGTATGAGATTCGCATAGTGACGTGTTGTACTTCTGCAATACGAAATCATTTTAACTGGTCGTGGTTATACCTACTTATACAAGGCACGGCGTTATCAAAAATGTCTACACAAAAATTAAAAATAGTAGAAATTGCTGAAAAACTATGAAGCACTCAGGACTTTTTGTCAAAAATCAAACAATTAATTTTTGCTTCTATCCCTGTGGTCTTAACAGCTTGAACGACTCAATTCCATTTTGAATTCTTCAGGATATCCGACTTGAAGCGGTATTGTTAGAATTCTAAACAACTTCATCGAATTTAAAAATAAAAATCCATTCTACTACTTTAACATTTTATTACCTAAAATGCAGGTGGTCCTTATATGAAGTTGAATAAGGTATCCTGGCGTTCAATTTGTCAGGATTTTATTGCCACACAACTCACAGAGGATGACATCTATGGTCAAAATAAATTTGTCACTCATTCCTGGACGTTGGATGAATGGTAACCACTTTTCGACTCTTTTATGTGATGCGTTTTCAAATATATAACTATCCGGAAGGAATAATAATCAATTCTTAGTGCAATTCTCCATCATCATCGTCATATACAAAAGTATCCTGCACCTCAGGATGACATTATCTCCATCCACATCGTGGTGGTCACCCTTGTCAAATACACTTTTCCCAAGTCGACCATATTCAGGAGAAGAGTATGTACTATGTATGTAGGTAAGGTATCTACATTGTTGGCATATGAATTCAATTTTCTCCATCAAGGGTGACTACATCAATCAGGATTTCTTATCCAACAAAACAACAAGAACGAGAAAAAAAGTAATTCCAAAAAACACAAAATCAAATATTTACCTTTGGCCAAAGAAAGGATATTATTAAAAAGGAAAGTAACGAAAGTGGAATCTCAAAGGATGTAAGGATTTCAATTTCATTTCTTATGGTTTTCGTTTATTTTTTTATTTTTTTTTTCGCCGGCAAGGATATTTATACTGCAAGAGACAACAAACGGCAGGATCTGGGAATACCTACACTATATACAGTAATAAAAAGAAGTGGCTGTGGCACCCAAGAAAAGGACATTCGCAAGTTGAAAAATGAAATAAAAATAAGTAAAACTATAGGATAGGTACCACAAGAAGACAATTCAAAGGAAGTAACTCCATATTCCGTAGAGACAAACAACACATACACACAAACGCACACAGATACAAATCAAGAAGAATTATTTAAAACGGAAATACCCGCAACTACTTGGCCCGAATCTAATTCGGAAGTAATTGAAAATTTATTCCTTATGGGAATGGGAAATTCTGTAAGGATACACTCTTTTTGTTTGTATTTATTTATTTTTTTTGGAAAAGGTGTGGTCCACCCTTGTCAATGAATTAATTGCCACAGTTGGTATGAGAAGATTTATTTCAATTTGTTCAAAAGGTGTCACTGTTTTGTCGTCCACAACGACCGACGCGACGCGTTGCTCGTTGGTCGTCCTTTTGGTTGATGGGAATGCAGTTTTTGACTTTTTTCCTATGGGATATATCAAAAGGACTCTGAGATTGAACAAAAATATTATTTTTCCATCTTATTTTGTCATTGTTGTTGTTGCTGTGATGGGGTCCTTTGAAATCGATATACCTACATACAATTTATGTATCGAATCTTGGCAATTGTTAATGTGAAATGATTTTGAAAAGTGAAATAAAATACAAGTCATTCAATTTGAACAAGGACTCCCTAAGGACATATACATTTTTCTGCTTTTGATATCTTGCTCTAAGAGGATGATTTGGGTGTTTTTCTTTTCATTTTTGTACAAAATTCTATTGCAAACACCTTGATATTTGAATCAATTTTGACAGGATAATTGCGTTTTTGTGTGCGACTTTATTGTCAAGGTTAGTTTATAGGTACCTACTACGACCTATGCTATGTATATCAAGTTGTTCGCTATTTTTTTTTTTCTCTGGCGATGCCTACTCGTAAACGAATGAATAGATGCTGTGGTGATGGTGATTTGTCAATCAAAAAGTTTGACATTTTTCGTTTAACTTCTTCTATATGTTGGTAGAGAAAAAAACACGCGAGCTCTGTCATTTGTTTTGATTTAGGATAGAGAAAAGTTGTGGGATCCTTGAATAGGCATCATTCTCTTTATATATGTTACGGGACTCCATCATAATCCTTATAGCGTGACACGCGGTATAAAATTGAAATTTCCGGCGGCTGCATATGAATTTATTCTAGTCATTCAATCATCATCATATATAAGATGGAAGAAGAAGAAGAATCATCGAAAAACATAAAAAATTAATTATCACGAGACTTCCCTCTCGAATTGATGGGTTGCATGTTTTTTTTTTTTCTTTTCAAACAGACATCAGACCATTTGTTGTGAATTAATTACGAGGAGCATGACAGTTCGATTAGTATTGTCGGTCCTTTTTTTGTTGTCTCTAACTGACAGGATGCAAGTAATTTGTTCGATTTTAAATAGAACATGTGATTTGTGGTGACTTGTTTGTAAATTTTAAATATGTGTCGTTTGCGTATACCCATGTTACATTCTATTAGTTCACTTAAGCGTGAGAATTTTATCTCTTAAAGTCTGGATGGCAGAAATGTTTAAAGTATAAAAATAATTTATAGCAATCCAGGAGCCAAAAACTATTTTTTTTATAAGAAAAGAATATACATACATGCAATATATATTTACGAAAAGTAACCTGATCTGTAAGGAATTTTGGAAGAACATCAGAAGAAGACAAATTGGAAATTTAAATATAAATGTATACTTGAAATTTAAAATGCGGTTAGTTCGAAAAACATATGTCAGAAATTATGTCGTACGGAATTTATTTAATAAAAAAAAGTTAAACAATTTAGTTTTGTATGTTCGTTTTTTGCAGCTCTCTAGTGCACTGTTAACGTCAATTACTTATTTTATAAAATTCTGTATATGTCCTTCATTATGTTAATTGTTCTGGAAGACCTCTATAATATCGGCTGCCTTATCTTCTTAGAGTAATTGAAAGCGTACCAAAGTCTTACGATGAGATTAACTGTAATCCTTGGCCTAAGCCTACTTTATCTCTTTAATACCCGATCAAACATATAGCTTGCGACAAGCAAATTCCTCCATACAGAGAAATACATATTTTAAAAGTGTGTTAAGTAGGGCCCCCTTTTTTGAAAACTGTTCACGGTTTTTTCGATAGTTGTTTTTTTTTATGTTTTTGAAAAATATTCAAAAATAGGAGTCTATGGCCCAGAAAGCCCTGTTTCATACCTGGCCCATCCCCCCCTTTTCCAAAATTATAATTTTTAAACATCTTTCAGATTGTTTTAGTTCTGATTATTTTCAAGGTTTTGGAAATGTATGTTCAAATTTTCGAAATCTATGGGCGAAATTCGAAAATTTAATTTCTTCGTCGGGTAACTATTATATGTCCTGATTTTTATTTGTTTGAAATTATGTACATATGATATGTGCAGTTTCGAGTGTGATAACACTCTTCTTCGGGTCTGTCAAAATTTAATTATTACTAAAAATAATCGTTTATGTTAAATAAGTTAAATACTTAAAAATGACGTTAATTAAATAGTAAATCATATATTTAAGTGATTCTCTGTTAAAATCTCCTTTTTAGCACCCAAAATCTCCCCTACCTAAATTTGTTTATTCATTCATGCTATTCAGTTCTCGACCGATCACCGAAATCAAGCATCGTCGGTTGAGTTAGTACTAAGATGATTGACCGCATGAGTTTTTTTTTTGGTTTCATATTTTTTGTTATATCATTGAAATTTGTTTATTAAAATGACGCTTTTCCCCTCCCAAAAAATAGAACAAGTGTACAATTTCCATAAACAGATCACTTCAGTATTGTGTTCTGTGTTATATATGGAATGATTTCCTGGTCTTGTGATGTTTAAGTAGTGGGCGACGAGTTCACCGGAAAATTGTAAAAACATACTCATTCCATTTCACAACAACAGTTCTTACGTTTCATGGATTTGTTGATCCTTCTTTTGGCTTTTCCTGTTTGACCATACATTATTCTTCTCTGTGAAAATTTGTGTTTCTTCCTTTATAATTTAATTTTAGGAAAACAAAATAGTTATAGGAACAAATAATAGTGTGTGAAAACTCACCTCTTATTGCTAGATATATGCATATTATTTGCTTTAAAAATAAAAGTTGTACTTAATCCGTTTTGTATAGCTTTCAATTTAGCTAGGTATTTTTTTGATTCCGCGCTTCACATGGAATGAAAAATCCATTACAATTATTCGGAAAAATTATTCAAAGTGCAAAATTAATTCTAATGCAAAACAAAAGTTGAAAATGACGTCTTGTGCGTCATGTGTCACAAATATCCCAAGGATATTTTAGAAACTGCAGGTTGGTCAACTTTTTAATTTCAACTCTGTAGTTCAGATTCAAATTAGTGAATAAAAGCATTTTTCAACTTTCAGTTCAACTACGGATTTGAGGTCAACTTGTAAGTTGGCCAACTTTAGAGTTTTCAGCAAGTTGAGCAATAGTGAATAAATTGGCTCTAAATCGATTTACGGAAATGAATGTGTGGTACACAAATGACATTTAACTAGTAAAGATAAATAATTTGTTACGTTTCCGCTTCCTCACCTATCTCAGATTTAGGGTCTGCAATTGCCTTTCAGGGGTTTAATGATTTGCAATAAATTCATGATTTTTTAAAGAAAAAGCACATCTAAAGTCATTTTCGTAACCATTTTCTCATTGCCCTAACCCAATAATATGACGCGACGGAAATGACGAAAATCGATGTTTTTTTTTAACTTTTTGGACAAAAAAAATAGAGAGTATATTTTTTTTTAATTTTTTTTTTACTAGCACTTACTAAAATTATATACACCTACGGAATTGATGAAATTAATGTAACACGTGACGAATACAACCACTTACTTTAAAATTACACACAAAAATGATGTCTCACCAATTTAATTGAATATATTGACGGCCGTTAATTTGAATTTATAAGCATTTAACACTTTTTTACGGAAATGGTGCAAATACATGGAGGCACATGTTTGAAAGTTTCTAAGTTAATTGTTTCAAATAAATAAATTTAATTTTTAGGGAAGTTGTATTTAACTTACTTACTTTTACTTTTGATGGCGCTCACAGCCCAGGATGGGCTTCGGCCTCAACTAACAAGCCCCTCCAGCCAGCTCTGTCCCTAGCTAGCCGCTTCCAGTTGCGCACACCGAGTGCTTTGATGTCGTCATTCACTTGATTGCGCCACCTGTTACGGGTTCTTCCTCTGCTGCGTACCCCATCGGGGTTGGATTCGAAGACTCGTCGGGCAGGTGCGTTGCTGTCCATACGCTCCACGTGCCCCAGCCATCTCAGCCGCTGTATTTTCAGCTTTTTGACCAGGTCAACGTCGCTGTATAGCCCGTATAGCTCGTCGTTGAATCTTCTCCTCCATTCTCCTTCGATACACACCGGACCGAAAATCACACGAAGAATCTTCCTCTCAAAGCACCCTAGCAGATTTTTATCCGAATCTTTCAGTGTCCATGCTTCTGACCCATAAAGCAGGACCGGGATGATTAGGGTTTTGTATAAAGTCTCCTTGGTTCTCTGAGAGAGGGCCTTACTACTTAAATGCCTTCTTAGACCGAAGAAACAGCGGTTGGCAAGAGTAATTCTTCGCTTGATCTCTGCACTGATGTCATTCTGCGATGTAATAGTGGAGCCCAGGTAGACAAAGTCCTTGACAACTTCGAAGTTATATCTGTCCATCGTGATATTTTGCCCGAGTCGACGATGTTGAGATTCCTCTCTCGATGACAGCATATACTTCGTCTTGTCCTCATTAACCGCCAATCCCATTCTAGCCGCCTCCGATTCAATGCTCGCAAATGCCCCTGCCACAGCTCGCTTCGTTCTGCCGACAATGTCTATGTCATCCGCATATGCAAGCAATTGAACGGACTTTTGATAGATTGTACCGCTGGTGTTGACATGTGCGTTGCGTACAATGGCTTCAAGAACGATGTTGAATAGGTTGCATGATAACGCGTCGCCTTGCCTGAATCCTTTCTCAACATCAAAGGAATCGGTGGTGTTCTTACCAATTTCGACGGAGCAGCGAGATTTCTCCATCGTCATCCTGCACAGGCGGACGAGTTTGGCAGGGATGCCGAGACTCGACATGGCTCTGTATAAATCGTCCCTATTCACGCTATCATACGTGACTTTAAAATCGATAAAAAGGTGGTGTGTATCGATCTGGAATTCCCGGGATTTTTCAAAAATCTGTCGGAGTGTAAACATTTGATCGACGGTTGACTTGCCTGGCCTAAAACCACACTGATAGGGGCCGATCAGATCGTTGACAAAAGGTTTTAAGCGGTCATACAGAGTAGCCAACAAGATTTTATAAGCGACGTTTAGGAGACTAATTCCTCTGTAGTTGGTACATTTCCCTTTTTATGGACGGGGCACACTCCTTTTTATGGATGGGGTACACTATACCGAGGTTCCATTCATCGGGCATACTTTCATCCGACCAAATTTTGCAGATGAACTGGTGGATGCTCCTAGCCGATTCATCTCCCGCTGATTTAAATAGTTCGGCTTGTAAGCCATCCGCACCAGCAGCCTTGTATGGCTTAAGTTTGGATATCGCCTGCCCCACTTCGGTTAGGTCGGGTGGACGGAACTCTTGGCCATCATCGTCCAAGTTGAATGGAGCGTTCTGCCTATTAGCGGCATCTTGGCTGTCTTCGCCATTAAGCAGTCTAGAGAAGTGTTCTTTCCAGATGACTGTCTGACTGTGTGTCTACTACCATATTTCCACTCTCATCTCGGCAGGCTTCCGTTCTAGCCTTGTATCCTTGGGTGGATCGCTTCACCCTCTGATAAAATTTTCGAACATCTCCACTACCGCTACAACCCTCAATAGACTCTACCGCCCGCTTCTCGTGCTCTTTTTTTTTTCCTCCTGAGAAGTCGCCGTTCCTCTTTTCGTTTCAGCCCGTAGAGCACCCGGGCTACTCTCTCAGTAGCTCTTGTTCGATTCTGCAGCATTGCCTGGTAGGCCTTGTCCTTAGCTTCATGCGCTAGCCGGCACTCTTCATCGAACCAGGGCTTTCGTGGTATTCGTCTAGTGAAACCCAGCACATCAGAGGCGGCACTTCTGATGGCTTGTTGACAGTGTTCCCACTGGTCCTCTGCACTTGATGCTGGTGGCGGACCTCCTGAGAGATTAAGAATTACGTGGTCTGCAAAAGTTCTGGCGGTCTCTTGCGATTTAAGCTTCTCGACATCGAATCTTTTCACAGCAGAGATGATGACATTTCGCCCCGCCACAAAGTCTGCCAGCCTGTGTCCGTTGCCGGAAGTTTCGTCGTGTAGTCTGTGTCCTCCGACTATCGAATCAAAGATACCCCCCTTTCCGAATCTTGCGTTGAAGTCACCAAGAATGATCTTCACGTCGTACTTCGGGCACATATCATACGTTGTCTCGAGGAGATCGTAGAATGCTTCTTTGGTTGAGTCCTCTCTCCTTTCATGGGGGGCGTGAACACAGATCAGCGTTATGTTCTTTTGTCTTTGATGCGGATTGTGACCAGGCGCTCGCTTACACTTCGGAAGCCCAAGACTTCTTGGCTAAGTCTTCCCCTTATCACAAATCCACAACCAAAGAGCCGCTGACCCTGTTCCTTCAAGCACCCGCCGTAGTAGATGTCACACGATTTCTGTCTGCGTATGCCCTCTCCATCCCATCGCACTTCCTGGATGGCTGTTACGTCAGCCTTTAGCCTGTCCAGGTTATCCACTAATTGTTCGGCTGCACGTGTTCTGTATAAGGACAGGACGTTCCACGTGCAGATCCGAAGTTCAGTGTCCTTGTTTCGTTTGCTGGGGTCGTCAACTTTAAAATCATCCATATCCGAGGCTTGTTGTTGTTTCGGAACAACGTTTTTTTACGTGGTAGGGAAGTTACCCCGACGCACAACCCCCGACCCGGAGGACCAGACCCTCCGTATAACTTCAAGGGTAGGGAGCCGGATAAACCGCTACTTATAGACCTGAGCTACAAATATGTCGTAGTAGCCCATATAAGGTGTTCACTAAGTAGTTCAACCTAACTGGAACTTTAGACGCCACCGTTGATTCCATCTGGAGAATTCGTCCGCTGCCACCTCGATGAAAGGAGAAGTGCCTTAGTGGGAACACTCCTCCCCCCCTCTCTCGTTGGCTGTCCCCAACAGCTTTCCACGGGGATTTAAACCCCGTTTCCAGCTGAGGTACTAGACACCCGATGTTCATCACTAAGAGGTGAGAGTAGGAGTAAGTAGACAGAGGTGGGTTTTAAGAAAAATCTGTGGACGCTTGTGTTCTCTTGAATGCACATAACTACCCTTTTGAACATTAAAATAGTAGTTTTGGTAATTTTTAATTTTCTCGAAAACTAGAAGACATAAAATCATTTTGTTTTCGGTTTCTGATTAAGAATTAATATGAGCAACAATTTCTAAGAAAAAGAATATAATATAAAATCTCGGTTTTGAAAAATTACACTTTAAACAATTTTTGTATGTTTTTTTTTTTCCTAAATTTTGACTTTGAAAGTAGTTTTTTTTTTCAAAAACTATGGATAGATTTCACTTGTTTTAAAAACTGGCTAAAAAACAGAGTATTGGCTTTCAAAAAAGATTTAATAATTAATTGTAGGTATTACCGTTATTTTTAAATGATTTGTTTTCCATTTTTAGTATTTTTTTTCATTAAATTGCCCCGCCCGCCCAAACGGGGGGAGATAGACTCCCCCACCTATAGTAAAAAATGATTGTATTTTACCCCTCTACAAAAATCCGTTATAAATTTCCGGCACCCAAGTTATCGTACTCGTGCCGATTTTTTTCATCAATATAGTAGGAGCCGTTTTTGAGAAAAATAATATATTCCATAGCAAGTTTACCCAAAAATCACTATGTTCCAAATTTGAGAGAAATTAATTTAGGCTGCAGCTACGAGGACTAAATTGGGAGAACCACTTTGTTTATTTTTTGGTGATCATCACAATAGTAAGTTTAATAAAAATTAACAATTTTCTTAACAAATCCATGACACATATAGTTACTTTATAGGTATCGCAAGGTAAAAGTAGGGATTTTGAAAAAGAGGGAGTTTTTTTTTTTCGAATATTGACCATAGGTATTAAAGTTTTGAACATTGTGTTGCAAAAAAATGTAATGTTTCAACATCAATGTTCAAAATAAATATAAAAATCTGCTCCCAAAAGGGACGGCTACGTTAAAATGGTTTTTGATCTTAAACTTCATTTTATTAATATTTCTAAAATCATAAATCAGTCAAAATTAACAGAAAGAGGGCTTGTGTCACTCCCACATTACGCTAGATTAGCTATTCACTATTTATCTTGATATTAATCAAAATTTCCCTATCCAGCTATTGTAAATACGTTCCACATTTTGCTATAACAAACTACTAAGAGCTGTTATTGATATGGTAAAGGAGACAAATAAACTCAAATTTTTCTACAAATTCTCAAAAATGGAATAGAAAATTAGAGACTAATTTAAAGAAATTCAATTAAAAAATAGTTCACATACGCCCGAGTGAACCCCAGTATTTTGATTTTAATTGTTTACTGGGCCTTCATGATGGTCCTCATGTATCATGAAATCAAACCAGAAGGTAAAATACAAAAAAAAACTGTTAACATGAATAATAGATTCTTGTACTGTAATAGTCAAACATACCCTTTCATCCAATGGCCACACTATTTATGATGAAATTAATTTGTAAGAAAGCGGTACAACAATTTTAAGAATTTTCTTCACATAGCTATATGTAATTATTGAATTAATAAAAAGAAATTTTGTTGCTTTTATTCAAACTTTATTATAGGTATTTTATTAGTTTAAAGACCGATGTTCGTGTTTTATAATATTTTTTCCTTGTTTTTGTATCAAAGCTTCTTCAAAAATCCAATTAGCTTGAACTTTTAAAACACAAACGTGTGACTCGTCGTGCTTTATTTTATTAACTGCTTTAAAATCTATTTAAAAAACGCGTACAAAGCTATTCTTATTAAAAAGAGAAAAAGAAAAGTGTTCATTAACTCCTTTACTAAATCTTTTGTGGCATATCAATTCCCGATTCAGTGCCTGTATTTCTAGCTTTGTATCAAATAGAAAATTTCTGCATCCACACTCGCGTTCACTCATAATTTCGTGGAATCGAGTACCTGGATCATTATGGACACAGTCCCTCTGCTGATATAATACACGCTGACAAAAAATCCATCCATTACTTAAAAGAGGATCTTATAGAAGTTTTTAGAGAAATAATTTATTTCCTATATTCCCTGCAGTTTCTAAAAAAAATATTATATTCATCCGGTTATCCTAAGCTCCTCCATTCAAAAATAATATAAATGACTTCACCAAATCCCATTTCCCATACATCCGTTGCAGTTAGCACCTCTCCTTCCGGTGATGCATGGTTGCCCATATCAATAAATCTCATAAATTAGGATTTCAAAGATCAAGGTGGTCGAAAGTGACACACAAAAAAAGGATAGCTAGGTAGCTAGTTATACCTTTAAAAAATATGTCACATACACATGACACCTAACTACAATTTATGGCCATTCGGGTGTTTTGTTCCCTTTTTATTCTTTTTTTTAATACTCATTTCAGCTCATCATTACACAGCTAATTAACATTTTATCAAAATTATCACAGGGTAGGTGATGATGCCGTAGAAATTACACGCGGGACGGGAACTACGGAACTACGGTTCAAGGAATCAGTAAAATCGTAAAATCCAATGAAGACCCTCAAGGGAAGTTATTTATGCCACCCCTTTTCCTTTGGGATGATGTGCCATCTGTGCAGTACAACTTAAGTTAGAATAAGGTACATATAGTTCTTATACATAGTTGACGACTCGACTGACTCCCCGTGCTTTTCGCTTCTCCAAAAATATACTCACATGATGGTTTCAGTGTGTATATGAGTGTTAATGAGAATTTATTATGCTAATAACCCGGTCTTTGGCTTATTCCTTCACTAACTCCGGTACTTACACCACCTTCCTATACATTCTTTTAGTCCTTTGAAAAGATGCCGTCGCCGTCGTAGCTCGTTGTGTCGGGTTTGTTTCGTTCGTTTGAGTCGTTCTTCCCGCCAAATGTAATAAAAATATTTTAATAAGCCTGAATCTTGCGATAACACCTTCTTATACTGTCGTGTATATGTTTAGTTTACTTTGTCTGGTATAAAATAATGTAATGCATGTAGGTATGCGCGTGGTTTTCGTTATACAGAAAACCGAATAATGGGGAACACTGATACTAACTCTTCGTTCTTTCCGCTACCGCGGGGCGCGCCACTGTTTGAAATTTTCCATGGAATTACAGCCAGGCTATTAGCAGATGTAATAACGGGCTTACATTATTCTCGTCGAGGGTATCGCATTCATTTTAATGGGATGCACTGCAGATAGGACGAAGAGAACGACGAAGAGAGTGAAAAAGCGCACCAGGACGAATAAAGGATTAAGTGATGGGGGATGATGGCGATGGGAAGCTTTTGGGTGTGGGGGTGTTGAAAATTACTTTCAGAAAATTTCGTGTGCATTGGATTAATTCGGATTATGTCAAGATAATGTGTCGTCGTTTCATTGCGCTAGGTATATATAAATGCTGCTATGATATTGTTGCAGTACCTACAGTGCGACTAAGTAGCTGAGTGGCAGACAGGACGCGCTCTCTCAGTTTACAGGAGTTGATGATCATGATGAAAGCTTGCAATGGCACACAACGCTAGATGAGTATGGTTAGGCGGACAAAGCCATGCGGTTAAATCGTACTGTACAACCGCAGTGACGGTGCAGAAGGAGATGTTGCAGGTTATAGCAAACTAATTGCGGATTTTGTTAAATTTACTAGGAAACCACAATTTGGTTGGAATAAATCTCTGAATGTTTGATGTTTTGGTTAAGAATATGTATGCATATGCATAAGAGCAAATATAGTATAGTTGCATTTGAAGCAGGTTGGAATTTTATGTTTTTTTTGTTTAGCGGTCAGAAACAATCTGTGTGTGCTTTTTGACCGCAAGTCAGAAATGTTGGTAGTGAACTATTTTAATTTGACGAATTCAGTTAAAGTAAGACCAATATTATATCAAGCGGTATAAGTTCCGAATAAGTTAATTAATTTTATGAAGTTATTTCAGTGACCGCATTTTTTAAGTTTGTTTTGGGAATCCTGTAGGAAAATTTTCTTATATTCCCAGAAACTAGAAGTTTAAAAAACTGAAATATTTTCACTTTCAAAATATCTCGGAAAAGGCGTATTTATTGTGAATATTTCTCTTAACTTTTCTTCCAATAAATTACTAAAAATCAAAGTTTAACATATTTGCTAAAAGCAAACAAGAGCTTAATGTAAATTTTCACCATTCTCAGGTAGCTAGCTACTCACGGATAAGAAAGAAGCTATATCCAAAATTAAAAACAAAATATTTATATATATATATATTTATCTCTTGGTACAATGTTAGCATATGACGTATGAATTTATGGTACTTGATTATATAACAAAATTAATTTATTTTTAAGTTTTATCTGCTGTATGGAATCAGTTCAGTTTGAAAATACCAAATTTAGTCCAAATCCTTCCAGACTTCCTTTTTGTGTCATCTGGGTATGGTTTCGCTTCAACTATGAAAGATTACATATATATATATGATAATAAAATAACATCCAAATACAAAATTTCATCCAAATCATCAAGGCCATTGTGGTACTCTACGTGTCCTTTTCGGTACCCTAAGCTAGGTCCCTGAATGCTACCCCTCTAGATCCAATCCACTTTAAGAGTAAACTTGCATCGAAATCGCCAAAGTCACTGGTGTCTCTAAGGCCCAGTTTAGTTGTGAGTTAAACCAGAGTTAGTTAACTTTGGAAATAGATCTGTCTCCAGTTATGTTAAGAAGCAGTTCTCAAGGAGTGGGTTATGAATGCAGAAAGACATAGAAAACAGGAAATATAAAATACCAAAAGCTTTTGGTGAGTTAACCCAGAATTAACTCACCAAATTAAGGGAGCTAACTCGAGTTTTACTTCAACCCCACACTGAAAAACTCTCCTTAAGAAACTCTGTAGGCACTTCTTGAATACGGCCGTAAATGGTAACGCAGGTCCCATAAAAAATAATATATTAATACAAAATTTCATCCAAATCGTTAGAGTGGTTGTGGCACTGAGCGAATTTTTGGGGGTTCCTTAGCCACAACCTTAAATAATACTTTCTAGATCAACTTTGAGAGAAGGGTTATATCTTAATACAAAATTATATCCAAATCGACAAAGTTCTAGTGGCACTGGGCACCCTTTTTGGTGCCCCTGGCTACAGCCCTGAATAATTTCTGTCCATATCCACCTTCCTTTTGGTGCCACCTGGCTACGACCCTGGATGATACCTGTCCAGATCATTTTTCATAGAAGATTATATTTTAGTACAAAATTTCATTCAAATCAGCAAAGTCGAAGTTGCACTGAGTGCCCCTTTTGGTGCGCCCTTGTTCAGATTAACTTCGAAAGATTATATTTCAAAATAAAATTTCATCTAAATCATCAAAGTCACCCCTTTTGGTTCCCCTTCGATACCACTCTGTATGATAACGATTAGGTATATTTTAGAACAAAATTCCTTTCTTATTGTCAAAGTCTTTGTGGCACTGTGTCCTTTTTGTGCCAAAGCTACGGCCCCTGAGCTATACTTCTCTATATCCTATCTACATTGAAAGTTAAATAATATCTTAATACAAAATTGCATCAAAAACATTAAAGTCGCTGTTGCACTTAGAAACCCCTTTTGTCACTCCCTAACTACGCCCCTGAATACTACATGTACTATGCAAATAATATCTTAAAACAAAATTTCATCCGAATCGTTAGAGTGGTTGTGGCACTAAACAATTTTTAAGGTGTCCCTTGGCTACGGCCCTGAATAATACCTTTTTAGATCAACTTTGAGAGTAGGGTAATATCTTAATACAAAATAACAATTAAATCGAAAAAGACGTTGTGGCACTGAGCGCCACTTTTTGATACCTGTTTGATAGGAAGATTATACTTTAGTACATAATTTCATTCAAATCGTCAAAGTCCCCTGGCTACGGCCTTGGATGACACTTGTTCAGTTCAACTTTGATATAAAGGTTATTGTATGTATTTCAATATAAAATTTCATCTAAATAATTTAGTGCCCCTTGGCTACGGCCTTTCTAGATCAACTTTGACAGTGGTACTATAATTTTGTTCATACAAATATTTCATATATTAACACTAGCCCAGTCAAATTAGACAAAAAAAAAAGCCCTAACACGGACAAAATTTTGTACAGGTATATTTTTCAGTGGAAATGTTCAGAACGGTGTTCTTAATCAATTGTGAAAAGTCCCAAGCAATCCGCGTTGGCGTACGCCCACAATCTTGAAAAAATGCAGCCATCCTGCACTCTTTCTTTATTAACATACATATCTCTGGAACTTGTTGCCCTAGAAAGACCATTCAAGTGCCAGACCATTCAATAGCTAATATCAGGAAAGTAAAAACAAATAAGTTACAGGTATTGCATGGCTACTGATTGGAATTTAATGAATTTAACAGACTAAATTGCAGCGCAAATTCGAAAAAAAATAAAAATGCTCCATAAGTATTTACTAAAAAGCTAAAATTAAGTGGACATGTTCACAACAGTACCAATAATCATATGTGGAAGTTCACAAAAAATCACTTTTGGGGTTAAACCGCCATTTATAAAAGAGTAGGATTTATATTTGGCGGCTTTTGCCTGTACATGGTACATGGGGTATATTTTTGTCTTAGAAAGATCGTCCAAACATAAAATGGACATGCAGTGGGGATGGGCATAAACGAATATACTCTTAATAGCAGTCTCTTGCCCTTCTACAGCTGATCCTGCTCCAGAGGATATAATGCATGGCATGGCACTCTGTGATTATTGCGCCGTCCGGTCTTGGTTATTTTAATCGACCAAAAGACATCGACAGCGAAGACATTGTTCAATACTAGGGAATGATTGTAATACATGTTCGCGCAAACTAAGTGTTTTAGAGTTCCCTTTTATGTCTCCAGATATTGAGGAGATCAACCGAATTTTAAAGTTCTTTTCACAATATTCCTCCTAAATATCCAATTCAAGACTCGAATAAATGTCAAAAATTCATCCACAGCTGAATTCTACTTTAGTTTCTTAAAGGGCGTAGAGCAACTTAGCGATGTTGTATTTTGTATGCGTGTAAGACAAGGGCGTATACAGCTTTAGTTCTTGGGGGGGGGGGGGGTCATGCAAAAAAAAAATAACACAAACTAATATTTGTTAAAAGTCAAGTGCCTTATTTTTTTTTCATATTTTATTGTGCGTAGCTATATAAAAGAAAAGGGAACAAATTTTAATTAAAGGGTTTCCCCTATGGCTCGTGGCGGCCATATTGTTTCTTTTACTTTCGGTCAAAAGATTGTCTTTTAATCAGTTACTAAAGACAAATCATCATGGTGAGTTACAGCGTCGAGCAACACGTGTAAATGATGTTTTAGAGCTGTTAGAAATGTATCCCAATTTTGGTCGAAAAATCATCTTTAGCGATGAGGCCCATCATTGGATGAATGGGTACGTGAATAAGCAAAATTGCCAGATTTTGGACGACACTAATCCACTCGAGATTCACGAGGTGCCAATGCATCCAAATAAAGTTACTGTTTTGTGTGGATTTTGGGCTGGATGCCTGGAGGCGTCATCGGTCCGTACTTCCTCGAAAATGATGCTGGCCAGGCCATCACCGTCAACGGCGATCGCTATACATCGATGACCACCAACTGGACACTGAAGATATATGGTTTCAAGAGGATGGCGCTCCGTGTCACACAGCTTAAGACGCAATCGATATTCTGCACGAGCGGGGTCAATGGCATGGTTATCTCGCGCCGAGGCGACCTTGTGGGGCTTTCTTAAGCCGCAGGTCTATGCGAATAAGCTGCAAACCAACTTGACCCTCAAAGACAACATAATCGATGCCATCGGTCAAATTCAGCCTGATTTATGCGCCAAAGTCATCGAAAACTGGACCTTTTGAATCCGCGCCACCCAGCGAAGACGGGGCGGCCATTTGAACGATGTTATATTACTATAATAGGGCTCTCAAATAAAGATAAAACCTTATTGATATCTTGTTTTATTCAATTTTAAAATCGACCCGCCCTTAATGGGAAACCCTATAATACATTACCTTTGTTAAAAATAAGTTAAAATAATTTAAAATCGTTCATATCCTGGAAAAATATATCGTACCTTAACTCATTTAATTTATAGACAGTTACGAATCAAAAGTCAGCGTGAAATAGCAGACTACGAATTGAATACTACATTTTCACTACGCCAAGTTAGGCAATTTCGTTGAAAATATATATTTCGAACTGCCAAAGCAAATTCTAAATGAAAATAATAAAATGAACCTAAACAAAAAAAATAAACAAATTTAAGACGAAAACACTTTTTTGGTATTTGCAAAGTTACCTCATTTTTGGTTCCAAAGAAAAATAAAATAAACAACTGAGTCGAACGAACCTTTATTAGCTGGACCAGTGAACGTGCTCTTCGTTTTTATTCTTGACTATTACATTTTTTAAATTGGGTTTTATGTGTGATAACACACTCGCAGTTAGTCTGCATAGCTTTCGCTCCGTAATTTATATTATTGAATGTTTGAATTTTCAACAACTACTTGAGTGGGCCACCACCATTGTATTTGGCACTGAGGAAAAAAATTTTGGATTCGCTTGAACATTTGTTTTGAATTTTATTCAGAATTTATTTTAATCCTATCAAAAATTTTATTTCAGCGAATTGAAGTTGCAGGAAAAATTAGTAAAATATCATAGGTACTGTGCACTGTTTTCTGTTTCTGAAACTTAAGTAAATAGATATTAATATTCACTACTAAAAATGAAAACAATAGCTCTGATTTTCAAAAATGACAACTGGGGTAAATTGCTCTTTTAACATTAGTGGAAAAACTAAAATAAATTACAAATTCGTATTATAATTGAATACAAAGATTCGTTTTCGTTGCGTTTCAAGAAAAGTGTGAACAAAGTTCACGAGTGATTTTGATATGCCTCTGATTTGAAAAAAATGTATGTCCCTTAGACTGCCACCCATGGAAAAGTGAAAGGCACCTTCCAAAATAAATGTGTACATCAAATACCTATACCTTATCCTTTTATCTTTCTTACCAGCAAGCCTTTCTGTTAAAAATAATGGACAAAGTTGTTAAATTCTACGAGTCTAGTCGCTTTTCGTCAATGATTCCATCCGACTAGTCAAACGGTTCACCGCAAGGAGTTCCAAAAGATCTCCTTTACCATAGCTTTTGGCTTTTGCATTATGGGATTCATAGGTTAATTTGTAAAAGTAATCCACATCCAAATCAATAACATTATTGTTCGATCGTAAATGTTGAATAAGTGCAAACAAAATCCTTTCATATTAGGTTTTCATCATAGTTTTATATATTTATGTCTCTTACCGTTAACATTAATATTTTTGGTTAGAATAACTAAATCGAAAGTTATCACTTTTTTTGCCTTTAAAAATAATCTGTCATACAGAAATCAAACAAAAACAATTTATGTATTTGTTCTATAATGTGTTTAAAGATTTTATTTTCAGAAAAAAAATGTTCTTTTTTTTCAAAATCCTATTAGTTTTTACTTTACTGAGTGAAAATTTGGTAACAACTCCGCATTTCGATTTTTGTTTGGTTTAACAGGTTTTGGCTGTCACCTCAGAACGGAAACTAGCCTATGCATATATTTTAAGATTTGAATGTATTATCATATGAGAAGTTTGTTGTTTTGTTAAATTTGAGGTACGAGGAAGAAAATAAGTATCATCGATAGACTACAAAATAACGTAGGTATTCCATTGCCATGAGAATTAAATTTCTTATTGAATTGAAGTTACCAACATTCAAATTCTCTATTGAATTCTAAATTATCAATCGAAAATCCTACTAGCTTTCTAAGTAACCAACTTTCATTTAATTTTCTATGTGGTTACTAAATAATTATTTCAGATCAACAAAATAATCTTGAGTTCTTTTGGGCATGACCCCGTGTCCCCCCCACTGTATACTGCGTTGGTGTAAGATCGTACTGTACTATGGATGGTTTTACCAATAAAACACGCATTTTGTCTTCTTTAGACCAACGTTGTATTAACATGGAAAATGTTTATAGGCTCGTTTTGCACAAATTATGGTATTACCAAAATGAATAAAGTACAAATGAAAATGAACTTAAGCGTAGTAGGGGCATTTTGCGAAAAATTTGGTTGGTGGTGCCACAGAAGCAACTTACAAAATTAAAACGATCATAATCGTTGTAAGCGATGAACAGAGCAGCTTTTCGAATTGTTGGTTGTGTGATGTCCGTGCTTGTGCAATTTGCTTCTGCTACCAAAGAAGAGAATGAAAGAATGAAAAATAAACGATGACAGAAATAATGAGCTTTGGTGCGTTCTTTTATTAACCATATTTAACTATGGTTGTTATGTCAAAAAAAAATTGTTGAAGTGTCATTGTTAGATTTAGTTGGAAATTGTTACATTTCATTTAGGGACGATTTATTGTTAGATATTGTTGATCTGTCAAACGAACATTTTGCAAAACTTTATTTTATCGTTAATTACCATAAAATCATGTTATTTTTCTACAATATACTCTCCTTTTTCGTTGAAAATGGTAGCAAATTCAATTTTAATTCATTTCACTTCATCAAAAGCTTTGTTTTGATTCTTCAATTTTTATTTTTTGTAAACAAACCTTCCCACATGTGCTTTGACAGATCAACACTTTCAACTCATATCATGAAGATGAGTTGGAAATAGTTACGAATTGTAACTATTTGACACTAATAAACTGAATTTAGGAACGATGTGATGACGTCATATAGTTACAAATCGTAACTATTTTGTAATAAAGGAACGACCATTGTTAACTATGGTTAATAAAAGAACGCACCACTTATACATGTTGGTAGGTCTATTATTGGCAGGTGCCAGTGTTGCCAGAAACACCGATTTATCGACCTATTACCGATACACCAATTTTTGATCTAAATATGACACTTTTCCCCGATTTGCAATGTTTCATATAAAAGAAGTATCTTTATGTATTTTCAACTCGGGAATTTACTTTATTTATAATTTTACTAAAAATTTAAACACTTTTTAATCTGGGTGTGTCTAACTTAAAATATCCCATTTGAAATTTCCCATCCTCATAATCCATAACATCGGTATTCATTGCAATTTCTGCTTCTTGTTTGTTGAACACTCCCAAAATTTCCTTGTTTTTGTCATGTCAATGGCAAAAAGTGTCTGATTATGTGTTCAAAAAATTCAATCAAAATAAATATTTTAAAAATAATTAAAATTAAGATGCTTACATAGCAGTTGGTTTTAGGCTCTCCCAAACCAACGCGAAAGCGGCATATTTACCGACGCGGCGGCAGTTTTTGTTGTTATTTAGTATAGTATATTTGGCATTTTTTTTATCATTGTGAATGATTCGCCCTGCATGGCGAATGTTCCGCGATGGTTTGGGAGAGTCCTTATAAGAAACTGGAAGTTTCGTTAAGGCAACTAATAGGGAATTGAAAAATACTGCGTTAATCCGTTAACGGATTGTATTTGCTTGGAGCACCGTACCTTTGGGTGAAACCTTTTTGAGAAACTGTAAGTTTCGTTAAGGCAACTAAATTATAGGGAATTGAAAAATACTTACTTCGGGTGTTCTTATGTAAAACAGGAGATACATACCTACCTATCTTAAATAGGGAAACTCGCTTCGGGTTTTGGCGTTTTTGAATTTTTTTTAAACTAATTTTAATTCCTCAAAACAATTTGATTGAAGCAAAAACCTTTTTTTTTAATATGCACAGTGATCCTTCAGTGCAAAAACAAAAATTACCCACAGTGTCTAAATGCGTTTCTAAGGTATATTCTGCACATCTACGCGCATATGGCTTTCCAACCATATACAATTTATCGACATCGGTTGGATACTTTTTGAGCAAATGGTGCCACAAACAAAATTTAAGGCCATTTATATATATAGATTAAAAGTCATAATAATACAAATAAATATCAATTGTCTTTTATTAAATGTATTAAGTACCCCGAATAAGAAATATTTAATTTTAACATTATAATTTGTGTTCAAGAAATATAACTTTTAAAAATGAATTAAATGAAATAAAATAAAATAAGTAATTATGCAAATGAAACAAACTGTTTTTTTCATGGGAAATCTGATTTTATTTTTATTTAGTTAAAAAAAAAACACAATCTAAAAAGAAAACATTCAGAAAAAATTGGCAAAAGGCTAATCTTTGTCATGAATTGTAACGTTAAAAAAAGTCCACGATTTACACCGATTTCTTATGTGGTAATCTCCCGATTTCAGAAAATATTTTCTGGCAACACTGGCAGGTGCAGACTGCAGTGCACAACTACAGCAGAGTATCGAATTTTCGGTTGGTATGTTGTGTATAGTCACAGTGCGTATTTGCAGAGTGTTGTGGATAGGAAAGGAACAGAGGATACCACAGTAGAATTTACAAAAGTTTGAACCTATTTATTATTATTATTATGTATATAATAATAAATTTAAAACAACTTTTTCACAAAAATAAGTATCTCTTCTACAAAAAAAAATAATTAATTTTTTCACAAAAAAATTAATAACTTATTTACAAAAAAATTAATTTTTTTACAAAAAAAAAAAAAAAAAAACATCAAAATCAAACCAACAAAAAAACAACAATCAATTTGAGTTAATGTTTTTGAACCTCTCTAATTGACTTAGGTAATTATTCAAAATTTTATACGGAAAATTGTTGTGGTACAATGGTTGTAATTTAAGATTCTCGGTAGCATATTCTCTACATATAATAGAGGATTAATTAGTTGTAGATATAATAGAAAATTTAAAATTATAGTACTTTATGAACAGGGCTGGCCACGAGACGAGATTCTGCGAGACTTTTGTAAGTCTCGTCGCGGTCTCGTCGCGGTCTCGTTAAAATCGACAATTTTCAGTCTCGTATCGGTATCGTGTCGGTCTCGTAAAATTAAGTCTCGTCTCGGTCTCATCTCCGAAAAATACGATTTCCGGGCAACCTGTTGATTATTGGAACGAATTATTTTCGAATATAGTTTGAATACGTGCAGAAAAAAATAAATATTTAACTGAAATTGGATTTTTTAATTTAATAGACTCTCTGTTAATTTCGGTCCAAATATAGAGTCTCGTCTCGGTTGCTTAAAAGCTAATCTCGTCTCGTCTCGTCATGCGAGACCGAGACTTTTCTCGTCTCGTGGCCAGCTTTATTTATGAACTATGATTAAAAAAGATAGGCAATTTGTGACACCGCATGGACAGGTACAATCGTTTTTTCTTAGATTTCAATGTAATAATCTATTTCGTAGCTCGTACCACTGGAAAAATAGAAGTACTATACAGTAGAGGCCGCTTAGTCACAAGAGTGAAAAATTAAAGCAGGGATGACTTAAATTTGTATGCTAACTTAATTGGAAAATGTTGTACAAATTCATTCTAAAAATGTGATTGAGTTTATAGTTGTTTCGATAAATCAGGGCCTCCTACGATAAGGTATAAGATAATGTAAAAACAGAATTCTAAACGGATCCTCCATATAAAGGTATAAAAATGCTGACTTTAAGATTTACACAAGCAAATGAACTATCTACAAATTCTTCAAAACTTCGAAAAAAAATGAAAAACAATTTGAGTTATGGTTATTATAATTAAGTTATGGCATAATTCATTTTTGAATTATGGTTATTAGAGACAAGCTGTTGTGACACTCAATTGGACAGATAAAATCGTTCCTGACTTTATATTTAACTGAAGGATTTCAATCTTCTAATTCTTTTGTCTGCAAATAAGCGCTTATGTTAATCAAACATAGCTGTGTACTTATTGAATGCTCCAAACGTTCTTAAAAAAAAAAAACAAAATGTATTCTTATGGGAAGAATTAACTGGCTAAACACCGATAGCAGTAGGTTCACTTGTAGTTGAAGAAAGCTAGAATCAGTATGAAGTCGACCCCGTTCATAGCCATATGAAGATGAAATTAAAAAATGTGCTTTTATCCGACTGCAAAGTTGGTTTGGTGCACAGAAAAAAAGATTAAATTAAATTAAATTAAAAAAAAAACAGTTCCAGTGGTACTTGCAGATGTTTTTTTATTAATTTTTATTAATTTATTGACTTATTTAAAATTCATATATGTACATAAGTAATAAGTTATATAAATATCTTAGTCTTATTGGTTTGGCATAATGCCGTCTACCAGATTGACATTTTTTCTTGTAATTTTATAAAAGCTTTACATTGAATATAAAAAGATACATAGTTTGATACTTAAAAGTCGCCTTCAATCATTCGTTTTCTATATCGCAGCGCATTTACAGTATATTTGTATAGCAGGTCCCACCCTCGGTCTCCATTCAAAATACTTAACACATCATCCATCTGCAGTAGATTAGCTTCAAAGTAAATCCTCCGTATTTCGCTCAGAATAGGACATTTTCCGATAAAGTGGTACACGTCTTCTCTCTCCTTAAGGTTGCAGAGGTCACACTCAATAGGAAGATCAGTTCGATGTGGATGTTTGTGATTGCAGATGTTAATTATGGGAGCGGGTCGAAATGCTGTATTTTAAAATACTGTATTTCAAAATTCTGTATGTTCAAAATACTGTATGATCAAAATACTGTATCTCATAATAATGTATCTCAAATATGAGCAAAACACTGTATATAAAAAATTCTGTATATAAAAAAAATTATTTTTGCATAATTCCGTTCTTAAACTTCCATTATAAAAAAAACAGAACTCGATTTATGTATATATAGATAAATATAAAAAATAGCACTTAAAGGGCCTCACAGACGATCAATGTTTACTGTCAATATTCGCTGAAAATTTCATTTTTGGCTGGGTATTGATCGTTTGTATGCCCTTCAATGTCATTGTCAACGAACATTGACCACATTGATGAGAAACAAAATTGATTTGAAAATTGAGTGATTGATTGGTTTTCATCAATGTAAGTTTTCATGTAAGGATGGGTTCTGAGCAGCATTAAGGTATTTATAGATGTTTCGGTTATGTTGTGTAGTTGGAGGCAAACAAAAACAAATAAAAATTAAATTTGTGATTTTCGACTTAATTCTCGCGCATTTAAAAGACAATTTGTTGAATTGTTGTCAATTTTCATTGATACGTGTGGTTGCAACGTTTCAACAATTATTTTTGACAGAAAATATCTTCAGTAACTATTGTGGACAAAAATTGATAATGTAACACTTGAATTTGCACAAGCTCTTAAACATCAACGAAATGCATTAACATGTGGAAGTTTTGACAGATCAATTAGCTTAGTGCAATTGTTTATGCAATTGTTGATTATGATCAAAACAATTCATGTAAAAATGCGAGAGAGATACAAGCAATTAAGAAGAAGAAAATGAGAAAATGAGAACAAGATGCCATTTATTTTGTTACATGATATTGTTCAAGGGAATATCAGAATATTATACTAATGAAAAATTATTATGATATGTATTGTATATTCTTAAAACAAGGATTCTGTTTTCAAAATTCTGTATTTGAAAATGCTGTAAATAGGCTGAAAAATAAAAATCGTTTTGATAATGTAAAAAGGTGCGCACTTTTTCAAAACGGTTTTTATTTTTCAGCCTATTTACAGCATTTTCAAATATAGAATTTTGACATACAGAATTTTGAAATGCAGAATTTTGACCAACCAGTATTTTGAAATACAGAATTTTGACTTACAGTATTTTGATCATACAGTACTTTGCACATACAGTATTTTGAAATACAGTATTTTGAGATACCTACAGTATTTTAAAAACAGTATTATGACCCATACAGTATTTTGTCCCCAACCCGTTAATTATCAAACAAAATTCGGTGCAGTATAAAATTGAGAAAGCTTCACCTTTTTGCCACAGGTAGGTTAGGCAGTCAGTGAAGTTGGAAAAAGTCATTAGTCAGTAAAAGTAGAACAACAGATTAAAGCAAGAGGATATTTGCCAAAAAATAAGTAATGATAGGAAGATGGTACCTAATTCGCTTGGATCTTCGACCTTCCAATCACATTGAGAAATGGTTAAACCTAATGTTGTAGGTAGCTGTGGATGAAGCTTATATATCACTGTCAAAGTAAAAAGATACGAAAATAGTGAAGAGAACGTTTTAGTTGTTGCAATAAATGTATGGTATGACACAAAGTTGAGCACTTTTGATTGAAGTTACAGTCTTGTGTTCAGCCTTCAGTTACCTACAACTATTTTTGTAGCTTTCACAAATAAAAAGCTTATCAAATTAAAATAATTATAATGTACCTTATTACATCACGATAGGTTGTCAACATCACCTCTTTACAAGAATTTCAAAATTCAAAAAGATATGGAGTTATTTACTTTTATTGTGTATTTATGTTAAAAATAGGAGTTCTTCTTTTCAATTAACATTATCGTTTTCTTACATAACATATCTTGCTTCAACTTAATTTTAATTAATTAATGTCAATTTTGATAGAGTGCAAACAATTACATAGTCATATTTTTGTTTTATTTAGCAAATGCAAGTCATTTTCAATGCCCCATTCTTACTCTATGAGTGAAATCTGTAATTTTTTTTCTCTGTTATCATTTTAATAATAACATGTTCTAGCGTTCCTTTGTTTTTGTTTGTCATAATTAATAGCTTTACTTTAAAAAACTGCTCCTAGCATTTTTTTTTTTGGGATTTTTTTATTGGTACTGTTCTGCACATTTCCACAAAATTTCAGCTTTTTAATAAATATTTCTTGGACATGGGCATTTTCTTCGATTTTGCATTGCACTGCAATTATTTACTCTGTTTTAGTAGTTTCATTCAAAACAGTGTAGCCATAAAACGCCTAGTTCTAATTTTGTGTATGATTCGCTGATTTTTAAGTCAAATTCTGTCCATTTTACGCTTGCATGGTCTCTCTAGAACAATTAGATAGCAAAAAAGCCAACAAATTCAGATGATGGTACTTTTTATTTAAAACAGGAATGTTTTGGTAACTTATTACCACAAATGATTGTTGGTACTGTTCTGAACATGTTCACTAAATTTCAGCTTCTTAATATATATTTATGGGACCTGGGTATTTTTTTCGAATGTGCACTGCAATTTACTATGTTAAATTCATTTAATTCAAAACAGTAGCCATTAGGGCTGGCCAAGAGACGAGACTCTGCGAGACTTTTGTAAGTCTCGTCTCGGTCTAGTTAAAATCGAAAATTTTCAGTCTCGTATCGGTCTCGTGTTGGTCTCGTATAATTAATTCTCGTCTCGGTCTCGTCTCCGAAAAATACGATTTCCGGACAAACTGTTGATTATTGGAACGCAATATTTTCGATTATCGTTTGAATATGTGCAGAAGAAAATAAATATTTAACTGAAATTGGATTTTTTTAATTTATTAGACTCTCTGTAATTTTCGGTCCAAATAAACAGTCTCGTCTCGGTCTCATCTCGGTTGCTTTAAAGACAGTCTCGTCTCGTTCTCGTCATACAAGACCGAGATCGAGACTTTTCTCGTCTCGCGGCCAGCCCTAGTAGCCATGCAATACCTGTAACTAATTTGTATTTACTTTCCTGATTTTGGCTATCTAAGCCCGTCAATTTGTCACTTGAATGGTCTTTCTAGGGCAACAAGTTGCAGATAGACCGACAGCCAGCAGCAGATTTTTTACAGGTATATTTTTTAGTGGAAATGTTCAGAGCAGTATCCTTAATCAACTGTGAAAATCCCCAAGCATTCCGCGTTGGCGTACGACCACAATCTTGAAAAAAATGCAGCCATCCTGCACTCTTTGTTTGTGGGTATTAGTCTAAGAGCCGGGAACAGATTTTGGTCGTGAAAGGAAACCAAAAGATATGAAAAAGATATATACGTAGTCCTGGTGAAGGTGATAACGAATACGTTCGCTGCCAGCATGTAGTGGCCCCGTTACCACGTAAAAGTGCATCAAAAGTACAACTCTTCTGAAAATTGAAATCGGGTGGGAAACCATTTCAACTGTAATACACCTTGACGCCATGAACTCCCTGATTACCAAACTGGTTTCGATAGACGTGTAGGTGGCCCCAAAAACCCAGACAGACGTAGCCGAAAACGGGTTTTTTTTCGCGTTTTTAGGCTTTTGGGAAACCACCTAAAATTGATCACAACTTTTAGCTATGGACTCCCTGAGTGTGAATATGTACGTGACCGACGTCTAAGTGGCCCCGAAACCACCGACAGACGTCCCTAAAAACGCGTTTTTTTGGCGTTTTTTGTCAAAAAGGAAACCACTTGAAATGTATCACAAACGAAAGATCTTGACCTCCTGAGTGCGAATATGTACATGACAGACGTCAAAGTGACCCCCGACAGACGCGATTAAAGTCGCGGATTTTTTATTGAAATAATTAGATAATTGATGTATGCTACCAAAATGTATCGCAATCGGAAGGTCTTGACTACCAGAGTATTAATGTATAAAAAGAAGGAGTTTATAGTGTCACCCAACAGCTGGAAAACCGCGAAATGAATCGCAGATTTTTTCTTTTATTTTTTTAGTAAGAGGATTTTGAGGGAAACCACTTGAAATGTATCCCATTCAAAAGATCTTGACCCAAAAAAAAAAAAAACAAAATGTAAGCGACAGACGTTTGAGTGGCTCCAAACAACTGACAGCCGCGATATAATTCGCGGATGTTATTATTTTTTTTTTAAATTGTATATTTGTGGTAGCTTCTTCAAATGTTTACCAATTAAAAGGTTTTGACTCAAGAAAGTGAAAATATAAGTAACAGGCGGTTGAGTTACGCCAAACTGCTGAAAAGCGCGAAAAAAATCGCGGATGTAATTACTAGCTTATCAATTAGATTATCAACATAAATCTCTTGAAATGTATCTCAATTGTAACTGACAGACGTTTTGAGTTACACCAAACTACTGAAAAGCGCGATAAAAAACGCGGATGTAATTACTTGGTCATCAATTAGATTATCAAAACAAATCTCTTGAAATGTATCTCAATTTTTAGAGTTTGACTCCCTGAGCCGAAAAATATAACTGACAGACGTTTTAAATTACGCCAATCTATTACAATCCACGATATAATTCGCCTTCGAATATAATTATTGTTTTTTCTTTCAATTTAAATGGTGCCTACCTAATTAAAAGGTTTTGACTAGCTGAAAAAGAAATTTTGAAGGAAACACGTGAACACACCAAACCATTCAAATAGCAAAACAACGCATTTTCGGGGACGTCTGTCTGGGTTTTGGGGCCACCTACACGTCTGTCGAAACCAGTTTTGTAATCAGGGAGTTCATGGCGTCAAGGTGTATTACAGTTGAAATGGTTTCCCACCCGATTTCAATTTTCAGAAGAGTTGTACTTTTGATGCACTTTTACGTGGTAACGGGGCCACTACATGCTGGCAGACGAACGTATTCGTTATCACCTTAACCACGACTACGTATACTATTCATATCTTTTGGTTTCCTTTCACGACCAAAATCTGTTCCCGGCTCTTAGACTAATACCCACAAACAAAGAGTGCAGGATGGCTGCATTTTTTCAAGATTGTGGTCGTACGCCAACGCGGAATGCTTGGGGATTTTCACAGTTGATTAAGGACACTGCTCTGAACATTTCCACTAAAAAATATACCTGTACAAAATTTTGTCCGGGTCAATGTCTAATTTGACTGGGCTACAATGCTTGACACACGATTTTAAGTTTTAGAAATATTTTTGTTGTCGAGTGGAAAACGAATCTTAAAACACTGCTTTTCAACTCATGAATAGGTTCAAATAATTGAGAAATATTAAATCAGATCTTCAGAAAATAAAACCAGTCTTTTTCCCTTCAAAACTGTACCACTTCTCTCGGGGAGCACTGCAGCTTGTTCTATGCTTGTTGCTGAAAAAATAAGATCCGCTGCAGGTACGTCGAAAAGTTTCCTATTCCCAGTAAAACACAAAAAGACAATATTGTGTGTAAACAATTTTAGTCATCCCAAAAAAAAAAAGGCAATAAAATAATAAAAGGAACCTTAAAACAAAAATTGAAAATGAAATTCATCGTCGTCCTGTGTTCTTAGAGATTGTTTCCTCTAGCTTGGCTGGGTTGATTCTTTAAATTTCTTTTCTTTTCATTTCTTGGTCCAGTTTGCTTGGTTGATCCTGGCTCGTTTCCTTTACTATAGCAATATTGTTTACTCTTTCAATTCAAGAATTTTTATTTGTTGCGCGCTCTTATGCTTCACCGGAACTGGATATCTAGCTATGTAGTACGTTGTTGGTGGGCGGACATGTGCATCTTGGAATGTTTTTTTTTTGTTCTGTCTTTTTTTTTTCTATAAGTATCGAGGTAGGTACGAGTTTACCTACTTGAAAATAGAATAAGAAAACTATTTGTTTTATTTTATTTTTTTTTTTTGTTTGTTTGTATCGTTTGTATTTTAAAGCTCATCCATGCTATGTATAGAATGTCCTTCCACCGCACCAAATCAAGCTGACTTCCACCCGGACTCACATTGGGCGCCAGTCAGTATTTTTGTTTTGTGTTTGTATTTGTGTTCAGGAACAAGTTTAACTGCAATTGAATCGTCATCATTCCAGTTGAACTGTTTTTCTCTTTACATATGTCATAGGTTTAACAATATATGTATGTGGGTAGTCCTTGCCGTGATGGCACACATCCTTCCATCATTTTTATTCTTCTCGTTCTTGAAGTTTTTCTTCAATATTTTAGATACTCTTGTGAGATTCCAATATTTGATTTGTGTGTTTGTGGGCGGAGTGGGGGGAGGTGATGGTTTTAGTTGAGCAAGTCCAAGAAAGAAGCACCAGCAGCAGCACGCTTCTTTGGTTGATATGTGCCAAAGGACGTACACTCGTGTGTGTATATAAAATGTCAAATGCGAACAAACAATTTGTGCACATAAACATTCACTTGTCATCACTGGCTCAGTTGGGACTTTTGTTTTGTTATACAAGTCCTTTAATATATTTTTTTGGCAGTTTTTTATTTTTTAAGATGAAGAAAAAAGTACTGTAGTTAGGGTATTGGTGAATTTTGGAAAAGAAAACATTTTGTTTCTTGTTTGCCAAATCGAAAATAAATAAGTTATTATCTTTGCCCTGCTGAAGGCACTTCTTACGCATTCCAAAACTCCATTTTGTCCTCTAAGTTGAAATAAATTGGTGTTTCTTTTTTTTTGTGGGAATTTTAAGAAATTGATATGTGCCGTAAGGTCCCAGATCAAATAGATATGAAAAAATATCCAGAGAGAGAAAGAAGGTATTAAAAAAGGACTCGTGTAATTTTAATCTACCCCCAGGGTTGTGCGACTGTGCGTATCAGGACCAGTAGTGTTTGTGAGATCCAAAAATGCGAAGGACTTTTGAGTAAAATGAAAGCAATTTCGAGGAATTATTCAACGAGCTGTGAAACCAGCAGTAGGTCTTTGTGGAAAGTGCGTTCGTCGATGTTTAAAACGCTTTTTAAATTTATTGTCCTACAGGGATTAAGGTTTTGCTATATATTTGGATTGAAATACTGAAACAATTTGGAATTTGGATATATATATTTTACAATATTTGGATGACTATGATGCATATTTCTATTTAAAGAAGTTCAAAAGAGTCTCAAATATACATTACAGGGTGTGCCTTAGTTCGTGGATAGTATTTTAGGTCATCATGATTCCCCCTCCTGGATACCTAAGGCTAAGCGCGCATATGCAACTTTTAGTCACGAAACAGTTTGGTTGCTAAAATGAATTCCATGCTCGTTTTCCAGCTTTGGGGAATTATTCCGTTTTTCCAGCTTTGGGGAATTAGTCCGTTATTCAAAATATCGTTATATAAATCTAAGAGTTTTAATTTGGCTTTTTCTGGGAGATTTTTAAGCATGGGATATTTTATCACGGCCAGGTGTTTTACCTTTGACTCTACTTAGGTTACTTTCCAGCTCTAATAAAGTTATTTTGTTCTGAATACGCCTAGCAGCTGCATTTTTTGCAGGCTGTGTTACTGCGATTGGACAATCCCTTTCATTTCATTTAAAGGCAGATGAGAAATTTGAGCTTTTTGACTGCTGAGACTATGTTTTGGCAAAAGCGTTAGAAATTTCATGTGGTGAAGGTTTTGTGAATGTTTTGTTGGAATTGCCAGTTAAGGTTTTAATATTTCGCCAGACGTTGCTAACAGGTGATTTTGGGTTTATGTTTGCCGTAAATTCTGCAGAACATTTAATTTTACTTATTTGTATCTGTCTTCTAAACCTAGCATTAGCTTTTTTAAGGCTATTAAGTTAAGTTGAATTGGTTTGGTCTTTTTTTAAAAGACCGCCAAGTGGCTCTAAGCCCAGCTAACTCTTTATTCCACCACGGCACAGCTCTTTTAAGAGATATTGGTGATGTCTGAACTATTTGCAGCATTACGGATGCATCTGAGCACCAAAGCTGCTTCTTTATTTATGTTCTGAGGTTTATGTTCTGGTAACCCTTGCACAATTTTGCTTTTGAATTTGTCACAGTCTGCACTTTCGATCTTATATCTTGGGATATGCGATTGTGGTTTTTGTATACAACTTAGTTCGATTGACGTGAGAATCGGAAAGTGATCACTATTATACAAGTCTTTTAGTGCACACCAGGATGTTTTTAATAACAGTTCTGGCGTACAACATATTATATCGACATGTGTAAATGTGTTATGCGTCGAAAAATATTTGGGAGATCCATTATTTAGCAATAAAAGATTTGATTTGGTGATTATTTCTTCTATTATGAAACCTCGTTTGTTGCTTATGGGCGAACCCCATAGCTCACTCCACGAATTCACATCTCCAGTTAGTATAAAATGGGTACTGACTTGTTGGATAATGTTCAATAGTTCACTAAATGTAAACATTTGATCAGGTAAAATATAGATATCGATAATTGATATTTTAATACCTATACAAATTGCAACTGCTATGGAGAGAATATTTGAATTGATTTGTATGAGCCTGTGAGGAATATTCTTTTTTACAAGAATACAGGCATTAGGAACCAATGGATTCATTTGAAAGGCGCAGTGTGTCTCCTGGAGAGATTACGTCGGAGTTATATTCTTTTACAAGTAGGTTTAGTTCTTGGTAGTTGTTTATGAAACCTTGTATGTTCCATTGCATTATTTTAAGATAATAGGATTCATGTATTAAAGAGTGATTTTAGTTGGAGTTGTTAGAGTGAATAGGCCGATGCTTGCGGCTGTGGAGGAGAGGGCAGCTTCAACCTTGAGTGGATGGGGTTACTCTCCCCATAGCAGACGAAATCACCGGCTGAGTTTTTGAGGTTGATGGTGCATTATTATAATTGTTCATCTTGATTTGAAGGGGCATTGTTATGGACTGAATTCTGGTATACAGAATCAGTAGTCATAGAGGAAAATGTTTTTTCAAACGTGTTATTTAGATTACTTAATGAAGTTATGGAGTTATGGTCTTCTGTTGGGTTGCTTTGATTTCTATGCTTATAGGTTCATGTGGATGATATTGATGACGAAGAAGAAAGAGTCGTGTTTTACGAGAAAGACGGTGTGTTAGAAAGAGATGTTATTAGAGTGATTGATGAGGTTGAGGTAGGTTATTCAGTTGTATTTTGCGAGAGTAATTTTTTGTTAGGGGAAGATGTATTGGTTGAAGTAGATGATTGAGTTGTATATTTAGAAGAAGATGGAACGATGGGAGAAAGAGATGTTGTATTTAAATCAGTTGATTTTAAAGATTGAAGTGAAGGGGGAGCTGGGTTGCTTGAAGAAAGAGTACATGATAGTTCTTCATATTTTTCTGCATTTATCAGTAAATTTCTCTCTCTCACCAAGATTTGTGATATAGTGATAATAGAAGTCCAGAAATGTATTAAACCATTGTATATAGAAACTATAGTAATATCATCAGCATCGACGACTACTGAGTCACGTAGTGTCAGAATCTAGCAACTACTTTCAACACTTTTTGTTGAGGAAACAAATTTGAAAGTCGTGATCTAACTCCCTTACTCCCTTACAATATAACTAGACTTACTCTTTCTAAACATTTATGCCTACGCTGTCAAAATCATAAAACATGTTGCAAACACATGCGCCACCAGCCGTCCAAATCAAGCGTAAATAAAAACGACTCCATGAGAATACTATAGTTTTCATATACAATGATTAAATACCTTCACACAAAGTTTAATCTTCTGTACTTTTGAACTTCAGGACTTGGACGATTCTTCATTCTGCCTAATCGAGTATTCTTTTTTATATTGTTGTGACCTTTTTTGTTGATAAGTTTTGCTTGTTTTAATGGGATTTATGTCAAATGAAATAAAATTTATTTTGATATCACGACGTTTCGTCCATTCCTATGTACATCATCAGGTGAAAACAATAGATTTCTATATTTGCATTGATAAATATAATGATTACAAAAATGTTAACAAATTTTTACACACACAATATAAACTTACACTTGTTACATTTATATTGCACTTTGAAACAAAAATTAATTGGAACTCTACAGTGTTAAGTGGAACTGACAAGTGACAGTCACATAGATTTTAATTTATATAAACATGATCCTAGTAGTAGATCATTTGTCAAAGCTTTTTCCTCCCCTTCCTATCCAGCAGGTGTTTATATTGCGGGCTGACGTCTTCCATGTCAGTGAGTCGGTTTATCGTATTGTCAGCGTTGATTATATGCAGGGTTTCAATTATCTATCATTTTCTTGTTGTTATGTGGTTCCCTTTGCAATATTTTGACATCTTCGAAGTTAGGAGAATGTTTGTGGGTAATACAGTGTTATGGCAGTGCTGTTTTCTGTACTGCATCGAGTATTAGGATTGTGTTCGGTCTCAATGTCAAAAGTATCAGTTTTTTTTGCAAAATCATATAATTTCCAGAAACCGCATAATGTTTTCCTTACATTTTCTTAAAATTTATCATTAACGTCTTTGTCGAGACCTTCAACTGACTTACTCACTTACTTATGGTGGCGCTATAGTCCAGTGTGATCCAGGGCCTTAACCAACAAGTCTTCTCCAGCCAGCTCTGCCCCTAGCTAGCTGCTTCCAGTTTCGCACTCCAAGTTGGTTGAGGTCCTCTTCCACTTGCGTGGGTCACCGGACCAGTATGATGAGTGTCTTGTACACGGCCAATTTAGTCTTTTGAGAGAGGGCTTTACTTCTTAATTGTCTTCTTAGCCCAAGGAAACAGAGATTGGCAAGAGTTATCCATCGTTTGATCTCAGCGCTGGTATCGTTGTCTGAATTAATAGCGGAGCACAGGTAGACATGTCCTTAACTACCTCAAAGTTATATCTGTTTATGGTGACGTTCTGTCCAAGACGTCGGGTCGGTGTTGAACGTCCTTTCTAGATGACAGCATATACTTTTATTTGCCCTCATTCACCGCTAAACTAAACTTTGCCGCTTCCTTCTCAGTGTCTGCAAAAATTCAACTGCCTTCAACTGAAGCCGATTCAACATGTAGCTTTTGATATTCGCGCGGATAAATGGTTCTTATTTTAACTGGTTAAAGCCTGTAAAGTATTCAAAAATTCGAAATGGATATAGCTATTTCTTGCGTCACTTTTCTAGGTTATAATAAATACAAAAAAGGGAAAAAAAGGAGGGACTGGTCATGTCGCTCCGGAGAACTGAAGAGTTAAGCAATAAATTATGAAATAATAATGTTAAGCTTAGTTATGTAAGACAGGCTGACTAAAAAAACAGCATTTCATAAAATGAGTTTGGTCAAGACTCTTTATGTTTCTCTCAAAATTCTATGCTTTTATGAGTTTAGTTTTACAAATTGCTGCAAACAAAAAGTTCAAATTCGAATGTGTTTTTTATGTATTAGAATTTTGAGATTTTACTTTAAAAAACAAAATACAAAAAGCTCACAAAAAAAATATTCTCCTGATTTTAACTTAAATTCACGAAAATTGTACACAGGGATAAATTAACTTTGGGTTGCTCTGATTAGACAGCTCAAGTAACACTGACTATTTCTGCTTACCTGTGTAAGAGATCTTATCTCTTACGATAATATTTTTCTTAAGATAATATTATTAATTTAATAAATCCGCTGGCAACCCTTTTACGATCACAGGCACGTATGTAAAAAAGAAAAAGCTTTTAATATGTTTTGTCAAATCAAATACATAATTTCTTATGTATTCAATTTGTTCTATTTAGTTAAATGTAACAGAAATATCACACGATCCTAAGACAGTTTTAATATACATATATATGTATTTACCGTATTATATTAAGCTTCTCTATTTTACAATTTCATTAGATTAGAATAAGTTCAGTTCGAATAAAGCTATCAACGAATTAAGAAGTCGTCTTATGTTTTTTATGATGTTGAACGTTATTTCGCATAGTTTAATTTTATTAGTTTTGCACGCCTAAAAGTAAAATTAGTTTAAAGATTTTTGTTTATGATTTTAAACGGTTACACCTGTTTCTGTGAATAATGTTCACAGTAAATCCAATAAAGTCTTCAGAGAATTTGAATGAAAATGGTCTGGGGTCAAAACGCCATCATGTTTCAATTGCTCTTTCTAGTACTTGACACATGCAACAACAAATTGCAAAATCACTTAATTTCGCATCGTAAGAAATCTCATAGGAAAATATTATTTAAACATTTTATCAAGCTTTAAACGCTGCTGGATTAGGACTAACGAGATGAGACAAGATCACAAGACCATACTTTTGTAAGTCTATGTTACTTGAATCTCAGTATTGTAAGCCTCACTCTTGCCATTCTTCATGTTTTTTTTTCTGGATTTTCGAGAACGAAATATCGAACTACAGTTTGAATCTAGAATTTGCTGAATATTTGCCTACATTGAAAAATTCAATTTTATAAAAAATGCAACATTTTGTTCTCAGTACGCTGAGAATCTCAGTAAACTTCTTCCTTTAGGGTTAGTATCGTCTCGGTCTGGTCTGACCACCGTGTCTTAGGGGCTATTATTTCAAACAAAATAATATAAAATATTTTGATTTGAAAGACGCAAAAATGTATCCCTCTGACCAAATATTTTCAGTTGAACAAATCTAATTCTATTGAAGGACACGAAAACTCAATTAATTTACTCCAAGGGATTACTTCTATACTTGAAGGTGATTTCCTACATAATATAAATCCAGAAAACAGCTTTTCAATCAATCAAAGCAAACAAACACCCACTCAATCAAACTAACAACTGGGTCTTCATACATACACATATATTTGATGTAAGACACGATCTGTAGGTAGGAAGGTTTCTATTTCTTACACAACAACAAAACTATAAATCTTGTGAGTGCTTAAGGACAAATTGCCTAAATGGCCGTAAACGATTCCAAATCGTCCTCTTTGTCCTTGCTTGATGCATGCACCATATCATCAACATCCATATATGTATGTAAAGCTCGCCCTTAATGTTTAAAATCCCTTTGATGATGCAGTTATTTACCAGAAAAGGCGTAAGAGAACGCATCCAAGAGTGTAATATGTTCATTTGTTTGTAAAATTATTCACCTCATTTAATGCTTGTTCACAGTAAGGAAGAAGAAGAATCAGCAGGAAGACACAAACCACACAACATAGATAAGACACACACGTCCAACCCCCCTCCCCCTTGTTCTGCTCTGATGATTCCTGCCAAAACATAGAAAACCAAATAAAAAGAAAACAATAAAATGAAAATGATAGAATAAAAATTCCCTTAGCTATAGTTTCGAATGCTAAACATTCTAAGCCCCGAATGTCCTTCTTCCGTACTATACACACACATCATCAGGACAAAATCACATTAAATAGAATCGAAACCAATTCAAAGGAATATTTAAGCACAAACACAAGAAAGAACATTTTTGTCCAAAAAAATATATATTAAGGTCTGTATATACAAAAGAATAACACAAACCGTTTTTGGAAGAATCTGTGGCATCAGGGCAGGAGAGAACAGTATCGGACCAGGGCAGGACATGCAATTTATAAGAATGTCCTTGTCTCTCTAAATTCTGCACAAACTTTAGTCAATATTTAACTTTCAATTGTAAGTGAATGGACATCACAGGACATCTACCACATATATGCCTTCTTTTTAGCCCAATACGTATATAAATATCCTATCCAAGGACATCCAAATGCATGCATATGCATTTAAAGTTGAATAAAGCAGGGCATTTTTGAAGAGTTTGTAGTTTTTGAGCTTCTAAAATGGCCTGCTGCTGCTGCAGTGCATCCTTTCTCTTGTAATCCTTATGCATATATAATTCTAAAAGTTGCTTAGGATATTTGTCAGCATATCTTCAACAAAAAAGGACCCTCTTCTATAGTTCTCCGTATAGATATGACTTTATATGCATGGTAAAGACCCTAAAGTCCAAATTTAGAATATATGGCAACATTTTTAGTCGACATGTCGTCCATGTCCAAATGTTCGATTGTTAACCATATAGGAAAAGAAGACAAGTCCTTGAAAAGGAATATAAGGACGACAATTTCTATACTATAACCACTACTAGAAGAAATAAAACGTCTCGTCCATTTGGTTTGACTATTGCTGTCACAGTCAGCAGTTTAATTTCCAACCCAACCCGCGATATATTCCCCATGGAGACCGTCATCATCAAGACTCAGGGCATTATAGAGCAAGCAGAATAAGAAGAAGAAAAAAATGAACAAATTCTCTTTCTATTGCTCCAGGGGGAAGCAAATGTATGATGGGGTTTACAAAATAGCAAAAGAAGTTCAAATATTTGAGTGACTTAACATTTCATATGCACACCCCGAAGGTTTGCGCTACGTATAGTATAACTCCGACAAGGACACAAGGAGAAAATCAAATTTTCTTCACTTTACCCATAAGAAAGTAAGTAGGGGTAAACCAGTGAGGTGGGGTTTATGGTGATATAAGAAGCATTTATCCAGTATACCAACCTTCTAGAACCAGATCCAGAACCGGCATCAGCAGCCAGCACTAGGAATCCTTTTTTGCTTGTCAAGTTCGCTTTATGTATTTTTCTTTCCATCATCATCTTCATCATCAGTGTGATGCGGGATTACGAATGTTTCGGAGTGATTAGAATATAAGGACGACCAAGCAAGCAAGCAAGCAAGCAAAGAGACGTGTCGTAATAGCCGTTAGCGCAAGGAACCATTTTTGTAAATATTTACACCACCGAGGTTGCGATGGAACATCACCCTAACCCAATCTTCATTTTATTCTTGTTGACAAGAAGAGTGCAAACTCACTTAGCCCTTCGTCGTAGTTGTAGTCGTCGTCGTCATCATCTTCGTCGTTGTCCTTGTTGTCCTTGATGTTGTATCGCATCGTATCGTTTGCCGTTTTATAAGTGGAAGAGCGATGAGAATTTGTTTGTCTGTTGCTGACGGGCGCAAACGGAATTTGCATTTGAAAATTTTTCATATATGTATGTATAAGTAGGTATGTATAAATTTCTACCACGCCCGCTAAATTGTGTTCCATTACCCATCGCCACCACCCCTTAGGGCTTGTTGTGTGTGTGATCTTGGTGACGTCTTCTATATGTTCAATCGCACTGCTAAATGCAATAAGTAGTACGAGTTTCTGTGTGGGTATATTCGTAGAAACGTAGTTATTTGAGAAAAAAATAAACAAATAAACTGTAGCGTACCTACTTCAGAATTAATTTCAATTAATAGATGCATAGTGTCCTTTCTGCAGTCACTCTGAGGAGGACACTTTCGTATTGTATTTGTATACTTAGAAGACTTTGAGTTGATGAGGTATTCACTCACATTGTAATCAACCGCCTGAGGCTCGCTAGTCAAGAGTTGTACAAATAAATTATATAAGTTTTCATTTGACATTATTTTTTGTAGAAGGATGACTTCAAAATCTGATCTACGCATTTTTCAATTTTCTGATGAAGGTTAGAATTGATGTATGAAAAGCAACATTATAAAAACATGAAGGCTTACTGCTGCTATAGGTAGATTCTTCCGTAACTCTGAAATATTTTAGCAGATCTAACAGCGTATTAAGAATTCCTCACGCAGCAAATAGAATATGGAAAAAGACTTACAGCCGAATCTATAAGACATTTTAAATGCTTCTTAACTTTAAACTTCCTCTAAATATCACTTAAGTGTGAAATAGGTATCTATAATCAATTTCCACATTTTGTGCATGTTTTTTTTTTTGCAATCTGACAAAAATAGCCTGAGAGTGAAAAATGTACTAGAAATTTGTAGCCGTTTTGTCAATTTTCTTGCGTTACGTTACATTACGGCTGCTTAGTTAAGTATGAAAGGAATATTGATTATAGATACAAATTTAAGTAACGGCATTTAAATGCAACTTTAATATTTAAGCAAGCTTAACTAAATAACCTCTTAAAGGCATTTTTAAATAATTTTATAGATACGACTGTTAATATTTAGGGACCTACATATATCATCGTCGGTGAAAGAAGTGATGCTAACCCATAGATTTAGTTCAAAATTAAAAAAAAAACTGCTGGTTTCGACAAGCTTTTATTTTAGGTTACTTCTGTTATAAAATTCACATAAAAAAAGTGGACATGTCAGCCTCAGCTGGCGCAAATTTTTATTTTGTATAGGTACTAACTCTAACTTGCCTTACAATTTCAACCAGAACTAGTTAAAGTGGTCTGATTTTATGAAAGTAAGACTGTTCCTTCCTTAACACAAAAAAGCTAAACAAGTCTTAGAAAAAACTCTCAAAAAGTAGGCGAAAGAAATATTTTATTTGTCCAAACTAAATAAAACATTGGGCAAATTCCTAATCGCAGAACTTGCACAAATTATGCTAAGCCAATTGTTCCTAAATGCAAACATTAAAATCCCTGCAAGGCAGATTGTCCCAAAACGCAGTCGACTTTTTTACTTGCGCAAATGTAAAAGGTAAAAGCATTTGAGCAAATGTAAGAAATATCTTGCCCACTTCACTTGCATTTTAATTTGTTTGGCGTCAGTTGTGTCTGGAATTTTGCTACACTTAATAAAAGACAAAAAATATCATTTTACAACTAATTTTAAAAGTATGGAAAACTGAAGGCTAAAAAAGCATCTGGGGTCAAGTTCTTAAGGAAATATTATAAAACAGTCCTCAATTTTCATTTACAAAAGAAGAAATGCTTCGTAAATGGAGCAAACTTCTTCTAACATATAAAACAATAAAACAAAGGAATGGGGAAACTGCAGGAGGTGCAAAAAGATGGGAGTACCTACTATGACTTGTTTGTTTCATGAAGTGTAGATATGGAACAAAGCAACATCAACTCAGTAAAATCTTTATTAAAATAAGTATTGTTTGGGGGTCCATAATTCATTCCAGCATGCTATGCAAACATGCTTTTAACATTTCAACTTGCATTTTACATATGCTTTGCATGTATTTTGCTTTGCAAATGTTGCGTTGAGGAATTTGGCCATTGTCTTGACATTTCGCAGAAGCGTATTCAGTCGTTCCAATGTTCCAAGACATTGTTGATGGGCTTAGGCTGTATTTTCTTTTGTAAACATTTGGGTGGACAACGATAATCCTTTTTGGTTTGTTTTTGGAATTCTAAGATCTAAGATTTGTTGACCCTAAAAACAATAGCTCATATTTTTCAGATTAAGGAACAATTTACAACAAAAAATACGTATTATTGAGTTTTTAATTCTTAAAAATATTTGGTTTTTCATAATTATTTTGATTTCAAAATCATCTCTAGGACAAAAAGTGCACAAGAAATAACGTTATCTGATGCACTAGCGCTACAATCAATATACAAAAATATATTTATTTCAAAAACAGCTCTAACGATTCGACCCAAAAATTTACGAGTTATTAAATTTAAACAAGCGGTTATTCACGGTACTTGTCATATAACCGATTTTTTATTTTCAAATTTCTTGTAAATGCCTTTTCACCGATTTCAACCAAATTTTGTACACAGAAGTCCTAGTTTTTGCATACAAAAAATTTAAAAAAATATATATATTTTGGATTTAAAAAAAAAGATTTATTTTTATTTTTTTAAAATTCAGTATCTTAAAAATGAGTTAATGTGTAAAACTGCATTTGAATAAATAATAATAAATAATGAAAGTACGAGGCTAAGAATGCGATTTCTAAGATTATGACCGAACAAATTTACAAAATTTGTATACAAAAAGCAAATTAAAAATGTTTTCTCGATTTTCCGGCTTTTATTCAAGGTTTTTTTTTCAAACGGGTTTCAAATTCTTGCAGATCAAATGCACAATAATTTATTTTAAAAAAAATTAACGAAATATGAATAAAGTGCGTATACGCGCCCTAGTGAATTTTTGATTTATCGCATTTTTGGTGAATTTATTCATATTGCATAACATTATTGCGAAACTGAAACCAGCTTAATAATATTGTTCCATATAAATTTAAGATTTGTTTATAAATTCTAAAAGCGTCATCTATGTTTATTTTCGTCATTTTCTTTTTTGGTTGGTACCTACATAAATACATAACTTATCAATATATTATTTTGTAATAAGAAGTCATTTTAATGTAAAACTACATGAACTAGCGAACTTCATTTAACCCAAATTCGTTATTGTAATGAAGACAATAATTCTGAGCCTGGCACATGAGGCTTGATGTATACATAACATACATATGTAATTCGGTCAATTCAAATTATTTATTCAAAAATTCCATTAAATTCAATGGAAATAACTGAAGTATAACAATGTCGACGTTGCGTTGGTCGACGTGTTCGGGTACACAAAGCGGAGTGTTTACCGACACGTGAGCACGCCACATACAATTGACCCTATGAGAAACATGGGATTTCAAGATTGATGCCACAAACTTCCAGCTATTCTCCTTGTGACTTATTAATTCTCATATCGAAAGCGCGACAAACAGGAAACTGCAGGCGCTTAAATACGAACAGCATATCGCTTGAAATATGCGGAATTTTCGCGTCAAAATCGTCGCTTGAATGGCAAATTCCGTATGATAGTTTGTAGCTTCGTTTCATCCATCAAATAGTCCGTTTAATAATTTTAAGTGATATTCGGGGAAAACAATTGAAGGGCTTATTTGAATAACATGATAAGCCACACTTTTTCAAAAACACCGTTTTTTAGCTAAATCTTTTGGTACATAGTATATCTACATAAACTTTTATTCTTATGCCTATTTCTCGAGAGAGGCCGTTGTTATTCACTAGAGTGAGGTATGTGCGATATTATTGTTTTTGTGGCTTATCATGTTATCACGCTCAAATTATTTGATTCTTTTTGCCTTAACTTAAAATGCTAATATCTCGAGATTTTGAAAATGTGGCTTATCATACTATTGCACTAAGCCCTTCAATTGGTTGTTGCCAAACATTTGGTGAAAATTCAATCAGACCGGTGAATAAGTAGAATGGAATCTTCCCCATCGCCAACAATTGCCTGCAGACCTCTGCAGCGGACTGGTCATTTCGTACATCAACTCGGGTGTGCGTTTTCAATTGCAATTTCTTCTAATATCTCCATAAAGCTGACGACTTCAGCAAGTGCGGAAAGCAGCATATGAAGCATATAATGATTGCTCCATCGAAACGTCTTTCATCATTTCGTATATCTTTCAACGTCCGTTACGTAATGTTGCATTGCTGCAATCTGCAATAATTTCGCCATCGCAGACTTCTTTTAAATATTGCATGTAGGTTCTTCACCCACTTGCAGATAGTATGGCAATTTCAATGCAGAACGGTTCAACTGCCTTCTGGCAACGTAGCCTCAATCCCCTAAGCAGTGAGTACCAAAACAATATCAGATCTCGTACAAATCGTAGCCAAAATCAGTGGAATAATGAATGTTTTTTTTTCCAATCCCACTGGACGCATCAAAAAAGAAAATTTCACCGTTTCCGTTATCGACTGCTTGCATCAATTCATCGAACAATGCTCAATGATCGAAATTTATTTCTCACTCCAATTCTCGATTAAAAGTGAAAAAATGTATGCTAAAAACCGGACCTTCCCGGACTTCCAATTTTCCTGGAAATTTCCGGAATATTTCTCCATAGTGTCCTCTCTTGTGCAATATCGTGAAAATCGACCTATCCTATCCCCACCTGTTGAAAATTGTTCGACTTTTCTTATTTTCTAAACCTTCGCGTAGTAATTTCAAACATCAAACCCGCAGAAGGAAGTATCCAATTTGTTCCAGTCGTTTTCCACCACGATCCATTTTTATATATAGATAAATTATAGAATTTCATAAAAACTTGACTTCAGCTCCACCTGTAAGACCCAATTAATTAATTTACTTTTTTCCAATTAAATATGTATAGGTATATACCACATAGTAAACCTTGTTTAAAATTCTTTCAATCCTTCAATCCGAAGATTTGTATCCGACTAAATTTAAATAGGTGACCATAATTTTTATAAAAATCTTTGTTTTTAGGGTCTGCCCTTTAATTAATTTCAAAAATTTCCATTTCAAAGTTAATCCAATTAAAAATGGATAAAATGGATAAAATAATTCTCATGCTTTCTATGGAGTTTTCTATACGAATTTCTACCCATAAAGAGGTACCTAAACTTAACAATTACAAGCTAATTTGAAAAGCCCCATAAAACCTTTAACTAATACTTACACATTGTACACAACAACTGATAATAATTCTTAAAAATTATTCGCAATTACCCTTCTTTATATTTAATTTCCCGCTTTGAACATTTAATGCCCCATTAATTGCAGGTGCATCCCTAAATCAGCGTTCCACCTCTCCGTTAAATGAAACAAAATTAAAAAAAAAAATAAGGAAAAAAGTCACAAAACCTTTTCAAAAGAAGATAAAGGCAAATCTAAAATCCTCATACCATTTATACTATTTTTCTTTTTTTATAATATAACGCCTCATCATCAACATGCTCCTAATTAAAAGAGACTTCAATTAACAACGCTCTGTGTGCTGTAATCAACATTTCCAACCGAGGAATTAGTTGCTGGTGTCTTGCTCAGTGCTCCCTGTGGCTGCTGCTGATGCTGATGTGCTTGGTGCTTCCCACTTCTAAGCAGGTCGTGTTTTTTTATTCCTCAAGCCTATCGTTGCGTCATCGTCGTCGTGGTTGTAGTTGGTCGTATTGTCGGCTGTTCCAAAGTGGCCGACATAAAAGTCACTACGCTAATTTACTTCACCCTTAGTTCACACCAAATGTACGGGCTACTTAAGGCTTCAAACTACATCTTTCACTTGTTTCATACTAGGTAGGGTATATTGTGGGTGTCGGTCGGCAGCAGTGGTAGTAGCGGCAGTAGTGGTAGTGCCGTGTCGTTGGCTTCGTTCCTTTGTAGTGATTCCCTATTTAAGGCTCACTAGTCACTACCGATGATGACGCCAAAAACGCCTCAACTCGTTACAGTTAATATGTCTCATCCCTTTAATACCACCCTTTCTCTCTGGATGCTAGCTCTACCCTTCATTCACCATCAGCTGGGCTAATTAGGGCACACAGCAGGATCAGCCGAAGCCAATTCTAGAATTTCATTGCAGCCATTGTTCATTTTGTCTTCTATAGGTATGTGTGCATGTGTTTATGAGTGTGTGTGTGAGTTTGTTATATTGTATTATCCTGTGGCGTCGTATTGTTGTTTAGCAGGGATTCACTCCTCAGAGTCCTTGCCATCTTAATTATTGGCAATTTAATTTTATTATTATTGGACCGAGTGTCAAATGGGCTATAAAATTGCAATGCAATGTTATTGTTATTGTTTCACTTTGGGGTAATTCGTTTGCTGTGGGCTGAGCAACGAGCATGCTTCATAGCTCCTGATGCTCCACATTACTGATCCACTGCTCTGCTTCATATTGCTACCGGCTTTGATTCTCTGATTCTCAAGCTTTCTTCTTCGTCTATCTCTCTCGTTCTGGGTCTCTCTGATACTCTCACTGTCTCGCTGTGGGTCAGCAGGACGAAAACATAGCACATGATATTCTCATGACGTTTAATTAACGTTTATCGCACCGTTTCGAGTAACAGTAAAGGACTTTAGTTTGTGTTCGGTTGATTGGTCGAGTAATTCATTAGAATTCGAGGAAGTTTTCCTTGGGAGCTTAGGTATATAAAATCGATGTGAAATGAGAGATACTACTATTTGTTGTAATATTAATATATGCAACCTACCTCCTTGCTCATTCTTTAGGGTATGGATGTAGTTGGTGTAGTTATTTGTTGTTATTACATTTAGTAAAGGAATAATATTTCCATGATTAGGTAACCATTTTGGCATGCTTTTAGGATCGAATAACCTTGCTAGGGTTCAGTGAACATTAGTTCATTCATTAATTTATTTTCCGAACCTAAACATATATGCATACATCGATGTGCTTATGAATGGGCTTTATACTTAGCTGGATCCGGTACGAGTTGGCTACGAGTATAACCATCATAAATAGTAGATTGTATATCGTCAACAGCAGCTTTGGCTCATAATCAGGGTTATAGATGATTAAATCTTTGTTTATGCAAAAGTTTTAATGTTTTTGTTTTTAATTTTTTTGAGAAATGCAACGTTTCACCTGTTTTCAGATGAATTCAAGATGATCAACATAATTTGTTTGTGATAGAAAGAATCAAGTCTGATAATCATAGATAGCTGAGACTTTGAAATTAAAAATGTCTTCGATTTCAGAAAATATCATTTTGTTTAATTGTCACTGTCGTGGTAGTTGGTTTTGGTCGTAGTTTTGGCTATTCCAAATTGTCCAATTGCCAGTCAACCGAACTTAATTCTGAATCTGTTAACGAAAAAACTATATTTTTTTTGCAAATCGATGGTTATTCTGAAGGTACGTTTCGATTTAAGTGCAGATTGTGGTCGGGTCGGCATTATCTAAGCGCACAATTTCCAAACTGTAAAGAAATTCGAAGAAATTTGGTCTTATTTACAAATCTGTGTTGAGCTGATACTCGATGGAAAATATTACTTCTATTAGAGTTCACATTTCATTTAGTAGCCCGTAGCGTAATGGTTAGTGCGTTTATCTGTCACGCTGGAGGTCTGGGTTCGCTTCCGAGCCTCGTCCACCTAAAAACTAAAAAGTTTTTTTCAGGGCTACTGCCTCTTGCGAGGAATTGACAAGTCCTCCAAGAGTATCACTTGTCACGAATAAGTGCTTCTCGTCTAGCCGTTCGGATGCGGCATAAAATTGTAGGTCTCTTCCATTCCTGTCGATAGGCGCACACAGGAATGGTTGCGAGTTGTTAGTCACTAGGCCCTGGTTCTTCATGAGCCGTTGTGCCACCCGATTTTTTTTCGGGTCGTCTGTCCCCCTCACGAGACTCCGTCGCTCCGATTATGGTATGCTCAGTCGCCAGGCAGGCGCCTATGTTGTCAGTTGGTGTGCTTTAAGCTTACGAGTAGTGAAGAGTATACAAATTAATTCTTAACAAAATAAATAAATAATTCTTAATTGTTCTGTTTTTTTTTCAATATTATAATATGAAATTATTGTGGACTTATCCCACTTTCTTTCTAAAATTAGGGAATGGGCTTTTGACCTACTTGAGTGGGTCAAACCTTCACAATACAATTGTGGACTTCTCACCCACCCAAGTGGGACAAAAGTCCATTATGGACTTTTGGCCTGTGGACTTTTGACCCTGCGCCCATTGGACACGTTCGGCAACTAGTAGGAAAAATGGTGAAGGCAACTTGCTCTTCCAGAGACACTCAGTGTGCTGCTTTGATCGAGGAATATGGGATAAATTGGAAGACACCATTGTAACAAATCTTATCCAAGCTATGTCCAGGCGAATCAATGTTTTCTTTCTTTCACTATTGAAGCAATGAGGACTCCTTGAAAACATAATAATGTAAAATGTTAAGCTATGAAGTTCTTGCCGATTCCTTAATTTGTGTTTCATTACTAAGTAATTCTTATTTTTTGGCATGAATTACTTAGTTTTATGTGCGCAAACATATTTAATCAATGAACTTATTCCTTTTTTTGTGACATTTTGATTACTAAATAAGATTTGACTCTAGTGGGAAATCTTATTTATTAAATTAATGTTTAAACAGGATTAAAAGTACGTCTTTTTTTTTTTTGAATTTACTTAAAAATATTATAAGATTTCAAGATTTTTTCCAACACAGTTTACAAATATTTATCGTTCTCAGGTAGAAAGCTTCTTAAGCTTCTCCAAAATGTTTAAAAAGTCCTGTTACCTTTTTTTTTCGGTAACGATATAAAGTTACACATAGTTTTACATTTTTCCGGCTCAATTTTGTCAATATAAGTAACTACGTTATGTTACAAGTTTTTAAATAAGCATTTTGGAGATATCGCTAAGAGGCCCAGTTTTTCATTGGCGTGTTAGATCAGAATAAGTTATCTCTTAAAATGTATTCTTCTATAGGTAGTTAATTCAAAAAGCTGGTTTACGTTGGAAGAATTATGCAAGAGGACTTAAAAAACAACAAACTCTGTGGATAAAATATCAAAAACATCTGTTAAGTTAATCCAAGATTAACTAGGTTAACATATTGAGTTAATTAAGGTTTAGCTAAAGCATTTTTTGTATGACAGTAACAAAAGTTAATGGAATTAGAATTACGAAGATCGAAGGAATTCGCCATACCATCTCGGTAAGTAAGAGTACCGACTAGCGAATGACTTGGTATTTTCACGTTGCAAATGAGTCGTGACAACTCGTCGAAAAGGCAATACCATTCACCTTTCGATATGATTGCCTAGAATTAATAAGACATACAGCCCGAAAAGTCCTGGTATTCCTAGATACAAGGACACCCAGGACCGAAGAGCTCCAATTGGGAAGCTTGCTGGCTCCTTTTTTGAAGTTCATATTATTAATGATCTTTTTGCACATTTCGGTAACTATCTCAGGCACGAATGTTTGTTTTCAACTGCTCAACAGTTTGAAGATTGCCTGCATAATCATGATATTTGAAGTAACTCCTCGAAAAAAACGAACGGTCGGCCTGTCGGTGTGGTGGGGGGTTGTTAAGCCACACAACATGCCGTTTGCGGCTTTGTGGAATTTCCACGCTGTAAAACCAAATTTGGTAATTTTTGGTGACTTGAAACAGCCACATTGAGGTGTTCAAACAACATATTGCTTCAATTGTTATATAAAATTTCTGGGTTTGGCGTGACAAGACCCACGACCCTGACGAAGGAATCAGTACATTTTAACGCTTCAGTCATTTATGAACTCTAAAAAAAAAAAAAATAAATCGGGTGGCACAACGGCTTATGAAGAACCAGGGCCTAATGACTAACAACTCGAAACCATTCTTGTGTGCGCCTATCGACAGGAATGGAAGGGATCTACAATTTTAAGCCGAATCCGAACGGCTAGACTAGAAGCACTTATTCGTGACAAGTGATACTTTTGGAGGATTTGTCAATTCCTCGCAAGAGGCAGTAGCCCTGAAAAAAAACTTTTTAGTTTTTAGGAGGACGAGGCTGGGAAGCGAACCCAGACCTCCAGCGTGACAGTTGAACGCACTAACCATTACGTTACGGGCTACTACAGAGGACCCGAAAAGGGAGTTAAAATCCTTAAACCCGCGTAGCGGTCCACCCAAAATACTGTTTAGTACAAAAAAACTTTAATAACAGATCGCCTGCCAGACGACTGAGCATACCCTAAGCGGAGCGACGGAGTCACGTGAGCGGGGCACAAGACCCGAAAAGGGTATTAAATTCCTTAAACCCGCGAAGCGTGCCACCCAAAGCAGTCTTGTTAAAGAAAACTATCTATAAAGTAAAATAATCCACTGAAGTGGGGCAGAAATGCACAATCAATGGGCCAGAAGTCCACAAGATTTTTGTTTGGACTTTTGGCCCATAGGAGTGGGTCAAAAGTTCACAATTGATTTATGGACTCCTGACCCACAGAAGAGGGACAAAAGTCCATTATTGACTTTTGGCCTGTGGACTTTTGACCCTGCGCCGCGCCGTCCGATGGGATACATGCCCGGGCTCATCGCAGGTCAAAACATCTTTTCGATTTCCACTTCTTGCAAGAATGTATACGGTTACGCACTTCCTAACTTAGCACCGTGTGATCTGCTCCGTTTCTTGTCAAATACATACATATACTCGCAAAAAACCAATCAGACACTTATGGAGAAGAGCTGGTGCAATAACCGCGTATCTGTATAATTTCTTTCAGAGACACTCGATGTGCTGACATCTAGAAAAATGAGATAAGGGAGATTTTGCTCCATCAAAAGCTATGATCAAGTGAATCCAACATTTTTTTTTCCTCAGTATTTTGACAACCAAACTGATATTATTTTGCTGATGAATCATGTTCAGTTCATGTGTCTAATATTGCTGAGACCTTCCTTTTTTTTCCTGACCACGCCTAGTAGTTCACAGCTAGATATTAATTCATACTTAAAATTAAAAACTATCCCCCAAACAGACTGAATAAATACCACATCCCCCAACCACACAAAAATTCATCAATTTATTTATTGAAAAATAAACAAAATAATTCACCATCGCATTTTAGGCTTATCCTCTAATAAACAATATTTGAATAAATAAATTCTCAAATTTATTGGACGTGTTTAAGGCATTCTGACACCCCATCCTGGATAATGACTCATCAGAGAGAGGCCACGTATCATTTTTCAATGACAGCCAATTGAATCCATTTGAAAAATATAAAATTAAAAAAAAAATTAATCAAAAATCCGTCAGCGGTCATGTTTTAGCTTTTGATACCACACCGCATATACGCAACGCAACCAGCAGCCCAACTACAGTTCTGTCGTGCTGGATTTACCCGTTGATGAGGACTTCCTTCGTATGTCCCTTTTGGATGCTTTTGCCCGAAAATCCCTTCTATCATCATCACATTCTATTAATTTGTACAAATCGTTCCCAAATTGAATGTCATGTCCGCCCATCACATCAAATCAGCCCACATGATATCCTGAATAGTGCGGCATATGCATCAGCATTTTATATATGGAATAGCAGGACACACAACATAAAAAAAAGAACCTCTCCCGGTTAGAGTGTGATGGCTTCGCCCAGAGGCTCCGGTTCATTTGAATATGATGAATTGTTTTATGATTTATTTTCGTGGAAAGAACAGAGCCAAACCGACGACGAGGACGACCGACCGGATGAACGAACGACAACGGTGACTGAATGAGCCAGTGTGTCATGTGACATATGGAGCTATCCCCAGTTTAGCTTTGGGCTAATGTAGGCAGGCACAGGCATACATATATAGACAGATAGTTATATCGATGTTAAGGTATGAATTCCCGGAATTCACTATAAAAAGAAAAACAATGCCCTCCGTCTGTTCCTGACATTTTGGCACTGAATTCTGTGAAGTATTCGAATCTCTCCAGCCACAGGATGCTGGGGCAGTATTTCCATCTATTCAAAGTGCTCCTCTGGGCAGTGGAAAGGCATTATAAATAAGAGAGAGAGCCCCCAATTGATCAAATGACCTCCGTCCATCATCTGTTGGTATGTTTTTGCGTTCGTGTATGAAGAAATTGTGTATGTGTGTAGATTCATATAGAGGAAAAGAAACTTCTGGGAGTCTGTGAAACTCCAAAAATGGTCTTTGTCCACCTGAACCTTTCCCACAGGCGAAATGCGAGAGCGGCAGCAGCTTCAAAAATCTGGTCGCCCAATTAAATTCCAATATCTTCCCTCCTTTTGATGCATCGCATCCTGATCCTCATATATGATATGGTTTTGGTCATTCTTGTGTGCATGCGGATATGTGCATGTGCAGGTCCTTTTTGTAAGTGAGAACACAGTCATCCTTGGGATGATGTTCTGTCCATATGCAAAGTAGACATTCGTGTTCCATCTCAAGAACAGATTTAATCAATTTGGAAAATGTTATGTGTTTTAAGGATAATCCATTTTCAAAGCCCTGTTGTGGTACAACTTACAGGATATCTCCCAACGTGTGTCGTCGTTGTCATCGTTGTGTGCTCGGATGCTCGTCCTTCGCATAATGGTCACCATTCAAATATCCATATAGTATAAACTTCCATGTTCCACATGGCAGCAGGGATGTTTAAATACAAAATTCTCTCGAGTTATAGAGAAGGGATAGAAAATGAGTCCTGATGGTGGCAATCATTCAGACATTTCTGGGTCAACTACTTCGGAGTTCTCCAGACTCAAGTCGTATAAGTGGAATATCCTTAACAAATTACCGCTTGGGTATTTAATAATATCCGAGTGAATTTATGTGTGTGTGTACGGTGTGGTGTGTAATTGTTTGTATATGGGTAGGTAAATATCAAATATAGGTACATATACATACATACCTACAGTTAAACAATATAAGTTGTTAGAGTTGACAATTTACATTGTTATACTGGAAATGCAGTTAATTGGAAAAGGACATTCTAAAAGGTAAATAGCTTTTCATTTGACTACGAGTATAAAGTTCCAATTTAATAAGAAGCTTATTTTTGTCTCAAGGATTCATTGGTTTTACTTTCAATGACCTAGTTTACAATTTTTTTTTTCAATTTTATTTCTTGGTATTTAAATGGAAATGGATGGTAAAATTTTAATCGGAGACAAAAGAAGAAGTAGGTATATGGGTGATGGGGAATATGGATTATATTGTTGTTTTTTTTTTTCCTTGGAAAAGTAGAATCCTTGTTTTACAGACAAGAACATGAATCCATATAGTTTTTGTTCTTCCAATTTTCATTTATAACTGATGTGCTTCATCTGGTCAACTACTACTGTGTGTCTGAGTATAATGTTGGAAACAATGATAAATTCAAATTGATGTCAAGGGAGTTTGGATTCTATAAAGACTACTTAAAGACTGACTGACTATTAAAATTGGATCTAAAATGCAAAGAGAGCGAAGATGATTGGCTTAAATGTTATGATGGATTATTCAAATTTTGTAAGAATAACTTCCATCAAGGAAATGAAATTTTTTTAGTGGAAATTTCGAAAACTCAATTCTATTTTGACATTGAATCGGTTGCTATATCCATCAGGGATTCTTTTAACCTTATTTTAAAATTACGATCTCATCGCTATAGGAAAAAGAAGACCCTTGTGAAATGTTTGAACTCTAATCTTCATAAATGAGAGTTCTTTTAGCCGAATGTTGTTTTTCACATGAGCTTTTTCTTTTGTTAAGTATATAAATGTGAGCAGTGCACTCAAAGGACGAAGGCGGGTTAAATTAATACGGTGCTCTTTTTAATAAAAGTCTATTTATTTAATTTATCTATTTAACAAAATTATGTAGTTGATCAAATATAATGAAATGTTAACATGAATTTTTGTAAAAACTAAATTGACTCTCAGTGGTAGGTTCTACGTATCTTGTGATATTTCAACATGAGCGGGGTTTAAATTTAACCCATAAATTAATTCTGTAGCTAAGTTTGCAACTTCGAAAAACCTGTGCTCGCTGCAGGAAAAATGCAACAGTGAAAAAAACGCAAAAATCACCCCCTTTTTCGATATTTTCCTTTATAACTTTGGAAATATGCAACTAAGGAAAAAACCATCCACTATATTCTCGTTTGTTATAAAGTTTTCTACAAGATTAAATAAGTTTAAAATTCATGTATGTTATATTTGAGTTGCTATCTAACCATGAGTAAAAACAAAAATTCTGAAAAACTAAGTAATTTTGAAGCGCTCAAAAAATAGGTCAAAAAATGTCCAATTGTGCTCAAAATTTGCAATCAAATAGCCTAGATTATTATAGGATAAATCGGTCAAATAGTTTTGGCAAGAAACACGATGTGAACTAAGTGCATTAAGCAATGTTTGCACCGTTGCTGTGGAAAAAAGTAAAACACTTAAGTTGGCACTGATTTTTGTACACGTACTTGGAACCTTTAACTATGATAAAATATAGTTACAATACTTACATCTTTTTCTAAGCAACATTGGTACCGATTTTAAATTTTGAAAAATTTCGTAAATGCTTAACCAAATCATTTTTTATTTATACAGTACAAAAAATTCGTACTTTTAAAATCGCTACCAATGTTACTTTGAAAAAGATATAAATATTGTAACTATAATTTATCATAGTTAAGGGTTCCAAGTACGTGTATAAAAATAAATACCAACTTAAGCGTCCTACTTTGACCACAACAATGATGCAAACATTGCTTGTTGCACTTAGTTAACATCTTGTTTCTTGCCAAAACTATTTTACCTATTTGGATCGAATTTTCAAATTTTATCCTATAATACCCTAGGCTATTTGATTGCAAATTTTGAGCACAATTGGACAATTTTTGAATTATTTTTTGAGCGCTTCAAAATAACTTAGTTTTTCAGAATTTTTGTTTTTACTCATGGTTAGATAGCAACTCAAATATAACATACATGAATTTAAAACTAATTTGATCTTGTAGAAATCTTTATAACAAATAAGAATTTAGTGGATGGTTTTTTCCTAAGTTGCATATGTCCAAAGTTATAAAGGAAAATGTTCCTGCAGCGAACACAAGTTTTTCCAAGTTGCAAACTTAGCTACAGACTACTCTGACATGCCCCAACAACATATCAAAAATGCAGAACTACATCGTGCTTTACGTATCTAGCCCTTTTTTTTATAATTATTGACTGGGCTATTACGCTTAAGAAGCTTTTGTGTAAAAAAATTAAAATCTATTATCCCAATAATAATAAAAAGAGAGTGTAAAATAAATTGTAATTTTTTTTTTTTTAATTTTAAGTTTGAAAAATAATTTTTGAGAAACTGTTCACTAAAACAATCTTATTTAAAAATAAAATAAAAAAGGGGTTTCTGAGTTTAGAAAAAGGTATAATTTTTTTCAATTTTTATTAATTTTTTTTTTAGAAAAGGCAAATAATAGAACATGTCAGAATTATGTGTTCTTTTAAAAGTATGTTTTAAAATTTTATAAAACTACTGTATGATCAAATGTTTGTATATATTTCAGAATACCCTATATTTCATAATTTTGTAAATCTAAATATATCTGTTAGTGTATATCCCAATTGCTGGAGTTTTCTGTTTGTATAAAATTCTGTTCCAAAAATAGTAAGGTACTATTAAAGCTTTTAAGAAATATTCATAAATCACGAATCATAAAGCAAAAAAGTTCAGGTTCTACCAGAGCTACCATTTTTAACGATTGTTAAAAAAAACTGCCAATAACTACCCTAATATTAATCAGCTATATTTTTTTGGATTTTTGAGAAAAATTATGCTGTCTTAGTAGCTATAAAAATTTCTATGATTTTTAGGTGCTTATTATTTCTTCCTCCATATCATCGAATTATGGGAAGTTTGATCGGCGCATGGCAATAACGCCCAAGGAAAAAACACCAACATCGATTTGGAAATATGGCCCAAAAAACACTGAACAAATTTTTGTTTATATTTTTTTTTTCAGTTTTGACCGTTTATTTTTTTCATTTTTTGCTATTTTTATCAAGATGAAATAACGATCAACATTTTAATTTCAAATAGAAAAACTGGAAATAAGAATAGAAAAGTATTAATGCTATCGCATTCGTCTATTTCTGAAAAAATAATTTTGTCCAAGAAAACTATTGACATAGAAGCCTGGCTGAAAACTGAGCATACCCTTAGCATACCCTAACATTTTAATTTCAAATAGAAAAACTTGAAATAAGAATAGAAAAGTATTAATACTTTCGCATTCGTCTATTTCTGAAAAATAATTTTGTCCAAGAAAACTATTGACATAGAAGCCTGGCTCGAAACTGAGCATACCCTTAGCGACACGGAGTCGTGTGTGCAGGATAGACCCCCAAAAACGGAGTTAAATTCCTTTGAGCCCGTAAAGCGGGCCATCTATTGAAATTGACGCTTGGGCGATATGTTTTCATAAATTCCGTTGAAATCTGGTTTGGAAAATAGCTCAAAATCAAGAAAAGAACGCCAAAATTTTACAAAAACATTTTCCAAACAAAATATTTGGGTCACATTTCCATTTTATAATTGATATCAAAAGTAATTTTGGGCCATATTTCGAATTTCTTATTTGTTTTTCGGGCCATCACAAATATTTGGGCGATAAATTTCCAATTTGATTTGGGCACTTTTTCCTAAGGCATTTTTGGCTACAGCCAGTTTGATCCACAAACCCAAGGCCGTAGCTAGTGGGGGATCACAGGGGTCTTATCCCCCCGAAAATTGTCAAAATGTGTATCTTGCTGCTACTTTCTTTTTGTAAAAGTATAGACCCATCTTATATAAGTGATTGTCATCAAATACGATGATAAATTGTTTTCCACATCAAAATCTATTAAAAGGTAGATACTTCTTGGCAACTCGAGAGCAACTAAGTTCGGAAAACTAATATATTGATTGGCAATTTGCAAAAAATTTCTTTTACTTTTCAGTTTTAATGACCAAATTTTGCCCCAAATGTTTCTATAACCTTAGGTTTACAGTGATGCTATTGCTGGAAGTAACCAACATGTTTTCGAGTACGTTGTGTTCTTTGCCTGATTTTACGGTATTAATAACAAATGCTCTTTTGCTTATTTGAGGTTCATATTAATTTTTTTTTTTTTTTCAAAAAAAAGTTAACTTATTTTCCTCTACAAATCTCAGTTTAGTATTGCAAGTACGATCTTTTCTTTTCGAGAAAAAATAGTTTGTCAGTTTTTTTTAGCTTGATAACCCTTCTCAATTTCCTTTTGTATTCACTATTCTGTTTTTGAACGGACATTCCCTATTCTGTTTTTCTTGGCATTTAAAAAGACCTGTGTTTGAATTATGGTAGAATTTAGTAGCGTCACACGAAGAATTTCGCATATTCCATTACGAGTTTCTTGGTTAACCTCAAATATAATAAACGAGCTGTTATTTTCATGTTTAGACTGAAATATCTGAAATCAGTGCTTCAAAAGCTTTCGGAAAAATAAACACTAGTAAAAAATTTAGATTTTGTAAGCATATGTAATTAATGAGTCATTAATCTTGCTTAAAAACAATTGCGCAAAATTTTAAACAGCCTATTATTAACAATTTTGTATGATACTAACATTTTTACTTAAATTTTCTAAATTTTAAATACTTTTTAACTAGTATCATTCAAAACTAATTTACTTCATAGACTTCAACTGAATACGTCCAAAAAAGTGACAGCTCTTGCATAAAAAAATCACAAGCATCCCGGATTTTGACATTTATAAACGTCAAAATGTCATATGGATTTAGAACGATACTTAAAAGATAAAATAGCCATTTGATGATTTTTTCTTAGATTAGATTGATTTTATTCAGTATTATAATAATATAACATAAAAGTATTAACAAAAATTATTTGATATGGCTTTTGCCCTCTGCGAGATTAACAATTTAAACATCCTTTTACATTTTATAACATTTTCCTATAATTTTTGAATTAACAGTTTTATTTTTAATAATGTATTTAATCAAATCAAAATAATGCATCACGTCAAAAAAACTTATGCAAAATTCTGTCGCGATATCTAAAGGCAATTTTGCAGTACTGGAACAATTTGGAAACATTCATCTCATCAACTGGGATAGGACTTCGTCGACAGCTAAGAAATCCTTTTCGATTTGATGATTTTAACTATAGTTAAATGTTATAGTTGTTATAGATAGTACGATGTTAAACTCGTTTAAAATTAGCAAAATAAAATTCTTAACCTAGTATCATGACAAAAATCATTTAACACCGTCCTAAATGCAATTTTTTTTTACCCCCCCCCCCCCCCGCCAAATATTTCTCTGGCCTTGCATGAACCAAGTTTATTTTCTTACTGATAATTCATAACTTTCCATTTAGAAGACACCTAACAGTAGTCAAAATTTCATTAAAATCGGTTAACGTTTAGCACGTACCAACGCAACGATAGCAGAGCAGCCCATTACAAAACACTAGTACTGCCATCCTAAGTAAAAAGGGCACATCTCCAATTTTGTAGTTCTGAGATAAATGCGTTTTAATGTTTTTGGTTTCTTTGAAAACCATACGAAAATGGATTTATGCCCATTTTCAATCGTGATTTTGAGCCATTTGCAGTTGAAAATATGATTTTTTTTGTTCACACAAAAATAAGACACTGTTTAATGATTCCAAATATACATCAAATTCGCTGTTTGATTTTTGGTACTTAGGCCATTTTTACTTAGGACGGCAGAGTAGATTTTCAGTTTTTTGCTCTGGCGCAACGCGCAATAGCTCGTGAAGAAGCAGGACCTAGTGACCGTTCCTTTGTGCGCGTGTTGACGGGAATGGAAGGGACTAACAATTTTATGCCGAATCCGAACAGTATGACAAGTGATAATTTTGAAGGATTTGTCGATTCCTCGCAAGAGGCAGTAGCCCTGAAAAAACATTTTAGTTTTTGGTGAACGAGGGTGGGAAGTGAACCAAGACCTCTAGCGTGACAGTCCAACAACAATCACTGACCATTACGCTTCGTTAAATTGTTTAAACAAAATTTAAAATAATTTCTCTTGAGTGACCTTAGAACATTTAATTAGACTTGTGAAAACTAAGTGCATTTTCTATGGAATTATTTATTGCTTGCTAGCATGTGTCAACGTTAAATCGACTTAAATGAAATTTTATAAATACTATTTTGATTTCATAGACACCACTTTTCTATCTTAAGAATTTAAAACATTTTAAATACAATTCCCACCCTAGATTATATACCTTTTATTATGTTAAATGTTTAATTTTTACATTCCAAAAATATAGCCTGCTTCACATTTTCGTGAAAGTGGGTAAGTACTTCGAAACTTTCTACAAAAGTTGAAACAAATCTGTTTAGCCGTTAAGGTTTTAGTTGCCTGCATCATCAGCACCAGCTTCACAAGCGCACAGACGACAGACCAACCAACGCGCCGCAATACTGACTCCTAATTTTTGACTTTTTCGCCATCATCATAATTTAAGAGTAGATAGGTTGGTATTTGAATTTTTTGTAAACGAAATCAAAACTTTATTTACGTTGGTAGGTATATAGGGTTTAAGTAAAAATCTAAAAAACAACACAGTTCAAAACTTTTAGTTGAAAGAGCTTTCCACTTTCTTTTAATTTAATAAATCAAAAACCTCAACAAATTGAATAAGAAACTGGTGAGCGAATAAATTTGTAATAAACTTTTTATACCAACGAACCTCCTACTCAAATCTAGACGCACAAGGAGTAATCAAATCATAAATAATACCCACTCACCTTCAACGCAATTACAATTAACAGCAGGGGTGTTGGTAAAATTCTTCGCCTAAAAAGGATCCTTATAATACTCCTTCTTTGCCATCGTTTAGTCCTAAGGTCGTATAGAAAGTTGACTTTCCATTAACAAAAGTGCGATAATTCCATAACTCCATGGGGTCTATCCACTAACGAAAACGACGACAACTACGGTGACGACGCACCCACCAGTTTCTGTCGCATAATGACCGCCATAGTATCCATCAACCTCCCTCCACACCCCCCAAAAAACTAATGACACAAAATTCACTTCCATTCATCTAGAAGCATTTACACAAAAATGAAAGCAAGAGCTCTATAGAATGGAATGAAAAGAAAAAAAAAAAAAACATTTGTATGAAAGGATCTACCTTCATTCATACAACGAGGAACGAACCAAAATGAACCTCAAACTTTATCCTTGCATCCTTCCGGCTTCATTGATTTCAATTGAAATTCCATCTTAATTTACTATAAAATAGAGAAGAGAAATGAAGAAAAAGGATACAACAAGAACCAAACCTAAAGCAAGGCAGCCTAAGCATCAGCATCAGCATCACAGACGTAAACATACATAGCTTATTCGCGCAGACAAAGCAAATTTCATGGAACAAACTTTTGCCTCTCGTCCTTCTATGATGCCACACATAACACAACGTGCCTCAACTCCATCTCTGCAGGCATCAGGCAGGTTGTGAGGCTGTGAGACTGTGCTGCCTGCTCCCGCGCGCCATTGCCATCAGGATAATGACTCAGAAATTGCAATTGTTGTGTGTACCGAGTGGATCCACTTTTTATATAGCTAGGAACAGCACCGAGCTCAGCTCCCAGCTACCATCTCCCAGTTTTTGATTGTGTGTTGTGTCCTTGTTGTTTGTCTAGGCGTCCCTGGCAGTCTTGTTTCTGTTGATTTCCCGTTTTCCGACGTTTTCTCGTTCCCCTATGTTGACAAAACTCATTTTTGACGTTTGACTAAAACTTGCTGCCTTCTGATGTACCCATCTCCAACTGTAGAACAAGGATACGCTATCATTACCACCCACACACAGATTTATTTTATGGGGTATACTGTGTTCCTATAGAGATTTTAGTGTACAATTTGTAATTCCAACCTAAGCGGGAGGAGGTTGAGTTTTTAATGTATTTTAATGAAAGAGTACACATACCGCTCAATGTCTCTAATGACTGTGGAAATATCGAAATTAATATCCTGCCATCTCTCATCAACATCATCAGCAAGGATATGATGGAAGTTTGTCGTCAGCATCTATTCAAATAATCATCATCAGTGGCATTAAAATCAGGATCAGGATCAGCATCCAGTTCCAGTACCTACCTACAAAAGAAGAAAAAGAACAAAAACAGCAACAACAACAAATTCTAGTCTCTCAGGATATCGGTCTTGGTTTTTGGTCTCTATCTACTTTCGGTAAAATGGTGGAATGGAAGCGAAGGTGAAGGTCGTCCTTGCGCACTACTGCACCCGCATATCCTCTTGTTGTCTTGTTGTGTAGTAAATTTAATTTGTCAACTGCAAAATAAGGGAGATATTGCACACGACTTTATTATATATTGAGAGGATAAAACGAAGGGTTTTTTTGTGTGTTGATTTAGGTGAGTAAATAATACCGTTATTTGGTGGATTAAAATTGGGAGTTTTGAACGAACCGTATAGCCCCTAGGTATCTCAGGCGGGACGATGTTTAATCAAGTTTCTATTTGAACAAGGAAAATCCTTTTAATTTGATTTCACCATCAGGGAAAGCCTAAGTCATGAGCTGTGTGAGTGTGAGTGGGTGTGTGTGTTCGACTGTAACATCTCTGGTTATGAGGGTTCAATTGAACTTAAATTTTGCTAGCTTTGTTTTTTTCGTTTTTTTCAATTTGATGATGATGATGATGATGATGATGATGGTAAAACAAACTGCATTAGTTAATGAAAAAATGGCCATTTTATTTCTACGTAGCTATATCACATTGTTTGTCCCTTTTTATTTGTTGGTCAAGGATCGAAACGTCAAATGAACCTGAATTGGGAGTTAAATGTATAATATCCATCATACATACATATATGTAAAGAGTGCAGTGAGTGTGTGTGGCCATCAATTCATTAGATGTGAAGTGTACACCCTTTTAGATAATTAAAGGATGAAAAACCCCAGGAGCATGTAAATTCATATAATATGCATACAGACACACACACATTGGCTAATGTAATTAATAGTCATTGATCAGGGATATTTATGGAAAATAATGAAAATTTATTTGGAATGTGCAATATATAATTTGCATAAATTATACTCTCAATATAAGTCTAGGGTGGATGTGGAAATGTGAGAATGTTACTGATGGAATTGAGGAATTAAAATGAGGAATTAAATGAATGAATAATGTTCCTGACGAAGTGGTAATTAATAGCTGCAGCTAATATTAGGTATGTAGGTGATTTTTTTTTACATATGCATTTTGATAAAAGTACAATTTTAAATAATTTTGACAGAATAAGGTTTTTTAATGCACATAGAAATTCATGGAGCAAACATTAAAACAAGGACTATTCAAAATTATGGAGAAATTTTGAGCTCTAATTCGATTAAAGCATAATAAATAGAGAGCAGTCTTGGTCTCGTCGTCGGTCGTGGGAAACCGAGACATGATGAGGCTATAGTTCATGTGAAACGATACCTAGATTTTAGCTTCTTAGATTAAACACTAACACTATATTTTTTTATTTTTAAATGCACAAAATACCGCGAGAAAATACGATATATATATTTCCACGATACAAGGCCGAGGCGAGACTGAAAAATGTATCGATTTTGATGACTTGGAAAAATTTCGTCTGAATTTCGTTAAATGGCGAACTCTGTTCACCAGTGTTATATACGAATTTAGAAACAAAAATATTTTATTTTTAAATATCGCAGAAACTTTAGAATTAAAAAATTCAAAAAATATGACGTATTAAAGGAGGCAGCAGCTATAAAGGGACAATAATTACATCAAATGCCTATCTCATTCACACAAGAAATTTCCGTTCCAGGACGCCGAGTGTTAGTATTAAGTTGGAGAAGTAAAACATGGAAAATAATTTTGTATCTACATATTTCCAACCGTTTGCGCTTCTTAGAACAGATTATTTACAGTGTCGGTTTCGAAATACTACATTTTTTAAACCAAACATATGTTTTATTTTTAAGTTTGACATTTTGTTTTTTCTTAAAAAGGCAGGTAACGTTGTTGTTGTTCCCTTTACCCTTTAAATTCGAGTTCCATTTGATAACTTGACAAATCTTATTTAAGAGCTAAACTCAGGGCAGTAGGTATATCTGTGAGAGGATAACTAAGGGTAATTGATGGTATGGGTAAGCATCGATTGGACCACAAATTATAAGTGGGATGGCGGTGCAAAAAGATGCGTTTCTAGGGGTAATCATGGTCTTTTACGATAATTTCTGACAAAAAAAAAACCTGCTATCGAAAAAAAAAATTAAGAGGAGTTGTGTTTATTTAAGAGGTCTTTTTTTTAAACCATAGTTCTTTACTTAGAAACTCCAAAGACAAAGGAGAATGGGCAAAAATGTATAGGAGCTGGTCTACCCACTCAACCAGCAATGTGTTGTATGTCGTTGAAAAGGTAATTTTACTTACTTCATTTCATTGTATGACCATTAAGCTCTAAACTATGGGGTTCGTGAGATATTCGGAAGCAAAGCACCGAAAAGACAATAATGCATTTCTTCATTGGTAGTGTGTCCTCATACCTACATTAATCTGTGATACATCGTTGAAAAGATAATTTTGTGTTCTTTATTTTTGTATATAGCCGTGAAGAACGTAGATCATAGCGTGCAAGAGATATGTGTGCATACAAATCGGCAAATATAACAACAATGCAATTCTTCATTTGGTACTGGTCTACCAACTCAACAGTGATGAGTCATACGTCGTTGAAAAGCCTTTGGCATCTGCTTCATTTCATTATATGGCAGTTAAACTCTAAACCATGGGGTTCGTAAGATATTAGGCTCTTAAGCACAAAAAACAGCAATAATGCAATTCTGCATTGGTAACTTATCAACCAAGTTAACAACTATGAGTCATGTGTCGTTGAAAAGGCTGTTGCGTGTACTTCTTTTTATTATATGACCGTTAAAGTGTAAATAATGGGATTCGAGAGATATGTGCCAAAAACGCTGAAAAGTGCAGTAATGCAATTCCGCACTGGTAGCTGGTCTTTCAACTCAACAGAAATCTCTCTTATATCTTTGAAAACGCTATTGCATGTACTTCATTTTGCAATATGCCGTTTAGCTGTAGACCGTGGGGTTCAAGAGGTATTTGGCCATCAAAATAGGCAAATATAACAGAAATGCACATCTTCATTGGTACTGGTCTACCAACTCAACAGTGATGAGTCATACGTCGTTGAAAAGCTTATGGCATCTGCTTCATTTCATTATATGGCAGTTAAGCTCTAAACCATGGGGTTCGTATATATGTTCCTATTGAGGGGACGAATACAATCGCGTCATAGTAGAGCCAAGAAATACTACACATATATACTTATAAATAGAGGTAGGAAAGGACGAGAGGCTTTTAAACACTTTTATTGTTCATGCTTGACGGGGCGCCGAACTGTCGGTACATGTGTACATGTTGTATCAATTTTGTGGTATATGTGCATAGCCCGGCATCAAAATGCGTTTACACCACCTGCGGACCGCCTTAGTAATGTCATATTGGACGAAAGTATGATATAAATGTAAAAAAAAAATTCAAATAAAATATAATAATTTTTTTTTTATTTATGTTTATATTTTGTATCCAAAAGCCTCTTAAACCCCACGGTCTACAGCTAAACGGCATATTCAAAAATGAAGTACATGCAATAGCGTTTTCAAAGATATAAGAGAGATTTCTGTTGAGTTGAAAGACCAGCTACCAGTGCGGAATTGCATTACTGCACTTTTCAGCGTTTTTGGCACATATCTCTCGAATCCTATTATTTACACTTTAACGGTCATATAATAAAAAGAAGTACACGCAACAGCCTTTTCAACGACACATGACTCATAGTTGTTAACTTGGTTGATAAGTTACCAATGCAGAATTACATTATTGCTGTTTTTTGTGCTTAAGAGCCTAATATCTTACGAACCCCATGGTTTAGAGTTTAACTGCCATATAATGAAATGAAGCAGATGCCATAGGCTTTTCAACGACGTATGACTCATCACTGTTGAGTTGGTAGACCAGTACCAAATGAAGAATTGCATTGTTGTTATATTTGTCGATTTGTATGCCCACATATCTCTTGCACCCTATGATCTACGTCTTCACGGCTATATACAAAAATAAAGTACACAAAATTATCTTTTCAACGATGTATCACAGATTAATGTAGGTATGAGGACACACTACCAATGAAGAAATGCATTATTGTCTTTTTCGGTGCTTTGATTCCGAATATCTCACGAACCCTATAGTTTAGAGCTTAATGGTCATATAATGAAATGGAGTCAGTAAAATTACCTTTTGAACGACATACAACACATTACTGTTGAGTGGGAAGACCACTTTGCCCATTCTCCTTTGTTGGTTGTTTAATTTTATTTTCCACAAATATAATTCAATTTTGATGAAATCAGGTGAATAATTTAGGACGTAGGGGCCTACTTATGAACAAGATTCCAAAAATTTAAAATCTTTACCAACTAAAGGTTATTTTATTAAAAATACACCTAAGATCATATCGTTAAACAAAAATACAATTCAACTCTCTTTGACGATTTCCGAGGCAGGATTTGAATTCTAAAAAAGAAAAAATATTTGTTTTTAAACCAGGAAATAGGTTTTTTGAAAAATGCTACATTCTTAAAATTGATTATTTCCTTTAAAATTACGAACACTTTTTTGTATCACAAAAAAAGGTATTATGATTCCGAGTTAATTGGGTCAGTTGGCTGGGTCGTACGGGCTATTGAGTCAACCTTAACCATATTTATTTATGAAACTTTTCAATTATTTGTTTGCTTTATTTTAATCAATTTAGAAAATTCTAAATAAAATCGATTTGATTCTTCAATCTACATAACTAGGTATTCAAAAAATTCCACTAAAACTAAATTATTTCGTTATTTTTTGTATGCTGAATAAAAGCACTACCATCATGATGATGTTAAACAGTCGCCTTACTGGTCCTTTGATTGCTTTCCCATTCAGACAAAATGTTTACAAATTAATTCACTTTGACTATCAGCTGTGCGTTACAATTTATTTGTTTATTTTTTTTTTTAACAAAAACCAACAGTCTTCATTATTCATCATTCAATATCTATAGACTCACATGTAAATTTCCCAACAAAAAACTATTTGTCAAACAGCTGCGCAAGTAGTGAACCGTTTTATGCTTAAATAGAAATTTTAAACAAAAAAAAAACTACACACTATCTACTGATAGAATTACAATTCACTAAGTGCATCGACATGCACTGCACACACACCATACACAATATACATATCATGCATGACAGCACATCTGCCAATAAAATTTACAAAAAATAAAAAATGAAAACAAAATTAAAACGGGGTCAAAGGATTATATTATCCTAAAAAATAAATCGCTTTCCACTCGTTTGCTATTGATTCCATTTACAATATTAAAAAATCACACACAGACCGTGTATACTGCTCTCGTAAAATGTTAAATGTTGGCTCCAGGTCCCAAAAAAAAAAATACACATATTCTTTCCTCTCCTTGATACATTCCCCCGTTCTTTCGATGTCATATAATAGGAGCATAGTTGGTCTGAATCCACAAGCCAATCCTATTAATTCGTATGTCATCATATATCACCGAAATAGTTGCTGGATGGGGATTCCCAACCCTCATCCAATTAGCTACACCATAACAAATTTGTATGGCTTGAAGCCACTAGTGTACGAATTGACTACTACCACCGCACCGCCAAGAATATCATTATTTTTTTTTCTTGAAGGGATGTTGAAAAAAAGGCACACCGAGAATAAGGAGCAAGGAAAAACTTCATAAATACCAGAAGAGCACTAAATTACCAAACGACATTGAAGAACATAAAGAACATCTTTGGCTTACATCTTTTCTATTCCATATAATATTCCATTCAACCCCCAAGAATTCATTGGAGTTGTAGTATCACTTCTTGGGTTTTTTTTTGTTAGGAATCTCGGTGATGATAATAATAATCTAAATGCATCTTTTTTTTCTCCGTTTTCCCCCAGGAATAGTTGTGTGACTTCTTCCAGTGAATTGGTTGAAGTGCGGTAGACTCCTGCAACCCCATGGGAACTTGACAAAAGGACACACACCAAGGAGCAAAAGGCATTTTGGAACTCCATCTTTTCAGAAACAGCGATTAAAACAAGCCATCTCATCCCATCAATCATACACATAAGGGAATCCAATTTACCAAAAAAGGACATTCTTATGTATATGGGAGAAAAAAATTAATAGGATACGTCATTGCGATAATTTTTATTGCAGTCATAACGACAATGTTGTAGTGCTTAGTGCAGTGGCAATCGAAATGACAGGCCAAATGGAATGAGTATACATTTATACGGTATGTTATGTTTGACGTGGTTTTTGTGTATTGCACTGGGGTCCTGCTTTTTGATATCTTCTTCTTCTTCTTCTTCCACTTCTTTGGCTGAAACCAGTCACAAATGTCACTTTGGAGTTGGGATGAGCTTAGAATTGTACTTATTTAAGATTTTTTTTAGTTTGACATGAAATGTTATATCTTAAGGAGTAAGAGAAAGAAAAAAAGTCAGCGGGATTGAAATTGTCTGCTATTGCCTTATGACGTTTTTAAGAGTTGCCATAACGTTAATTTAAAGCGTAATTATGTAAAAGGAAGGAAATCGTTGTAAATATTTTGACTATTTATATTTTACTTGCAAATTGGGACTAACCTTTTTTTTATACACAGAAAGTATTTATTCACAGATGATTTTAATAAAATTTTAAATTCCTTATATGCTAACTGCATTTTTATTGAATCAATGAAAAATTTAATGGACCAGTAAATAAATAATTTAATTGCCTACTTGTAGTTTGACGAAGGCTTTTACTGTCTCAACAAAAATGTTTTGGTTTACTTTTTTCCATTAATAACTCTCAGTTGAATTTTTAATTTTTATGAAAACTTTCATTACCTTTAGAAAATAATTAGCTGTTTAATGAAATTTAACACTGAGCCAATAAAGAACTGAAATTTTGTCTATATACTTATGCATGCCCATATAATTATGCCAATGAAAGATTTCATAAACTCATGAAGATCTTTCGTTATTAAATGAAATATAAATGTAAGCCAATGAAAGCTTCTGGCTTCGGCTAGAAAAGTTAAAATAATCACATTCAAGAAAGTCTTTATTAAAAATATAAATAGCATTTTAAAAAAAAAAAGAATACATGAAATAATATTATTAAAAAGTAAATGCATAATATAAATGTGTAATTTAATTGAGCTCTCAGACAGCATTCAAAACAAAATATTTGGTATGAAATTCTACAAATTAACTGATTTTCCTTTATTTAGTGAAAAATTCGTTTCTCCAATAAATAACACTATTAAAATATTCGTTCTTTAGTGAAGACTTCACTCATTTCAATGGAACATTCATAGACGTTTTCGTTTCACTCTCAAGTGAATTTTTTATTTTGATACATGTGTCGCAACAATGCAACATAAACGAACAAAAGCGGGGTTCACATTCTCAAATATGTTTGACAAATATGATTTGATGAATATTTGATGGATTGAAGCCATTTGCGTTCACATTTGTCAAACATGCTGTCAAATATCATTTCTCTTAAGAATTTTAACAATGGTGGATGTTATGATTGCAGCTCTCATAATAAATAAAATTTAAAAAAAACAAGAAATTAAAAAGAACAAGAAGAAAAGAAAGGCAACAAAATAAGAGGAAACGAATTTGGACTAAGGAATGACTCAAAAAGCACCCAAAATATTTTTTTTTTTCTACGTTTTTTTTATTTCTCTCCGAAAACTGGTTCGAATCGAATTAATTTTCTTTTTAAATGAGCCTACATTCGCATTTGGCTCTATTTCTTAAAAATTGTCCAAAAGAATTTGAAATGCTTTGTGTGTTTTGGGTTTTATGTTCTTTGCTTTTAATCTGCCATGTAAACTTGTATATATATCAAAAAAAAATCTCCAAAAATCTCAATTTTCGTCTTCAGCTATCCTAATTTTTTATTTTCCTTTGATGCGCACAGGTTGAAAACTTTTTTAAAATGAAATTTCCTTGTGGTTTGACAAGAATGCGTTCATATTCGCAAATATGTTTGTCAAACCAGCAAAATATCAAATTATTTTGATATTCATCAAACGTGTTTGACAAACCGTTTGATGGAGCGTTACCATTTGCAAATTCGAGTGAATCAAACCGTGTTTGTCAAACATATTTGAGAATGTGAACCCCCCTAAATGCTACGACAGATACATTACTCTACCCAACCAACATATCAAAGAGAGTTCAGTTCGTTTCTCAATCCCGAAATGATCGGTCGATGCGCTCATCATTTTTTACTTTTTATAACATTTCTTCTTTTTTTCTTTTTTTTAAATAAAATACATTTAACTCACGTGCCTACTTCTTATTTTTAATTCATTGCCATCCGTGACACATGCTTTCTATATTTAATGAAAACAATTCATTGTTGTATATTTTTGTTTTACGTTGACTCAAGTAAAAATTCATTCCAGCATTAATAATTTTCGTTCTATTATGTAAAAGAAAAAAGTGGTGCAGTGGATTAACGCCCAAGGAATTATCCCCCGCGGGAGTATTTCCCAAAATAAAAGAAATTAACCCCAGCAGGTCTTAATTCCTTTTTAAATTGGGAACTAACACCCGCGGGGGATAATTCCTTTTCCTGACGGGTTTTAATTCCAATTTAAAATGGTAATAAACCCCATCTGGTTGGCACATGTTATATCAGTCGGTCTGCTTTCAAAGTTTTTGTACTAAATAGTACTTTGAGTGGCCCGCTTCGCTTGCTCAAGGATTTTAACTCCCTTTTTGGGTTCTCTGTCCCGCTCACGCGACTCCGTAGCGTTGCTCCGCTAAGGGTATGCTCAGTCACCTGGCAGGCGCCTATGTTGTCAGTCGGTCTGCTTTCAAAATGTTTGTAGTAAACAGTGATTTGGGTGAAAGTATTTAAGAATCTTAATTCCAGTTCCAAAAAAGCAGACACACCCCAACTAACATTTCAGCTTCGGTTCGGCTTAATAGAACAGGCTTTCGAAGTTCCTTAAGACATTTGTAAAGTTTGTTTAAGCATACAAAGGAGAATGTTATAGAAGCTACTATAGCTTGTATACGTGATTTCGGAAAATATTCTTATAAACACAATTCGCAAGCCATTTAAAAGTTTCAGATTGTATAATAGCCTAAGGAAGCCCATAATAAGTTTCAATGACATTTAGACTTGACAGATAGCTTTGGAAATGGTTGTATAAAAATAAAATACAAGTTAATTAGAAGTGGGAACTTAGATAAGTGCAAAAAATACAATTCTTATCGAGGTTGAACTAAAATAAAAAAAAAAAAAATATATAACTTTTATTTCTTGATGTGATTTTTACTGCATTTTATCTACTCTTTAACCTGAAACAAAGTATCCAATTCAATTATATATTAATTAAAGTATTGGAAACAATAATTGTAAAACATAATTTATATTTTTACCTTACTAGGGATCGAACTCGGGAACTCCTACGTCACAGTCCATCACTCTAACCACTCAGCCATCTTAGATATAATTTAGAAGCTGCAAAAACTTAATCAGCCTTTTCCTTTTTTAAAACTTTGAATTTTCCTTAAATAAATCCAAGCTTCTATAAAAACTTTCACACATGAACAAGATTCTTTAACTCTTTTATTTCGGTCCCCTTGGTCCATTTTCATTTCAATAGTCTTAAATTAATTTCAATTCAATTTAAATTCAGTAATAATGCATATTTTTGATAATTTCAAGCCGAAAAAACACACGGCCACTGAAGCCCGATAGACAGAAACAAGGTATGCTCATTAGGTGTGTCACGTCACAATCATCTGCTTATGTTCAGAGCAAAACAAATAATCTAACTTTATTTGATTATTATTATAAATTTTTTTTTTTGAACTGCTTATTAAGAATTTGAAGACAAACTATTTAAAAACTTAAATTTGGAATTATATGGTCTTCACTTTAAATAGAACAAAAACATAAATACCCAGATATACGAAAATGGCGAATGTAATGTTAATCTAATGAGCATTAACCTTGTTTCTGTTTATCGTGGATTGAAGATTATGTCTTAAACAAACAAAAAGTAGCTTTCTGAATGCTCATCAAGACAAGTCGAGTGAAATGAATTAATTTTCTCTCCACGAGATCAATTTATTCAATATGTATGTATAATTATAAATGTCAATACAGTTTTTAAAAAGCTTCTTTAATAAGACTTATACAAATTCGAGCTGCGTTATTATAGATTGACATACTGGCTGCGTTCGGGTAGGTCGTGGTGTTGTAATGCCTAAGAAAAAAACCAGCCGACGAACCAAACAGCTGATATCAAAAAGAAATCTAGGGCTACCCCAAACATTTTCGGATCTGTTTCGATTAATGGTCTCCCCAAGCAACGCGGAATATTCGCTACGCGGGGCAAATCATTCACAATCATAAAAAACTGACAAATAAATAATGCTAAACAACAACAAAAACTGCTGTCGGTGAATGTCCGCGCTGCTTGCGCGTTGGTTTGGGAGAGACTTTATACTAACAGCTGACATCTCATCTGTTCATATTCTTGGTTTTCGTTTGCCAATTGGTTTGGTTACGTACACGGTTATGGTCGTTCGAAAACGTATCAGATGCTAAAGTATCTCATATACCATAAATCTGCCTACCACTCGAACGTGGCCATTCTTTTATGATTCTTTAGTAAAACCTAACAAGCCGAATCGAAGGATTCAATAAAGCTTATTGAAAATGGTTACAGAAAACTTTTAAGGGTAGCAACTTATATAAAAACTTTATGCAGCCTTTTTAAAGTGACATCTTCTCTAATATCAATTTTAGAAGCGTATTAGAGTGACACCTCGCACACTCGGAAAGTCTTCTTTTTCTTATTTCTATTCGGCTTTAAAGAAGCAGTTATCCAGCGCGTTACATGTATAAGAGATTTAATTCCACCGAAGCCACATCAATATTTTCAAGCTAAAAGAAGTTGAATTGTTAGTTGGGACCCGCGGGTCTTAGTTCTGTTTTGTGATAGGTCTTATTACCATTTTAAAAAGGAATTAACCCCGACGGGTGTTATTTCCTCTTTTTTTGGGAAAAAACACCCGCGGGGCTTAATTCGGTGGGCGTTAATGCACTACACCGAAAAAAGTCAATGAAAAGTTCGCACAGCAATGAAAGTCTTGTTGGGTTTTAGTTCACACTTGAAATTCTTAATTTTAAATTTAGAAAATAATAATAAATAAAAAATGGAACATATACAAGCTGAAGCTTCTTGAATGTCTGAAATTTTTTGTTTTGTTAAATTTTCTTATATTTTTTTTGACAAGAATCTAGTGTGAAATAACAAAGACCAAAAATAAAATAAAATTTTGTTTTCTTTTAAAGTCCGTTTACAGATAATTATATATTTAATTCAAACAAAAAATAAATAATTAAGCTTTTTACTATGATGAAATCTTAATATTCACTTGAAATTTTTATAAAAGAAATTCGTTGACTTACCAAATAAATAAGTTGACTCAACGAATAAATTTGTTGACTCACCGAATAAATCGTTAATAGACAAACGTCTTTGACGTTATATAATGGAATAAGCCCATTGACTCAATGAATAAAAAATCATTACAGACCGAATAGGTTGACAAATGAAAAATATTTTTTGTGAACATTTATAGTGAACAGCTGAACGCATATTTTTTATTTTTATTTTATAGTCTATAAGTATTTTAAATTATTAAAATGTAAGCCAATGAATGATATTTAGCCCTGATAAATCAAAGAATATTGTTGACTCATCGAAAATTAAATTCTTGAAGAATTAAATGTTTGTTTTGAAAGAACATTATTTGTCAACTATCACATAGAGGCTTAGCTTAAGCCTAGTACGCTGCTGAAGCGAAATGTGGTCTCCAAAAAGACAAAGAAATGTTTATGGAAACACAGCGGACAAAAAACACGTGGAGTTTCACAAATTCAAAATATATAAAATAAAATTTATCAAAAAATCAAAGAATTGCTATGTTGTAATGAAGGAAACAACAAATAAAACACGAACAAACCCAAATGTCATTTTTCCGCAAAGAATTAATAGTCCGCTTAATTAATTCTGTGCGAAAAGAGAGTGGAGACTTGTCAAAACCATCTGGTATAATCACCAAATTCGCTGGTCGAACCATATTGACCCCAAGTAATAAAGTCGATTTTACGTCATACAAATCAATCGAATCTAAGCTAGATTCGACTCTTAATTCGTTTATTAGGTAGGGCCATTCTTTTTAGTTCTTTTTTTTAATTTGTAGATTTGGGGTTCGTAAACGCAAACAACCGATGGATTTGGGTGACATTTTGAGCTCAACATGAGAATGCTAAAAGCCTAGAAACAATTCATTTACGTGAGTCTATATCTAGTCTTTTTCCAGCTAGACACTAGGGCTGGCCACGAGACGAGAAAACTGTCTATTTCGCATGATGAGAACGAGACGAGACGAGACGAGACTGCCTTATAAGCATCCGAGACGAGACCGATACCGAAATTTACAGACAAAAATAAATCGGGTGGCACAACGGCTCATGAAGAACCAGGGCCTAGTGACTTACAACTCGCAACCATTCCTGTGTGCGCCTATCGACAGGAATGGAAGGGACCTACAATTTGATGCCGAATCTGAACGGCTAGACGAGAAGCACTTATTCGTGACAAGTGATACTCTTGGAGGATTTGTCAATTCCTCGCAAGAGGCAGTAGCCCTGAAAAAAACTTTTTAGTTTTTTTAATTTACAGAGAGTCTAATAAATAAATAAATCCAATTTCAGTTAAATATTTTTTTTCTTCTGCACATATTCAAACTATAATCGAAAATATTTCGTTCCAATAATCAACAGGTTTTCCTGGTATCGTATTTTTAGGAGACGAGACCGGGATGAGACTTAATTATAGGAGGCCGACACGAGACCGAGACTGAAAATTTCGATTTTAACGAGACCGAGACGAGACTTACAAGTATCACTGAGTCTGGGATGTTAAACGTTCAAAATACTTAAAAAAGTTACAACTTGATAAATTATTTGTTATAAACAAATTAAAATGACTGTAATAAATGCACGCTGGAAACACAACATTTGATAAAAAAAAAAAAAAAATTATAATAAATAAATGTAAAAAAGTACGTATACGCCATAGTGTACCTATTGTATTATTTCACAAATGCTTCTTCTAAGTAAGAGAATATTTACTTTTTTGATGAGAAATATTTGAAGTTCTTTGCATATTATGTGAGGTAGCTATTTACTTTTTAAATAATTGTGTTAAGAAAAAATAATTAATAAATAATTGATTCAAAATTATTGAAAAAGTAATTTTTATCAAAGCTTAATTATATAAGGATGAATTTAAGCTAAAAGTATCTTGATCCAAACTATTGTCACCAAACGTATTCCAACAAATATTTCAGATGTATGGTATGGTATGTATGGTAACCTTGTGAGCACCTATGTGCTTTAACTGAATCAGTCGCCTTATCTTCACGTCACAGTGAACGATTTAGAGTGCGTTATTATGTTCCAAGAGTACTACTGGGCTGTCACTCTTTATAATACAAACCAGCTTTTAACTCCTCCACATATAAATATTCCGTGTTCCCGTTATCATCATCACGTACTTGAGCGTAAGTGGCAACTGTCTAAGTTCAGACAATATACACATATCCCCTTTGGATGGTTTGCTTACAGTTAAGAAAAGAACAGAACAAAAAATACTAAAGGACATTTGAATGGAATTTCAACTGTCTGTGGATGTAAAGAAAAAGCATCACCCAGCTGAAGAGACAACAAAAAGGAAACGGAAGCAAAAGGCTTCACCAAAAACACCAGACAGACAGGAAAGGCCACATTTTTTTCCATATCGGTATCTCTCTCTCTCTCTCTCACTATGTCTCTCAACCTTTTTCCTTCATTCATTTTACTATTTAGTTTGATCCTTTGAAAGTGAGCGCTTCATCAAAAAAGGATCTCAATTTGTTTCGAATTATCCCTTTGTGTGTGCAAGAAGTGGTAATAGCGGAAACTGGGAATTTAGCTGGTAGCACAAAATGTCGAGACACTGAAGAGTAAGAGCACAGCTATTCATTACTACTCCTCTCCTATTCCAATAGACTTTTTCATACAAAACTCCTCGTTTGTTATGCTGCGGAGTTGCATCAGTTGAATGTTGTTAAATATCTTCTTGTGCAAAGCCTTTTTCAATGAGTTAATTGACATGAAATAAGAAGACGAGCATCGCGCCTCCTATAAAGCGCGCGAGTAGTGAACTATACTAACTACTGCTACGACTATACAACTTGCAGCACTTGGAATGATTAATTGTTCTTTGCCTGGTGAAACACTCCGATGATAAACTGCCAACATAAAGTTTTTCATCTCGGAAGATGAGGTAAAATACAGCTTAAGCAAAAAAATAAAAAATGAAATAAGAATAAGGACGCAACTTTGTTGTTATAGAGTTTTGTTGTTGGCTATTCGTTGTCTCGCTAAAAAGTAGATACAAAAAAATTAAGCAGCACACAAAAAAACTTACCGTAAATTTGCATTTTTATCAGGTAGATAATATATATAACTCTAAAGTTACCTTATACCTCCGGCCACCCATACCTATCAGTGTGGTGTTGGATGGTGTAGACAAGGCAACAGGATAAATCAAGGATAACGACACGATGTGGTGGTGGTGGCGATGGCGATGGCGTAAAAAAGTTTATCTTCTTTCATACTTTCTTGCACTCGTTGTATCCTACTCGCTCCTTTATGAATGTATACGCTAGAATGATGGTAATCATTTGATTCGTTGGCATGAATTGATTTATGTCTTGTTAGCTGTTAGTCCTGTCCCGTCTTAAGTTTGGAAGCCGGTACAACATATTGAGGCCATCTTTCATGAAATGCATTTTTTCCTGTTGGTGTTGTCGTGGATCTTGGTGTGATGCAGGAGAAACCACAAAGTTGTTGTTATTGCAACTACTTCCATTGCATCGTTGTCGTCCTTTCGTTCTGGACAATTTTGTAATCGGAACGGCCAAGAATGTACAATATTCGTGTAGATCTACACCCAAAGTAGTTACCTACTGAGTAAATTTATGTGGCAACATTTTAAAGTTGTATTACTTTGAAATACAATATCTTCTTCGGATGAATTTGATGGCGCAATGTAATCAGTTCGTTCTATGTATCTGTGTAGGTAGGTATGTTTGGTTGGTTGCCCAAGTTGTCCTTCTGAACTGTTGGCACAGATAGGTAGTTAGCAATTGCACAAACAGCAGGAAACGGAAATGCAAGTAAGTCATGCCATGTTTAATGTATTGTCAACTTTTAAGTGTTGTATAGCTATCTGGCTCATATGAAACAGTGTATGGTACATAGATGTCCATAAATGTACCTATATCTGTTTTGGGAAATCAATAATTGGAAGTGAACTAGTTTTTGATTACCTTCTCCCTCTTTAACAAAGGATATGAAATCATAGAATTAATTCAAAACAAAGATTTAATGGACCATAGGCAATAAAAGAAGTTATCATTTTTAACACTGCTAAATTTAGAGATTGTGTTGTGATTCATTGTATTTTTGTATTGAATCATCTCTTAAATAAATGATTGTTGGAAGAAAAGCCTATTGAAGGAAATTTTGTATGTTACAAACAACCGTTATCTGATGTATTCAAGGCTATTTGCTGAAACGAAAAAAAAATAAATCGGGTGGCACAACGGCTCATGAAGAACCAGGGCCTAGTGACTAACAACTCGCAACCATTTCTGTGTGCGCCTTTCGACAGGAATGGAAGGGACCTACAATTTTATGCCGAATCCGAACGGCTAGACGAGAAGCACTTATTCGTGACAAGTGATACTCGTGGAGGATTTGTCAATTCCTCGCAAGAGGCAGTAGCCCTGAAAAAAAAACTTTTGTTTTTAGGTGGACGAGGCTGGGAAGCGATCCCTGAAACGAAACTAAGCATTAAAGTTCAACAGAAGAAGTAATGTGACAGTTGATCCTGAGGAAAAAGTAGAACATAAGCGTTTATGTTGAACTTAAATATTTATGTTTCGTATCAGCAACATCATATAAAGTAAGGTAAGTATCAGCAACCGGGCCTCAGTCACCAAAGAAATAATATTTTAATTTTCGAGCCCTCATAAAACCTTAACGAAATTGAATCTTATTGGGTAACAGTCGCACCTGCTAATTTCTAAAGGAGCAAATAGATCATGACTTGCAATATTTAACTGAATTTCAAAACAGAAGGTGTTTTGACAACTAAATTAGTTTAAGGCCAATCTAACCACTTTTTTCTGAAACAAACAATTTTCTATTTTTTTTTTATGTTTGGTCTCACACTTACCGGATTAATTTCATAATTTAATAACTGAATCGACTAAGAGGACCCTCGGATATGGCATTTGTAAGAAATCGATATTTTGTAACATGTTCTACATAGGCCAAACTGGTAGAACTTTCAATGACAGATTTAAAGAAAACAAACCAAAACCCAACACCAGATGCACTTACGCCCAACATTTAATAGACAACGACCACAATTACACGGACTTTGAGACAAACATGAAAACGTTACACATCTGCAGAAAAGGAAACATATTAGACGTGACTGAAGAGTACGAGATCTACAAAGCATACAAGACTGAAAAAGACAGACTATTGAACGATAAACTGACATTCAAAACTAATACACTTTATGAAACTGCAATAAAACATATACAAAACAATAGATAAAATAAAAACATCACCCATACACCACCAGCACAACACAAAAGATCCACAACAATAAAATAAAAACAACAATACAAACAACCTGAGACAAGAGCTTAAGCTTGAGCTGAATTAAGTTATATAATAACATCAAAGTAGTTCGCCCGATGATGGAGTAGCAACACTCCGAAACGCGTCGCATTAATAAATATATCTATATAAAAGTTGTGATAATAGTTTTTTTTTTTTAATTTAAATTTAATAAAAAAAATTTTTAAGAAATACAAAACAAAATTTGTTGTTTTTAATAGTTTTTAATTTTAGTATAAATAAAATATAATAATTAAAACACAACTTGGAGACGAAAACCCAACAAAATGTAAACAAAAAGGGTCTAACAATTCTGCCTGATGGTATGTCTACGTGGAAATAACCTGAATGTTTCAAATTTGGTACATAATGTTTTTAAGAATCTAATGAATACACAAATTTGTTTTTTGATTATTTTCTTACGAACAAAAATAAGGAACAGCAATATTGGTTACAAATTTTTTAGCACTAAGTATAAAAACCTCGCCAATATGGCAAAAATCTACTTGTTGTAAGAAATTATTTTTTGAATTCGTCGAAGGCAGTTCAGTTATTTGTTTTTGGAGAATCTTCTAGACATTTTTTATAGCATTTTGTAAAATGTATACCAACATTTTTAAATAGCATTTTTTGTTTGTATTTTTTTTTTAAATGCATTGCGGGGCATATTCATAGTCGCAGATAGACCCAGGTTTAACTAAACTACAGTTTAAGACAATTTTCACTCCATGAATACAGACCAATTTTAATAACAAATTGTTGGTTTTATATTTTGATAAGATAATTAACTTGGTATACTACACAAATAGCTTCGAATATTTTGAAATGATAACCTTAAAAAAATAGAATCAACGTCCGAAAGTTCAACCAAAGCTATGTTTAACTTAGACCCAGGTCTAAAATGACTATGAATATGCCCCATTGTCAATTTTTTTTTTTTTGTTTGAAAACTCATATCATATTTTGTAAAAAACTTACAACCATATTATTAAAATATTTTAAAACTAGTTTTACAGCAAAACTAGTTCTATAGGGGGTTTCTAGTTTCAAGTTTTGAACAAATCGGTATTATTGAACAAAAATTTGACATCTAAGACTTGAAATCTTAAAAGTAGTTTTGCTTAGAACTAGAAATTCATAAAACTGGAAATATCTAGTTTTAAGGACTTCAGAACTAGTTTTGATGCTTTTTCGTAATTTTCACCAGAAAATAAAATCAAGAAATCGATGACGGAAACTCATGAAATATGTTTCAAACACATTTAGTAATATTGATGGCACAATGCAATACCGTAAACAAAGAAGGCGTGAGGATTTTTTGGGAAGAAGAAGAAGAAAACGGTGCAACATCATATTGCCAAGGTATTATAAATTAAGAATTGTTCTTTGGGAATGTTTTGCTAGTTGAAAGGACTTTCATAGAAGTGCAATTTTAGAATGCATCACAAATCTTCCAAGGTTCAAATAATGCATTTAACCCTTTCGGTACGGATGTGGTACAAGTCCATATAAATGTTCTTTGTCTTGTACCACATCCGTACCGAAAGGGTTAAATGTGTCTATGCAGAAACATATTTTACAAATTGCCAATTCACTTACAATACGTTGTAATGGCATATTTACTACAAGGGAACTTAGCATTAAATTATGAAATTATTTTTAAGGTTGTAATACCAATTTTTAGGGCTTTGGAAGATGTGCATTTTAAGATGCATCACAAAAATGCACTTTTTCCAAAGGCCTTATAATTGGTATAACAACCTTAAAAATTATTTCGTAGTTTAAGATTTTAGATTGGATTAGATTTATTGGTTCTTAACATATTGGTAACATATTTTACAATTTATAAATCAATTTGAGCATGGCTTTGCCGTCTGCCGATTGACAATTTAGGTTATTAAATATACTTTTGTTTTAACATTAATATAAAAATATTTCAACTTAAAATTTAGGTTGCTCATTTTTAAAAATTTTCCTTTATGATCCTTTCCCGATAAGCTAGTGCAATTTTACAAAAATGATATAGTTCTGAAAGATTCATTTTAGTCAAGATATACTTAATGTCTTCTTCATTAATACAGTTTCTTCCTAGGTATTACCGCCTAGTTTCTCTCAGGGTTGGGCATTTGTCCAGAAAATGTATAACGTCTTCTCTCTCTCCAAGGTTACAGATGCTGCACGTAATTGGTAAGTCATCGCGGAGCAGGACGTAATTAAGCTGTAACATTTCAACTAGAAGCTTTAGCATCATCGATATTTGTTGTAAACTGTTTTCATCACGAAAATAGTTTGCTTCCTGTAGGTTATGCTCTAAAACACTATACGTTGCTCTATGTACAGAGCTGGATGCCTCCTCCAGAAACCGCTGTCTGTACTTCAAATCCACCTTTGTAATCAGCTCATAAAGTGTTGTCTTCCAGAGTTGATGATGTTCCACTTCTAGGTTCAGTGACATACTACACATATCAGCCAGCTCCAACCAATCCACATACCAGCCAGTCGTACTCCTTATGGAATTTAGTGCAGCTTGTTTTGGCAGTCTTTCGTTTGACATGTTCATTACTTTCAATATGTAATCCACTTGGCGCTTGAGCGTCTTAATGAAGAGCGGTGGCAGGCCTGTCTCCAGCATAATTGCATAATTCGGTGTGCACGCCGCAAGATGAAATATCCGTTTGAAGTAGTACCTTAACAACTTATCCACTGTATCGTACTATTTTGCACCCCAAACTTGTGCTGCGTACAACAAAACCGCCTCCGCTAGTTTTGATATATTTTTTCTAAAACTCGAAACAATACTAGTTTTGACTAAAACTAGTTTTGTTTAGAGTTTTAAAAAAATGAATAATATGGCTGTTAGGTAACCAATTTTTATTTTTCAAGAATTTCTAGAATTCGTCCAAAAATGTTGTTCTAAGAACCTTTTTAATATTCAGAGGTTCGAAACCAATATGCATCGACATCTCCTCTTAAATCGTTCCCTATTTTCCCAACGCTCGCACTGTGTTTAAACATTTTAAGGGCAGCCAAAATCCTTTTATTGAAAATTTGCGTTCTTGGTTGTCCATCCAGCTTTTAAAAACAAAATTTAACTTAAATTTTTTTACACAGAATTTTATAAATAGTATAATGTTAATGTTACATACCAAAATTTAACACAATTTTAAATTTAAAAAAAATAGTTTTTTTTTTTAAAATTCAATATTTCAAAAACGGTATTATGAAATTGTATGGCAGTAACTTTTTAACAGCATATTATTAATTACTTTACAGTGGAGTTCATTAAATTGTTTTCTAAAATGTCAGTAATTCCAAATACAGCTTATTAAAATGAAATACTAAAATGCTATACAAAAAATCCATAAATAACGTGGTGATTTCAAAAGTAAACATTTTATGTAGTTTTTTCAACATCTTTTCGAATATCTATTAATACAAAATAAATAATATACAAAATAGTAATGTTAAGGTGTTACAAATTCTCTTTTTTCCTTTTAAATACATATTACAGAAGCCTTAGAGAGACTTTATGGAAACTGAAAGGTTATTTGTGATTTTATTTATGTGAAAGCAACCTAATTACATTTGTTGTTAGATTTCACGCAGAGTTGCCGCTTACATAATATATTATAAAAAAGTCGCATTTGGAAAATTACTTAATATTTATATAGCCAAATTAACTAAAATCAGTTGCGAAAAATAACATAAATTTGGTTTTTTTAAGTTTTTTTTTTTATTACAAAATTAACCAACGCAAAAGAAATAGGTTCTTACTCTTTAACTCTTTTACTCTTTTAAAAATAAATCCTTATAGATATATGTATGAAGGTTTTATTATGATTTTTTATATTTCAGTGTCACATTTTTTTTTTATAAATAAAAAATTTAAATTAAATTTTAAAGTTAAATTAACTTTATAAAAGTAGCTTAAATAAAGAGAGCCAATTTGCAGAAAAGATATTACCTGCTATTTTAACTCGTGTTTTAAATAAACCAGTTTACGTTCTTTTTACAGAATTACTTCTTAAATAAAAATATTTAGGATTAATTGCACATTATTTATAATGCAAAATATTTGGCGTTTATTAATAATATTTAAATGTGTACTGATTTTTTTGATTATTTGTGCGTGTGCAAAGACATTATTTTTTCGTTATTTCTTTACGGTAGCTTTTTATAAACTCCTCTGAAGGCAAAGATCTAGGTCTTATTTTTTAGAAATATTTGCTGGAGAGCTGGAGAGAGCATTGCATTGCATAATTCCACACACTGCCAACTGGTTAGTTTATGCTGTTAACATGGAGAATACCCTTAGAGCACACGCACTGCTGTGTAGAAGCGAGATGAAAATTTCTTTTTACAAAGGAGTATAAATTAGAATAAAGATATTCTCCAAGAGGGTTTCTTATGCGAAAACTCCTCCAAACTTGTTATTTTAAAAATATTTTCAAAACTTGTTTCTTGAGTTTTGAACTCGAAAAGCTTCAATGACTTTTTCAGGGTGAATTGTAAGGTGTTTATCCTCTTATACTAGATCGTTATTATTAAACTCTAACAACTCGCCACCATTCCTGTGTGCGCGTGTCGACAGTAATAGAGGGGACCTACAATTTTATGCCGATTCCGAACGGCTAGACGAGAAGCACTTATTCATGTCAAGTGATGCTCTTGGAGGATTTGTTAATTCCTCGCAAGAGGCATTAGCCCTGAAAAAAAAAAACTTTTTAGTTTTTAGGTGGTCGAGGCTGGGACGTAAGCCCAGACCTCCAGCGTTACAGTTCAACGCACTAACCATTACGACACGGGCTCTTCACCGAGTTTTATTACTTGAGGATCTAAGAACTTCAATACTGCAAACTTGCTTTCAATCATATCCTTTTAATTAGAGGAACATTTCGATTAAACTGAGCGAACACGATTGAGTCGAACCAAATACATTATTTTAAATTGATTCTGCTAAGACTTAGCAAATCTGATATGCGTGGGTTCGAATCCTATGGCGTGCATAAAAAGTTTTTCATAATAAAATTGTTTCTGTTTAACTAATTGAAATTCTATGTGACTGTTTATGGAAGGTTGAAAGTTTTTATTAACCAAAAAGAGAACCCTTCTAGAGATGGGGTCAGAAAAATCGCAATATTTCCAAAAACGGGTCAAAATAGACACTTTTTCAAAAGTTCGTATCATGGTCGCACGGGGTAAAAAAGGGTAAACATGCGACTAAATTCGTATAACGGCAACACTGATTTTACGAAAATATAGGGTTTTTCAATAAGAGCGCCACAAAAGTTTTTTTTAAATAAAACAAAAACGGTTCTGGATATCATAATAAATTCTTTAATCCTGTGAAAGTACGATTGATGCCATTATATATGGAACTCGATTTCTTTTGAATGGCCACCACGGGCACGCTTGCAGAAGTCTGAACCCAATTTTCGACGGTTTTCAAGCATAAATCAGCCGATACTGCTGCAATTTCACGTTCGATATTCGTACGAAGTTCATCAATCGTCGCTGGCTTGTTGGCATAGACCATAGACTTGACATAGCTCCACAGGAAATAGTCTAACGGCGTCAAATCGCACGACCGAGGCGGCCAAGCGACTGGACCATTTCGTGAGATAACACGTTCTCCAAACTTGGTTTCCAATAAATTGATTGTGACTTTCACTGTGTGGCTTGTGGTGCCATCCTGTTGGAACCACATGTCCTCCAAGTCCATATCTTGCGTCAACTTAGTCTTGTAAGGATGTCGGCCAAGATCTTTTCGCAAAATTCGCCACAACGACGTCACAGAGATGCCCAACGCTTGAGAACGACGTGTGAGAGACACATTTGGGCTTTCTGCAACGGAAGCCTCAGTGGCAGCAATATTCTCGACACTTCTTTGTCTCACTGGCACGGGAACATTTTGTACTGTGCCTGTGAATTCAAATTTTTCCACTAGACGCTCAATTTTTGATCTGCTGGGACGATTATGACGACCATAAATTGGACGTAGCGCTCTTAACGTTGAGGCCACTGACTCCGAATTTCGGTAGTAAATTTTAATAATTTCGACTCGTTGTTGGCTCGGATATCTTTCCATCATGAAATGGCAAACATTACTGAAGAGAAATGTCAAGAAAATTATATTTTTTTTGGTTTTTAGAATATTTATAAAATGATTTTGGTAATAAAAAGGAAATAATTTATTTTTTCTCTTATGTTATGCCTATACTTGCAGTTCTGTGTTTAATTATTTATCATTCTTAATTCCTAAGAATTATTCAATTCAATTGAATAATTTGTATTCATGAGAATTTAGTAACATAACAATTTATTTCTAATAGGAAATAACTTGCTTAATTTGAAACAAAAGTATTTCAAATCAAATAAAATAAATCTATGGTTTCATGGTGTAATTGATTTTGTAAACATAAAACAAATCTAACGACTCTTTGATGTGTATACTTTACTTCTACGCATCTATTTTTTACTAAATAAAAGGGTTAAACATTGAGCGTAAGCAAAGCATCCCACTTCAAAGCTGCTAAACACATACATACATATATCCATAGCAAATATTTACAAAATTAATCATTTCTTCAAACAAATTCAAAGGAGGAGATCCTTGTTACTTACAAGCAAACATTATACAGATACATATAAATACAATCTATTTCTATAATGTATTTTCTAATGAAATTCCTTAAATTGCTTTTTATAACAAAAACGTAGATATATTATATAGAAATCTATATAGACATTTCAAAGCCTACTCAAATTTCTAACATTGCCAATAAATCAAAAACCCATCAAAAGAAAAGCATTAAGAGAATTTAGTTTTATCCAACAATCAATCGAACTTTGATGGTTCTTCGAATAAAAAAAAGAGTTTTTCGTTATACTTTTTTTTTTCTTGTTTTATTGTATAAGGAGAAAACAAAATGCATATGAATTTGGTCCCCCAACAAACGAAAAAAACCCAACGACAACAAAAAACATTGCTGACCTTTTTTTCTGTTGTTTTGGGGATCCTTTTCGACATACCCCCAAATAACATGTCATATCAAATCATTTCACATCGATTGAAGTCCAATTTTTATTCTTCAATTTATTCACGCACAAAAGACTACCAGATAGATATGCATATACCTAAACATTCATATACATATTTATATCTACAACTCATCCTCTTTGTTTCCACTTAGTTCGTCCTTATTGTATTCTTTTATTTCGATCCATGTTTGGAGTTATTTTTTTCTGTTTTTTTTTTCTTGTTTTTTATTTTTTGTTAAGGTTGTTCCTTTTGCTGTTTGATTCCGAACAGGTACAATTTGTCAAAACAATTTGATATCGTTTCTCGCTCCACTCCACCTCCAACATCATCATAATATTGCCTAACTTTTTTAAGGATGGAACAAAAAGGTTATAAAAGTATTCTCTTACCGATACAACATTTCATGAAATTTGATTCGAATTTAACCATAAAAAAAATGAAGAAATTGAACCGAAATTTGAGCAATCGGGATGAACATTTACCAAAAAACAACAAAAACAACAACAATCGATGTGAATTTCTTCCATTACAACATCAGAAATATTATTTTACAAAAATGTCAGAATAAGTGTAAATAAATATCAACGTTTAACATATCCTTGGGGATGTCCTTTTTTATTTTAACCATGTTTAGCTTTTTGGAAATATTGAATGATAAAAAGATGCCTAAGGAGCGGAAACAAGAAGTTGATTGTTTTTTTTTTTTTTTTAATTTTCACACTTGTATTTTGGGATATTTATCCTTATTGTCTTGGTGATTGGGTTCAAATGGAAGCAAGATGAGTTGAGTATCGTTTTGCTTAACTTTTTTAGTTGTTAGTTTTCATGCTTCGGTTGGTGATATTGTAACATCCTTGCAATTAATTATTTTACACAACTTTTATAATAAATATCCCACATATTATGTGCCTGTGTTGTGTAGATATATGTAGATATGTGTATAGTTGGACGAGATGTTCGTACCTACCCATGACATCCTTAAGGTAACTTTCGATACAGCATTGTCTTGATCCAAAGTGGTGGTGTGGGGGCGAAAGGAAATGAAGGAAAAATGAAATTCCAGCTGCCATTTTGACAGTTGCGTTAGACTAGCAGCCACATTTATGTGTCCTAGTGTAAAATGTAGAAGAAGAAAATCCCCTCGTACTCTCTTCCATGTCCCATGTGTCACATGTAAGCCTTACGAAAGCAATATCCTTTTTTCTTTATAGAATTTCATTGTCTTGCTAGTGTCTATCTAGCTGTCTGGCTTGGAATGTCCTATATTTACCCAAACACACACATATTTATATGAGGTGTGCAAGGGGGCGATAAAATTGCTTTCATATAGCGAGGAGACTTTGACATTCCTCGCCAAAGCTCACAACAGCATCTTCTGCACTTATGCATTTAATGCTCTGATAGGATCAGTTATTCCTTCATTATAACTATATATATTTTTTTCATTTCATAGGTACCTAAGGTAGAGAAAACCTATGAGAGACACACATTATATTCTGTGTATATATGTGCATAATTGCACAATTGGGAGCACCACACTGTGATTTATCTCCGCACCACCACCCTCAATAACATATAGTAATAAACCGTAAAACATTTAAGGCACCCTAAAGGACCTCTTGTCGTAAATCAATGCCTCATCCTTATTTGCAGAATGACGACATTCATTCTTCCAACCACCGCCGCACCACAACCATACTCGCGCGCCACCGCACTAAAAGTCATGTTACATTGTCATAACGTCAGTTCCTTTAACTCCTTTCAAGCAAGGATTACTGTATGGTCGGTAGTATAGTTATATGATATCGTGTTGTATATAGTTGATTTGGCATCACAGTGGCACAAGCAAGTCCTTTTGATACTGCCCTATAGGGGGGAATTTACTGTTAATTGGCGGTTAACTAACATGAACTTACTGTGCCATAAACGTTTTGTGTTGGAAATCCTGATAGGGGATCCTGTTTCTCTCTTTTTTTTATTTATTTGATTTTTTTTTTGTTTGAAACGTTCATAGAGTCGGGACTGAGTGCGGTATATTTTGTTTTATGTTTGAAAAATGAGTCTTATATGGATGGAAAGAGGGGCTTTTATATCGCATTCTAGGAGAATTATTGCCGAATAAATGCAGAAAAGTGGTGTTTTGAGGAACTAAATCAATTTTGAAAAGTTATTTTCTTTAAAGAAGGTTAGAAAAGGAGAGACTCTCTGGGGATACCTTACAATGAAGATGAATTAATATTTCATAAAACACAACATTAAAGCAATTTTTTGATATAAATCTTAGTATAATAGCTTAAAAAGTTAGACTCTTTATAATGTTCATCTTTATGAGTGGAAAGTGAGATATTTGTCTGGTAATACATTTTAAACTTTTAGTTAGAATTATGATTATTATGAGGTTGGATGAGGTTTTTGCAGTTTTTTGAAAGGGTTTTTCCTAATTTAAATACTTAATATGAATAGGAAATGTAAACGAATGTGGAGAGTAATGGACAAAATTAAATCATTGATTTCAACCGACGCACGCAACGCATGTTAAAAGATTCGATTGTTTTTATAGATTTGTATTTACATAACAATTGCGTTTACGGGATATAAAATTTTCTGTAATTCATGGTTTTAAAAATTATAAAAATATTTAGGCAGACAAAAAAAAAAAATAAAAAAAAACGACCTACAAGTAAGCAGAAATATCATTGATTTTATTTTTTTTTTTAATAAACTGATCATAATTTTCAATACTATAGTATAATTCATAATGCTAGTTAAATATGACAGACTTTTAATATTTTGTTTCAAAATAAAACATTTTTTAAATATATACAATTTAATTTTTTTTTTTTTTTAATTTTTAAAACATCACATTTAATTATTTATTTTAAAACATCAAAAACAATATTTAAAAAAAGAATCAACCCATTCTTAAAAACAGCATCAACCCATTCGTAAAATATTTAAGCTTATTTACGAACAAAAATTACGAAAAAATATGGTTATTTTTGGATGGCTAGGGTAGGGGTACCTATACACATAAGGGCACGGAGGGGAGGGGCAAGGGGGGCACTTGCTATTTTCTATTTTTATTATTATCTAGGAAATGTTCACAAAAATGACTGTTTAAATGTACTTTTTTGTCAGATTTCATTGTTTGCCCCCTCCTGACTCTGAGCAAAGCCATGTACAGCCGCTTTCATTTTACTCTTTGTTTTGTTCGGAAATTTGATTATTTTCTTGGCAGCTTTATTTACAGGTCCATGGTTTGCCTTGGTATTTGATCATTATCAAGGGTGGAAATTGATTGTCGATTTGAAGATAGCTGTCTTTATCAAATCTATAGGCAAAGAAAGAGAGAGCAATCATCAAAACTACAATCAACACAAATAATAATCAACTATCACCTTAGCCGATTCCACCTACCCCAGATTTTTAAAACAAAATTCGATACAAAATCAGAAATAAACCCACACATAAGTGGGTATATTAAATTTTGGTTCTGTTAACAGTAAAAAATCAGGGCTCTCATCACGTAACTTTTCTGACGACTATCGTCCAGACAATAGCTAGAAACGATACCCAGCGGGAAATATCGTCCCCAATGAATTTTATAGCTGAATTCTTCAATCAATTCACTAGCCAAATAATAAAAGGAAACGTCATGCAATGACGTTTCCTCAGTTCATAGATTTGAACCCACTTTTCGCTTTGTGTGTAGAAAACAACAAGACGATAGCAATCAATTCAGTAGCCAGATAATAAAAGGAAACGACATGTAATGATTTAGTAAGTGAAGAGTCATGCAATGTTTCCTCAGTTCATAGATTTGAACCCACTTTCTGCTTTATGTGAAAACAACCCTTTCTTTCGTTGAATTAAAAATTGCTTTTGATATGGAAAATTATAAGATGAAAACACTGTTGAAAAGTCATGTAGAAGTTCATCAGTTCATCGTCTATGTCCCCTCATATGCTTTGTAAAGTGTGCACCGCCATTGTGTGTTCTGATAGAAGTTGATTTTTTTTGTATTCTCTGTGTTGACATTGTCTACTGACAGTAAATATTATAAGAGGACTTGTGAATTTCTATTAAAATGAGGAAATCTCAGATTGTCTCAAAGTATTTCAGGTAGTTGGTTAATCACCACTTCGCATATGAAGTGGTGATTAACCAACAACCACTGACCTAGTGATTTCACTTTAATTAAATTTAAAGTTTTAATTCTATATTTTATTTTAATTAACCAATCACAAATTCACAACACATACACAACAGAGTAATGAATTCACTATTTATTTAATTTTCTTCACATTTTTCATATTGCTGAATAAACAACTACCACTAATCTTGTGATTTGATAATTGAATTTTCATTACCATTTTCATCGAAAACATTGAACTGATGAATAAACCACATACATTTATGTAGTGAATTCACATATTATGCAACCATCATGTTTTTCATCATCTGGGTCGGTGAATAAACAACTTCCAACGAAGTAGTGATTTCGTTGGCGAATTTTCATCGGATTTTCAGCATGTGCTTCCCGCCTACGACATGCCCATGTTAATTTCATCAAAGGAATCAGCTGAAAAGTGGACGGTGCAGCTGCCATTCCTCAAGGAAAAAGCTGATTTTTCCTCAATGAATTTTTGAATTTTTCCCGCTGGGTATCGACAATAGTTTGCTTCACGTTACACTTCTACTCTCGAATCGTCTATCGTTCTTGTTTTTGAATGTTTGAGAGTCTCTGAAAAACACGTTTGAAATAAAACATCAGCAATATTGTACTGTCATCGTGTTAAATTCGTTTTGTTTGCTGTTGGGCTGGGCTTTTGTTTTAGTGCAAATTAATTTTAATAAGGCCTCAGGCATATAATGACAGTTTTTCTCAATATCGTCGTGGCCGTGGGAGTCTTTTCTTAGATAATTAAAATGGTGCGTTGACAAAATATACACACAAATGTAAATATGGATGTACATATGTACATACATCGGTATTTATATTTGTAGTCATACTTCAAGAGCCGACAGTGAATGAGAATGGACAAAGCGGTCTACCTACGCAACAGTAATTTCCCATAATTACTGAAAAGGTTACTGCAGGTATTTTTTTTTTGTTATATAACCGTTAAGCTGGTTCGATAGATAACTCCGCTTCAAAACAGCAATAACCTTTTGAACGAAATATGACACATTACTGTTGAGTTGGTATACCAGCTAAAGAATTGCATTATTATTCTATTAACAAAACAACGCACTGCATGCAATACCTTCTCCAACGGTGTATTATAAATGGAACTCAGATTTTGCATATTTGTATATTTTTCATCAGATTGATACCAAACTTTGTATTTAGACGTTTTATCGTTCAAATATAACAAATCGTAATGCATATCGAAAATATGCAAAATACGTGCAAAAAATATGCAAACAAATATGCCAAAAATATGCAAAATATATGCAACATATGCAAAATATATGCAAACGAATTTCATCGAAAAATTGAATTCCACTCGTTAAATATTAAAATGCGAGCAACCAAGAATCTTTTCTTGGTTTAAAAACAATTAACAAAGGAAGAATATACCACTCTCCTAGACCTGGTCTACCTATAGTGCCTAGAAACGAGACCTATGAAAATGATTAGGTGCTATGGAGTGTACCAACGTAGGAGTATTTTGTTTTTCTCCTAAACAATGGGAGTTGGCTAAAATGAGCACCTTAACACTTCGAATAAACACAGAAGAATTGTTTTATATTTTGTAGTATACTGTCTAAGCCCCATGGTTTACAGTTCTGTATCCGTACACAAAAGTTATGCTCTTGCACTAAGCTTTCCAACGCTGTATATCTCAATTGTGGTTACTATAAACGCCCAATTGGTCCCGTTCATTTAATTCCCTCAATTGAATAAAAAAAGTAGAATTTTCATACTGTTAAGCGAATTATTCGCTAACCATGATATTATTCGCTATTATTGGCCATTGGTATAAAAGTTCTTTTATGTTGCGCTTGCGGTCTGGTCTATTCAGTTCATTGAAAGTACCCAATACTGTCCTTTCAATAGACCACTATTGCAATTAATTTAAGCTCTAATTGCAATCTTTGTTGCCATATACTGCCTAAGCCATGGTTTACAGCTTTGTGTCCATCCAAAAAAAATGATGTACTAGGGCTAAGCATTCCAACGACATATATCTCATTCGTGGGCAATATGTAGACCAAAATGTCCATTCTTCTTTGCTCCAATTACTTCTTGTGACGTTGAAAAAAGCATTTGTGCTAACAAAATGGTTTTTGGGGAGAAACTCCAAAGCCTCTCAATTAATAATTTTCAATTTTAAACCTATAAAATATTGTATGTAATATTGTATTGTAAGTATCAGTTGCTCTTCTTTAATATCTGACAATAATTAATAAAATTTCAATATGTATACCACCCTCTGAATTGCTTTTATATTATTTTTGATTTGTTTTACATATGAAACGTTTGCAGATTTTGCATATGTTTTGCATATTTTGCATATGTTTTGCATATGTTTTGCATATGTTTCATATATTATGCATACTTTTGGCATATGCATTTCATGCAAATATGCAAAAACATTTAAAATATGCATATCGTTTTCAACTTTATTTTCAACGAAACGAACCTTGGTGTCATCAGAATTTAGCTTTCTTAATCCTTCGAAAATATGCAAATATGCAAAATCCGAGGTCTAATTATAAATTACTGTTGTGTAGGTAGACTTTCTTACAATATCATGACACATGCACCTTTAAACCCTTATAATTATATTTTGATTATAAATCCAGTCCCAAAATTTGCTGTCGGCTCGTAAAATATAAGAAATCAGATCTAAAACTAACAAAATACACCAAGACGATAGCTTAATACATATCGAGCAGTCAATATCTTCGTGACAATAGTAAATGGCAGCTTTTTTAATTACATGAACCAAAACTCAAATCGTCAATACGATATCGTTTGAACGATAGACGTTTTGTATTCTTACGTGAAGCATAGCTATAGTATATCGAAAACGATATCGTCCGAGTTACGTGATCAGAGCCCAGGTCAATGTTTTAAAAAAATTATTGTTTTAACAATATCGAGAGGATGCTGAAAATTGCTTTAAATCCCTATTGGAGGTAATGGAAAAATGCTTGAGTGAATCCCTGATAATGTCGCTTACAAAATGCTTTTCAGAAGAAAATGAAACTGCATTTTCACTATTTCAGCTATCACCAAAAAATATGCAAATTATGGGTAGATAGATAGATTTTATTTCGCAAAAAAATACTTAAAGGTAGTAAACCGCACATTTTACAAATCAGAGATTTGATTAAACTTATCTTACATCTGAAACATTATCTTATTTTATTTGTAAAATCATTTGGGCAATAGTTTATTTTAAGGAATATGCTTATAAAAAAAACATTGAATTTAAATTTAGGAAAAAAGAAAAAAAATGAAATGACTAGATTGCAATAAGTTAAGAAAATAACAAACATTTCAACAGTAGTTGATATAAATAAATGAAAGTAAATATGTAATAAATACGTTCAAACAAAAAAATTAACAAACAGGTAAATAATTTCATAAATAAGTTAATGAATAAATAAATTAATAAATGAATGAATAAATAAATAAACAAATAAATAAATAAAAAAATAAATAAATACAAAAATAAATAAATAAAAAAATAAATAAAAAAATAAATAAATAAATAAATGAATAAATATATATATATAAATAAATAAATAAGTAAATAAATAAAATAAGAAAATAAATAAGCAATTTGGTACAAATAGGTCCAAAACAAGTAAATTAATAAATCAATAAGTGTTTGCTGGAACAATTACATTTAAGAACAAATAAATAATAAATCTGTTAATAAATTAACAAGTAAATAAATGGATGTGCAGGAGATAGGACAAGAAGAACTGTTATTTATCACAGTTTGTTAATGAGTAGGTATATGCAAATTATGGATTCTCCAGAGTTCGATATTATTATACAGAAAATAATGCTTTCTGGATAATTTCCTGGCGGAGATCAAGATGTGGTAAAGTTTGCACAAAATGCAGACCAATGGAAATGATTGTTCAAATATTTCTGATATATAGAATAGTGTAGAGAAGTTTTATCCATCGATATTTTCAACGTTTTGTATAGGGCTTTCAATTCCAGCAACAACCACCACCGCTGAGCCACCTTAAAAAAATAAATAAATAAATCGGGTGGCACAACGGCTCATAAAGAACCAGAGCCTAGTGACTAACAACTCGCAACAATTCCTGTGTGCGCCTTTCGACAGGAATGGAAGGGACCTACAATTTTATGTCGAATCCGAACAGCTAGACGAGAAGCACTTATTCGTGACAAGTGATACTCTTGGAGGATTTGTCAATTCCTCGCAAGAGACAGTAGCCCTGAAAAAAAACTTTTTTGTTTTTAGGTGGACGAGGCTGGGAAGCGAACCCAGACCTCCAGCGTGACAGTCGAACGCACTAACCATTACGTTACGGGCTACTACAATGTAAAGCTGAGCAACCTTACGCAAAGTAAAAACATGGCTTAGATCCACAATAACCGACACACGACTAGATTCGTTGTGCATGATGTACATTCATCGAAATATTGTCAAAGAACAAACAAACTTTTACAACGAAATAATTGATCGTTTTGGAAAAGAGCCCAGGCGGTTGCAGTTGCTATTCACTAAGTAACAATAATGTGAAAGAAAAATCATTTAATTGATTCCTTTTTAACGTCAACACGAATAAAATGTCACATTTTCTAGTCCTAAAATAAAATCACTTACAACTGACCTATGCCTCGACAAAATGAATACACTCTTAATAAAAAAATACATCGAATTCAAAAATTGCATATTTATTTTTTATCTGCCCCCCCCCCTGGAAAAAATCCTGCGGGCGCCTATGCCTATACATATGTATGTCCGCCAATTGTGATAAAAAAAATACCTTGACCCGTCATTTTTAGGAAGCTTCTTATTTTTTTCATTTGGTTCATTTTGGTTCCAGGCATTTTTAGTAAAACAAATTAAAATCAATTATTTTTAGGGTGTTTTTTTTTTCAATTTTTCCATATTATTTTTTTTTATAAAATTCTCACTAGAGTTCTTTTAAATTAAATCGTTTTCGAATTATTCCAAAAATATTTAAAAGTGAACATACTGAATTTGATAATTTAACTTTAAAGACTTTTTGTTTAAAATTAAAGAATAATTGGAAAAATTCATACACAAATTAATCGCATAAGCCGCCATAAAAAAACGAAAACTCGTTGATTTTAATTTGGAAAAAAGCATTCGCAAAATGTTGGTAAGAAAACTTTCCAATAACGGTACCAATGGTACCTGACATAGAACTAATTTTGTTTTTGATTTTTAAATTTCCTGTAACGGTTTCTCTGATTTCCACCAAATTTTGTACACAAAAGGTCCTTTACAATTTTAACATTTTTATCTTATGTACCTATAGTAATTTTCTAAGAAAAAAATGTTTGGATTTTTAAAAAAACTAGTATATCGCCCACTGGCCGAAATTCGTCCATCGAAAAACTCACATTCACAGACTCTAGAGTCAAACAAATTGTTTGAAAATTAAATCACAAAATATTTTTTTAGTTTTAATTTTTTTTATAAATACGCACAATGATCGGCAGTGCAAAATCAAAAATGGCCCACAGTGTGTTTATGCGTGTCTCAGGTATATTCTGCACATCTCCGCACCTATGGCTTTCCCACCATATACAATTTATCGAAATCGGTTGGATATTTTTTTGAGCAAATGGTACCACAAATTTTGTTTAAGGCTATTTATATATAGATATTATTTTTTTTTAATTCAATGTATCTTGAAAACTCAGGTAAAATGTTTTTAATTTTGTTTAAAATTGTATTTTAATAAATACCAAAAAACTGGCATACCAAGTCTTATTTTTGTAATCATCAAACATTTTATATACAGGGTGATTAACCTAAGGTATGATTAAAAGCTTGATTATGTAGTTTTGATAGAGACAAGAAAAAAATTGTACGGGGAGTATATTCCCCCTCATTCAGGGGGACACAAATTGACAACGGTAACACTTAACTAAAAATCTCTTCTTTTATTTTATTTTTAAATAAAGTTCTTTTAATCATCAGTTTTTGAAATATTGAAAAAAAAAAAAAAATAAAAAAAGTTCAAACTTTAATTCTTTAAGGTTTCACATTATAAAGTACTGTTTTTGTTTTCAAAATTCAATGCTCTCATCAATTCATAGTAAAACACTGAAAACAAGGAAAATAGTTTAAACATTTTTTTCAAAATTTTGAGTTTGAAAATTAATTTTTCAAAAACTGTTCACTAGAAGAACTTAATTAAAAAATAAAATAAAATAAAATAAAATAAAATAAAACAAAATAAAATAAAATTAAAAATAAAGATGAAATAAAGGATTTCTGACTTTATAGTAGATATAGCTAACAAATGTTTAAATGTAACCAGTATTTTTATATAATTTTTTTCTCTTAAAAGCCAATTTTTTTAGAAAAGGTGCCAGTTATAGCTATCATTGAATACCATCATTGAAAAAGTTAACTGTTGATTTGAGACCTTTCGAATATTTAATCATTGAATATTTTAATGCAGAAATATAGCTTACGACTTAAAAATTATTTGACCTCTAAAAAAAATTCATTTTGACTCATATCTTCCCCATAACGTGACTTTTAATTTTTCAATGATGAACTACCTTACCAATGATCATTGAAAAAATTAAAAGTTACGCTAGGGGGAAGATATGGGTAAAAATTAATTTTTTTTGAAGGAGAAATAATTTTGAAGTCGTAAGCTATAGTTCTGCATGAAAATATTCAATGATTAAACTTTCGAAGGGTCTCAAAATCAACAGCCAACTTTTTCAATGATGGTTTTCAATGATAGCTATAACTGGCCCCAAATTTGCCAACTTCACACTTCTCACTTAGCTTTCCGAACTTTTCACGCCCTTCTTTCACAGTCTGCATTTCGCATTCTGTACTTTCAACTTCGCAGTACGGACTCCGCATTCCACTTGGCTGCCATGCTGGAGCGGAGGTCCAGGGATTAGGGCTGGCCATCACGAGATGAGAAAAGTCTCGGTCTAGCATGACGAGACCGATACGAGACTGCCTTTTAAGCAACCGAGACGAGACTGTATTTTTGGACCGAAATTTACAGAGAGTAATAATAAAAAAATCTTGTTCTGCACATATTCAAACTATAATCGAAAATATTTCATTCCAATAATCAAGAGGTTGTCCGGAAATCGTATTTTTCGGAAACGAGACCGGGACGAGACTGAAAATTTTCGATTTTAACGAGACCGAGACGAGACTTACAAAAGCATCTCAGAGTCTCGTCTCATGGCCAGCCTTACTAGGGCTTAAATGCTTAATATAAATATTATAAGTTTGATTCAAAAAGTGAATTATATTCATTCACTCCACTTAAAACCAAAGTAATTTTAATATTTTAATATTTAAATTTCTTTTTCTTTATTATAAGTATGTATATTTTTTTTTATACACAAACTGTCTCTTGCGAGCAAATGACAAATCCTCTACCTAAGGGGTCAGCTACAGTTATCATTTAAACCATAACTGAAAACTATAATTAATTATTTTGAGAGGTTTTGAAAGAAAAACTTATGATTATTTTGATGCCGAAAGTAAAAACAAAATGACTTTTAAATTGGCTCAAACTTCCTCATAAAATTAATTTAATTTTTTTTCAAGGATGACAAGCTTTACCGATGATCATTGAAATAATTAAAAGTTACTTTATGGAGAAGATATTTGTGTAAATTAATAAATTGTAGATACCTGGATTGTACAGTGCAACCTCCCTTAGGCGGATAGCGACGGTGACAACACTCGTGTCCGTGTAAGGAAATTAAGAAAAATGTATGCCTATTACTTTACTCCAAAGTCTTTTAAAATTTTATTTTGAACATTAATTTTAAAAGACTGAAATGCACAGAAATTCAGAGAAAACAAACGGACATAATATTTTCATTGACAAAAAATAACGAACAAAACTTTTAAAGAACTAGTTTGCACGTTTTGAATTCAAAAACAGGTATTTTAAGATATGTATTGCTGAAAAAAAGGTTAGAAATACACAAATTACCTACAGTAACTTTTTTTCCGCCTGATATTCTTCTTCGCGTCCGATTATGGGAGTGCGCATACGGGAAAATAAAATGTAGGGAATTTAAATCCTAGACACACTGTACCGAGAATCTTTTCCCTTGAGGGAGCTCTCCGCAAAAGGAGGTTTCAATGTATAAGCAATATTTTTGCATCAAAACATTTAATCTTTTTACTTTCAAAAAGTTTTAAAATAAATAAAAACTATTTTTAATGATAATTATCTGTGCTTGCTATAACTGGTGCCTAGACTCATGTTATTAAAAAAAGACCACTCATAGGTAAGTCCCCTCCATTTCTTCCGACTAACAATATCCGCACAGGAATATTTTAGATTTAAATATTCTCCAATCTCAATTAATTAAATTTTAATTTTTTTTTTTATATCAAAAGTCACTTTCTGCAGAAACTCAGCCCTTGAATATCTTTCAATATTATGAAAATGTGAATCATTAGAGTTCTTCCAATAGGTAGGTATAGTTGATTTTGACAGTTACTCAGTGAGTTTGACATTTGACCTCATGAAATCTGTTCGTTATCTTTTCCAAATGGCCGCTTTCCATCAACCTTTATCTACATGTAGATATCCCAATGAATGAACTTTTACTAAAAGCAAAGCAATTCATTGACCCCGCAGGCACTCGGTATCCTCATTTCTTTCCATTAGTTTTGTGAATTGAAAATATTTTTCAATGTTGTCTTTTATGCTTCAGTTCATAGATAAGGTAGGTTACCTATCTACATCTCCTAAGCTTTGCCAAAAAAATACGTCCATATGCCCTTATAATAAAAACCACATAAAATCCACAGCCAAAAAATAAGGATACCAGCACAAATGTACCTTATCTACCTGGATGTGAGTAAATACATATTTAAAAATAAAAAAAAGTTTCTTCAGTGCAATGACTTTCGAAAAGTCAAAGTAACTATAGTGCGCTAAAAAAGATTTGCTTCCTTTTCGTGAACTTCAAATGAACTCGCAATAGATAAAAGTTGAAAACCCTAAAACCTCACTTTATGTTATTAAACTTCTTTTTCAAAAAACACCTACCTATACAAGAAACTAAAGAATAACCAACACAAGAAAATATTTAATACACCTAGACAAAGTTAAAGAAATTCCACAAAGAAAACGAGGATCTTCTCATCATAAGACGAATTTGGCTCCTCTTAGAATTAAACAAAAAAGAAATATTAATAAATATTTTTTGTATAGAGCTATTTTACAAGGATAATTGTAATTTATGTGCTTCACGGTAAATTGACTTTTTCTAGCGCCCTCTACCACAACCAACCACCGACTCGAGCTCGTCCCTTTTTTGGCTGAAGAAAAAATATTCCCAGGCAAAATCAAATTCTTTTCAATTGCTCATTGCCATTACTTAAAGAGCATTATCCTTTTTACGAGTTCCGTTCCGAGTATAATATATAAGTACTTTGCCCTCTCTCGCTCTGTGTGTATTCTTATAACATCAATGTCTGCTTTAAAAAAACATAATATTAATTTTTTCCTCTGCCCGCTGCGTGGGTGTGCTGAAATGACTTCCCTGGCAAAATTCATGCAGATGGCCAAAGCGGGTCCTTTATGTTTTGCACCAAACCATGGAATATGGATAAAATCCTTGAACAATTGACCACTTAAAAAATGTAGGAACGAAAAAAAAAACAAATTTATATTAAAATGAAAAATTCAAGACTGCAATGACTTATCACTTGCTCGGATGGATTTTATGAATAATTGGGGCGCGGGCAATTGATCCTTGTTTGGTTTTTTCTTTTTGTTCAAAAGTAACATGAATACAAAATTGATTTGCTTTGGTTTTCTCTCGCTTTTATCTAAGTGTATTGGTTTAACGACTCATCCCGACAAACAATTAGGTACAGTACAAAACAGAACCCAGAGGCAGAGCCACTTAACAAAGAAAAAAGGGCCGCTCGCTCTCTCTCCCACTCAGCCAACACTAATAAAACATATTTTTTTTGTTCACATTTTTTCTCCTTCGATGACTTTTTAAATAAAATTTAATTGAACTTACAAAATGATTACCCGACTCTCTGCCCAGAAGGGGGACAAGGGACAACCGAAAAAAAATAAAAATTGAAGAAAAATATATAGAGGTATGTTTAACACAAAGGATCATCGAGAAAGGCGAACAATGAGGCGAAGGAGTTTCTATTTTACAAATTTTACACACGAGTGCATATCCTTTTTGTTATATTATTACGCTATTCTACTTCTTGTTCTGCTTTCTTTTTCTCGTTGCTGCTCTGTTGTTGTTGTATATCCAAGACGATTTAATAAGAATACACAAAACGACGAAAAGAATAGCAACAAAAAAAAAATATGATCCTGTTGTACATTTATCAAAGGACTCTTGTTCGATGGTTCGGTTTGTTTCATTCTCATTTTCCACTTAATGTGTACAATGAATTCGAGAGTAATTTTTATTTTATTTTTTTTTTTGTTGTATTCTTATATTTTTGTGTTCCTATTTCTGTGTCCTTGTGATGATGACGATGATGATGGTTTGTTTTTTATATGTAAAAGGACACAACAAAAAAAATTATTGAAAATGAATTGATTTCATCTATGGAATAAATAAAAGGACTCCCTCTTCAGAATTTTTATTTAGCAAAGTGCCCAATGTCCTTTTTTCTATGCATAAACATGAAAAATTGTGCCTATTTGTTGTTGTTGTGTTTGCGGACATTTTCTACAATTCAATTTCTTTTATTTATTTTTCATTTATATGTATTTTGTTTGGGTGTCCTTTATGTAGGTAGCGGTGTAGAGAAGCAGCCAGAATAAGTATAGAACCAGAGCGGTATTGAGATGGGCAACCCAAAACCAGACGACAAACGCTTGACTAAAATGGGATTTGCTAATTTATTTTGTTGTTGTTGATTGAATTAGGAATTATTTTTTTTGTTCCTTCTTTTCGTTTAATTCCTGAGTTTCCAGGTAAAAAGGATGTGTCTAAAACACACCCGGTCATGGGACAATATAAACCTACTTTATATTTCATGTGTGGGTTATGTTGAAAGGAAACAAGAACAAAATAAAATAGAAGAATTTGTCAAAAAATTGATCACAAATGTCAAGATACTTTGTCAGAAACGAGAAAGGAATTTGATGAATGTCACATGGAAATTCATTATCCTCTCTGTAAGGCTTAGTTATTAAAATGTTGTACTTGTTGAGGAATTAAATGGAATGAGATTATAATTTTGTTGCAAATCAATTGTCGTGATACTCTTTTTTCAAGGAGATGGTCTGATTGATAAGCTCTAGGTATATGCCCCGATATATACCAACGACTTGTAAAACATGAAGGCGAACAGATGGGATGTTGGTGTTTTGATCTATTGTCAATTAGTTGAAATTGGATTCGAAAAAGGATATGTGGGTAGGTATCTACTTCCTGCTAAGTAGAGTTAAGAAGAATGATGTTTTTAGGTAAGATGCCTGAGTTTAAAGTGTAATTTAAATAAACTTAAAACCCTTATCACAGACAAATTAAATATTAAGAAGGTAGGAAAGTATCCTACATATGGGAACATTTTGGCCTTTACTGTGGACTGATAAGGTAACATATGGTTCCTATACCTATCAATATATTTTTTGTCATAACTAAAGAAACTACTGTTTTTTAATATGAGGTTGGGAATTTATTTAAATTAAAATTGGAACATTTTTCATAATGGAAAATGGCTCCAATTTCAAAATGGAAATATCACACCAAATAAAGTTAAAAAAGACCCAAAGAAAAAATAGTAAGACAAAAAAATATGTAGGTACCTACCTGCGTTTAATCACAGTGTAGTGCGATCTTTTTGCACAAGAAAATCGTGGGAATTAAAATGGACAGCTGGATGAATAATTCTAAAAAAAAAAAAATTAACGGTTTTGGTTAAATACTCCCATACAAAAATAATGTAAATAGTTATTTATTTTTATTTTATTAATTTTTTAAAAATCTGATTAAATATTAGTACAGTGGGCGCCGCTTATAGCGAACACCAAGGGCCCAGACAAATGTGGTCGTTATATCCGACTTACCATAAAAATGACCGATAAGAGAAAACAGAAGTACGTACCTTGGTACCTATGCGATGTTTTAAATTTAAGGAACAGAATAATAAAGAACCTGGTTAAATTAATTCGTGAAGAAAGGAACTTGTGTATAATTCGAACAAGCTCAGGTATGAATTCTCAGTTACTAACTTTTTGTTTGCATTTTTTCTGCATCCCTGATTGTAATAATCGAAGTATTAAGCGAACATTTCCATACTATTATTACTGAATAAGATTTTTCAAAAATATAATAGGATCAAATAAGCACACAAAACCCGAATATGGGTTAATTTTCCAAATTAACATTTAACGCCAAATTGAGGAATTAAAAAATGATCCAAAATATGAAATCACTTAAAATCGTAAAAATTAAACCAACTTTTCTGTTGTTGTTGATTTTCTTATAAAATGTTGGGGGAATTTTTCTTATTTTGCTTGGGTCCGAATTTCATGCACACAAAAAAAATCTTCTTCGGCAAATTGTTATGCTCGCATAATTATATGTCATATGGACACAAACATTTTTTTGCATTGCATTTGTTCGAGTTATGAGAACAAAATCTGTATAATTGTAAATTTGTCAAACGGTGGATCTGAACAGAACATAATATTCATTGAAGTTTTTTGTATCATACTTTCAAGAGCTTAAGCTTAGTACCAAAATTCACAGAGTATGAAGCGTATCTTATCTAAAAATGGTTTCTAATCTTTTTCTTGAATTTTTATATTAGGTAAATATAATTTGGTCTAGGTTCAAATCCAGCTGACGGCAAAAACAATTTATAAATTAAAATTGGAACTATAGACTAAGCACCACTAAAAAGGAATCTGATGATTGGTGTGGCAGCCATGAAATTGCAATAATTCCAGCCTATAAGTAATACTTGGTGGTAGCCGTGGTTGTTGTTCATTCAAAACCTTCAAATATAATTTAAGCCGCATTATTTTTCTTCCCGAAAAATCGTACCTTAATTACAAAATGAAATAGTTTTGCTATTCGAATTTTTTGTTGATAACTACTTTAATGCTAATTTGTTGACCAAAAAATATTCTTTGCCTATTTTACCTACACAGATTTTTTTAAATTCAAACTTAAAAACTGATTACGTATCCGCGAAAAAAAACGGGGAAACGTGTTTGTTTACATTTTTATGTGTCAAAATGCAGGCAAAGAGAATGACGGGAAGATCTCTTTTTTTTAACTGTGTCTTTAATTTTTTTAAGATGACCAATTAAAATACCATTTTTGAGGACCCAACAACTTTTTTGACATCCCACAGTTTTCGGGAAAATCGATTTTAAAAAATCTTTTGATATAAAAAAAAAAAATTGTTTCATGAGTTAGACAAATTATAAAGGGTTGCCATTTTGGATTATTGAATATTGTCTACAATGCCATAATTAAAAGAACCATTAAAAAAAACGAGAATTTTGTGTAGTCAAAATATTGGTTATTTTTTTATAAATATGATCTCACTCAAGAGACTTTGTTCAAATTTGCTATTACGATGATAGCCGAGACGAAAAAACTGGGTCTCGCAATCCAATTTGTCTATTTGTTTGTCTGATTGTGTGCGTGACTACAGCCTAAGCCGCTGAATGAAACTTCTTCTTTAAACTTGGTACCTAGTAATTTTTGGATAAATATAGTGACACTTTTTTTATTTTCTTCGGTTTTTAATTTTATCGAAAACGTTTTAGATGTTTTTTTTGTTTGAAAAAGCTTCTAGTAAATTTAATAAATTTTCAATATTTTTGTCAACTCAATGTTTCGAGAACCACTTTATCAATTTTTTTTAAACTTTGTTAGCAATCTTTAGAATTTTCTAGAATTTTTGAAAAAAAAAATCTGGTTCTTTAAAAAATAATAGAGGAACCTACAAATCTAATGTTGAAAATCCGTTAAGAAAATTCCAAGAAATTTAAATAAATATATTTTTAAGAAACCGCTTTGATTTCCATGTTTTAGAATCTGTGCCAATGAGTTAAAAGAGCTTAAGTGAAGATCGATTTTAGTTTCACATATTTACCATTTTGTTTATCTTTCATTTAGTCTGTGTCCCGTTACTCTACGACAAAAAATAGCCGTTAAATTTTAAAAAAATCAAAGGAGCTTAAGATTAAATGGATGAAAAATGCATTTGCATAACAGCTTATGTCTATCTTGAGCCCAAATTGATCAAAACAAAAAGAAAATGTAAATCGCAGTTAGGCTGCATAGCTTTCGCTCCGTTATTTATATTATTTATGAATGTTTGAATTTTCAACAACCACTTGAGTGGGTTACCACCATTGTATTTGGCTGGAATTATTGCATTTTCATGGCTGCCACACCAATCATAAGATTCCTTTCAGTGGTGCTTATAGTCTAAGAGCCGGCAGCAAATTTTGGGATTGGATTGATAACCAAAATATGAGTATGAGGGTTTTTAGGTGCATATATCGCGGTATCAAAAACTGGCTGGTTCCTTTTTCAGCCTTTGGCGGGGGTGGGGGTTTGAAAATAGCTATTTTCCAGCTTATTTTGTCAGAGGTATTACCACTTCAATAAATTTAAAAAATATGTTATGTGATGATCGGTCAATTTCTTTTAGTCTAAACGGCATAATCTTGGCAATCTGACCAATAGAAACATGAGTCCAACAGTTTTTTTTAGTAATCACCCAAAAAGTCTTAATAAACAAGTTCGCAAAACTTTATTTGATCATTCTGAAAAATGGTAAAAATTGACTTAAGCTGTTTTTACTTATTGGCACAGATATAATACTCGTATACATTTAAATTTTTAAAATATTGTTACGAAGTGTTAAATTTTCGGACAAGGAGGAGAAAATGGTGGCAGAAAATTGGGAGACAAGGAGACCGATGACGATTTTGGGGATAAGAAGACCGATAGATCGATGAAGAGTTTGGAGGCAAGGAGACGATGGCGAATTGGGTTGACGTTGTGATCGAATGTGGAGAGTTACATAGATGACATAAATAGGAGTACGTTCGAAATCAAAGCTTCTTATTTTTCTTTCGTCAACCGAGCCATAAGGTGGAACCAGGCGGCCGAAAATTAAATAAAACCTCTCGGGAACCAGCGCTCTTAGCAGCATTAAATTAATTTTCATAATAATCTGCCTTTTATTTTCACTTTCTTTCAATTTTCTCGATTTCTTTCTTCTCTCCAGTCAGTGGCTTAGCAGTTCTTCATGAGTCGTTGCGCCAACAAATTTATTTCATTTATTTTTATATGAAACGCATTTAAGTTTCAGATTTGTCTTCCATTTTATATGGGAAAGTGTAAATTTAACAAGACACTTCTAGTTAAAAAATTTAATTGATGTTTCTCTCTTATATTTACTATAAGATTTGGTTTTTGTTGCTATGAGTACCTAGTATGTCTTTTATTAAATAAATGTAGGTGTTGCCGCCAGCAGCAATAAAAGGAATTATGATTGCATCGGCAACAACAAAGAAGTTAGTGAAGACTTCGGAAAGAAAAGAGCAAGATTAGTTTGATACCAAGATTATCACTGCTATTGCGGTTGTCAATTACTGATTGATAGTTGATAAATATTGAAATTTTTCATTTTAGAAGGCAATTTATTCAAAATCTAATCAACAAATCAATCGATTTTTGTCAATGTTCTTCAAATTAACGACGGCCCGCATGATTCTTAATGACCAACAATTTTAGCGGTTGTCTTTTTTAATATCGAATTTCAGTCTTTATCAACTATCAATCTATGATTGACAATCGCAATACGGTTGTAACACTTTATCGTTTTCAAGTTTAATATATATTTATTATTTTGTATCATGTTTTATTTTAATTTATTGTCGTTAATTTATTATTATTAAAAATCATTAAAACGAAACGATAGCATTTCAGAATAAATATAAAAATAATAAATATTGTTTTAAAAATATAACAGAATTTAATTGCAGCTAATTTAAAAAGAAAGTAAGTAAACATACAGTTCAATTAAATCAAGATAAACTGACTATCGAAACAATAGATGTTTGAGAATTTATAAATTTTTGCTCTAATAACTGGTGAAGAAGGTTATGGATAGATGCGCATTATGAGCAATACGATGCCTAGCATGGCCATAATTCATGATCATTGTCATTTTGTATTCTGCGAGAATACTATAAAATCAGTCTGCTCATGGTCATTAACGCAGTATCTCATATTCAAACGTTTACTTAGAATATTTTGAACACTTCTTTGTCAAGTGATTGTAATCGTATTCCCTCATACCTACTTCCATGAACAACCCTCAGCAGTATTGTTCTCTTCAAAGTAGTAATGTAGGTATACTCCCACTTTCCTTCTAAACAGCTTTCCATCAAAGTGTCTTAATGCGTTAACGACCTTATTCATACCCTTCCGACACCCCCCGGCTACATTATAACAATTTAGCCCTTTGCCTCCAAAAAAAACCAATAATGTTAACGAGATTCAAATGTCCCATGTCATCAGCAGCTGCCAGCTGCAGACTACAATCTGAAATATCTGTCCTACAAGTGCCTAGCATCAGCAGCAGCAGCAACGAGGGTCCATGTTGCAACAGCTCCTTCATCTGTATCAGACACAGGACTCGTGCCGACAATCAATGTGGCGATACAACGACGACGTCACTCGAAAACGATATAATGCAAGTCTATACGATGACGATGACATTGAAAACTCCTACTTCCCAGACTGTTAGGAGTGTAGTAGTAGACTTAAACGACACGACCGACCAATATGTACCCCAGTTGTTATGTCTGGCAAGTGACAATATTCTTTATTCTGTCAGACAGGATGTTGTCCCTAGAAAATCCAACTTAAAGGATTACAAAACCTAATAGGAGTGCCAAAATAAATCACCGTTCCGTCAAAATAAACACACAAATTCGACACGCCGTCGTATCGCCATAAGCAAAAGGACAACGCTAAACACAAAAAAATGAAACAAAAAGAAAAAAAACGTCATAAAAATTATTCAAAAGGATCTTAAAAGACATTTTCCCCCTTTGTTGTTCTTGTTGTGTCCACAACAGGGATTACCGCATTTTTCGCGCTAAACTAAACAGCATAAAAAAAACACCAAGGAAATTGTTTTTAATTACATTGTAGGAGTGTCCCTGTATATTCCATTTGACCCCCAGCAGGGGGGAAATTAATACAAAATTTGCCTTGATTCACTCACTCTGTTTCAATTAGGATCAAAGGAAGACCAAAAAAGAACGAACAAAAAAAATCTGGGGTCGAAAACGCCTGTGGTTAGCAGCGTTCAAAAAAATGCGTGGTCGAAAAATATGTCTTTGCGTCCTTTCTGATTTAGACAAAAACGACTATAAGGAGCGCGCAACCTTTCCTCGGGCGCAAATAAGTAAATGTTCTGCAAAATTGACACGATAAATAGAAAAGAAATCCTTTTTTTTCTTTTATTATTTCGTATAATATACCATATCGGGGATGTCCTTTCTTTTTGGCAATATCCGGGCGAAAAAGTATAAATTTTCTCCAATGTCTTTGAGATCATTAATCCTAATCGTTGCTTGTGGCCCTGTGAATCCTTTTTTGTGCGTTTTTTTTTTTTTTTTATTTATGACTTTGGTGTCGCCTCTCAATTTGACTTTGGAATTTTCCAAATCAGCCGTGGGGGCTGTTGAGCGATGTCCTTTCTGTATTTTTTCTTTTCCATCTGTAAATGGAGAAAATTCTTAGAAAACCTCGAGGGTTGGATGGATGTACGCGAGAAGTTAAAAACTTCGAAAAAGGATAGAAATCTATTTCTTGCTCTGCGGGTCGCTTAAAACGTTTCATTTCATTTATCCATGTTATTTTTCTTGTGTGCCTGTGCCTTAAAGTCTTGTTGGCCCCTCGAGCAGGGTCGATCTTTAGCTTCTTCCTACGTCTTTCCTTTTTGTGAAAAAAAACAGACTATCATCGGCTCATTTAGGCTAAAAAGGTCCCTTGTCCATAGTCCATCATTATTTTTTTTTTGTTGTTGCTTCTTAGACTTTGCTTTTTTCTATGAAAGGAGAAAAAAAAATTGAAAATTTATGTATATCCTTCTTAAAGGAGAAAATTTAAAATTAATCTTAATTACCAAAAGGCTGAATTGGCCTCTATTCTTTAAGCCTCTATTCCAGTTTGTTGTTGTTCTTATATACAAATAAGTACATTTCTTTTTCCTCTTAAAGTTTTATAAAGTATGCATGTGGGCATCTTTTTGGAAGTTTTGGGGAAAGGGGCTGAAGTGGAGTGATGGATGGCCTTGTTTATAAAATTTGAACTTTTCTTAGACTAAAAAAAGATATACTTGAGGCCTTGAGGGTGAGCAATGGTTTTCTTCCTTCGGACGGGATTTATTTGATAAAACTTTAGTCATGGTTGAGAAGAGAGAAAATTGAAAATAGGACGGGAGCTAAAAAGAATTATAAATATAAGATGGAAGAGGTTATTTTGAAGGTTCTTTTTTTTTAAATAACAAGCTCATCATGTATTACATTTTTCTCTATAAAGCCAACAAAACTGTTTTAATAATTGTAAAATGCACCAGCTCTTTTAAACTTTTTGATTTTCTAAATTACATTAGAAATTTTAACAAATAGAATAGAGAGTAGCAGATTTTGGGCGTGAAAGGAAACCAAAAGATATTAGTAGTACAAGTAGTCCTGGTGATGGTGGTGGTCTGCCATCATGTAGTGGCCCCGTTACCATCCAAAATTGCATCAAAAGTACAACTTTTCTGAAAATAGAAACCGGGCGGGAAACCATTTCAAATGTATTACAAATTGACGCCCTTAACTCCCTGATTACAAATACGGTTTCGACGGACGTCTAGGTGGCCCCAAAACCCAGATAGACGTCCCCGAAAACGCGTTGTTTTTTTGGCGTTTTAAGACTTTTGGGAAACCACCTGACGTCTAAGTGGCCCCAAAACCTCCGACAGACGCGATTAAAGTCGCGGATTTTTTATTGAAATTTGTATAGATAATTGATGATGCCACCAAGTTGTATCGCAATCGGAAGGTCTTGACTACCAGAGTACTAATGTATAAAAAAAGGAGTTTATAGTGTCACCCAACAGCTGGAACCTGGAAAATCGCGAAATAAATCGCGGATTTTTTATTTTACGTTTTTTTACTTTTTTTTTTTTAAGTGTATTCTGTCTTTAAAATAGCTTTTTGGACTTTTTAAATAGTTTTTTGATGTGTAATATCTTAGCTCACGGTAGGGGGTAATTTCAAGAAAAATCACGATTTCCATAAGAGACTTCATCCTGTACGTCTGCGAAGTCGGCAGGGCAACTTTCGCCAAGAGTACACTTTCGCCAAGAGTAGTGGGTGTAATTGAGTGATCTGCTAACAGAGTCAAGTTAGCCGGTCACATTGTGTAGCTCGTGAGTCAAGCATGCTCTAGAGACATGCAGTAATGCTCCAAATTTGCAATTTTTTTTGCATTGGGTAAAACTTTGGTTAACAAAAAGTTATGAGCAATTTAGTAAACTAAAATTTAAATCAATTATATTTTAATTTGTTTAAGTTATTTTTTGTTGAATTTTCCGGATTTCATTTTTTTTAAATTTTTTTAAACCTCTCAATATGTTAGAAAATCTAATCTTCTACTGGCAGTCTCTTAAGTTAAATTCTGAAATACGTCTCAATTTGCAAGTTATACGAAAAACACTAAAAAAAATTCACATTCAATGACCATTCACACTCGGGAACGCAATTGTTCCTTTTTTTCCTTAATATTCTGGTATGTATATTGAATTACCCAATAGGTTGATTTATTTTCTCAGAGCATTTATTAATAAGAAGATGAAGAAATTTAAATAATAAAATATTGAAATTACTTCTGTTTTAAGTGGAGTGAATGAATATAATTCAATTAAAACGTACAAGTGACCTCAACTCCAGAAATAATTAGAACATTGACCAAAATTTGTGGGTTAGTATAAGGTATAACAGACTGACTGGAGAGCTGACTGTTATACCTGGGCGAAACACAATTATTTCTGGCGTTGAGGTCACTTGTAATTTTTAATTAGAACATTTATTATAAATCTGAATTTTATCTCTTGATTTTTTCTAAGTTGAGATAATTGTTCAATGGATGGTTGAGATGGTTTGTTCAATGAATAAAATGGAACTAAACTGTAAAGAAAAAATATGAATATACTTTACTTAGTATAGAACAAAATTGTATGTTTAAACAAGAAAGAACTCAGCTGACAGTTTGTTTAAAATTCAAAACCTGGTGGTTTTATGCAGGTGAAGTTAAGTATCGTATTGATACTTACCAATGTCATAACTCATAACATACATTTAATTAATAAATTCAAACATAAGACAAGATAATACCATATAAAACAATATCGACCCTGGATAGCAACCCTTTGGCACGTCCTTTGATTTCTTATATACAAACACAAAAACCACAAAACATTTTCCTCCGCTCCAAGTGTGCCAACCAAATAACCTTCTACTTTTGAATTTTCAATTTGAAACAATATTCTCTTTAGAATCTCTTAAGCATAGATAAATATTGGAAACGCCAAAAAAAAAAAATCTAAAAGCCCTTTTCCACAAAACGATGCAATATGCCAATGTAACTTGTACCTATATGAATGTATAGATATTCGTTTATTTTTCCTTATTTTTCGTGGGAGCAAACGTCAAATAAAATGGCGCAGAAAACGATTTCCCTAGGGTGATTGCAACGGTTTTTTATTTTTTGTTATTTTCTCTTGCTTTTGTATTTTGTATATTTTCGTTATACAATATAAGTTTTTATTTTTTTTTTGTATTTCGTTACCCTTAACTACACAATAGATTAGAGGGGTCCTTACAGAGCCTTTTGCAAATCCATTTTTCACGTTTAGTATATACCTTTATTTCAGGCAGCTCGTCGTTCTCTTGAGCTTCGTGGAGTCGTCTTTTTTGTTTTTATTTTTTTTTTTGGAAAAAGTCGTCGCCCCTAGCAAAACCGACATTGGATTCGGCTGGATTATTGTGTGCACAGTGCGAAGTGTATAAAATTCCAGAATCAGTTCCTAATTCTCTACGGATTGCATATAGTATAGACGTAGAGTCTCTGTGCCGGTTTATAACGATCCCCCAACTCTCACACCTTTAAACTAGGAACTCACTCCTAGTACTGCTTTTCGCGAAACAATCGAAAGAATCCTTGTTGTGTCTGCATTTTTGCTTATACCCATACCTGCTGGGGGGACTTTGGTTTCATTTTCACCGGATTTTACCCAAAAAAAGAAAAGGTTCGAGAGGGCTTATTTTTTTTGTTTTTTTGTTAAATTGTATACCAGGACTCGGGAAGGAATGCAGCTAGCAAGCCATTTATATCACTTAACGCCGCAGCTCGAGTCGCCTTTGGCATTTTTCAAGAAGGACCATCATGATGGTTTTTGAGAGGACCGTGTGGTAAATGCAGAATGCATCCACCTCCATACTCTAAGTCACCTCTATAGCAACGATGAAGGAAAAAAGAATTCCACATGAATTGCCGCCACGCCGTGAAATCGAGTGCCAACTATCAATACGGGAAATCAATGGTTTAGGGATAGACAAAGCTGGAAATCCATATCATTGACGAAAAATAAATAAAAATAAGGGTTGCTTTAGGGAGAACTATAATAGTAGAGGGATGCCCGAATTCTGTTGGGAAAGCGAATGTAGCTTAATCTTAGAATAAAGTTCAGTTAAGCTATTAGGGAGTTGGGATTTCAGAAGGATTACCAAGTGTGATGAATGAATTAATGAATTTTTTAAAACATTATCCTTGAGTTGGGTCACGGCCTTAGCCAGACACTTAAGCTAGGATGAGCTCAGTTCACCCAGAAAAATCTGAGTGCATCCAAACAATATTATGATAATTTTAAACGTGCTCGGAGCATTTATTCGAATATGAAGAAAAATATTAAACACTTCTTGGGAATTGATGGATAATTTTTAGGTTTCTTAGAGTTCGAAAAATATGAGTAACAAATTTCAAGATCTAAGAGTTATAACGGAATCAGTTATAGAACGGATTTAATTATAGGACGCACGTACTAGACGTCAACGCACTTAGGTCACTCTAAGTACGCTCGTAAGTAGGTACGTGCTCAATAGGCACTCAGCGTAGTATGTGTCTAGTACGCGTGTAGTACGCAATCAGTAGATACTATTTCAATTTCAATTTATTGTTTTATTGTTTAAACTTAAATTACGACGAATACTGAAAAGCCCTATAGATGAAGCCTTAATTATCTCGTCCTTTAAAGGGTGGTCCAACAAAAACGTACGATGTTAATTGTAAATAAAACAAAAAGTTTTCAGAGAATTATCCTAATATTTTTTAATAAGATAGAAAAAAAAAAAATAAATCGGGTGGCACAACGGCTCATGAAGAACCAGGGCCTAGTGACTAACAACTCGCAACCATTCCTGTGTGCGCCTTTCGACAGGAATGGAAGGGACCTACAATTTAATGCCGAATCCGAACGGCTAGACGGGAAGCACTTATTCGTGACAAGTGATACTCTTGGAGGTTTTGTCAATTCCTCGCAAGGGGCAGTAGCCCTGAAAAAAAAAACTTTTAGTTTTCGGGTGGTCGAGGCTGGGAAGCGATCCCAGACCTCCAGCGTGACAGTCGAACGCACTAACCATTACGCTGTGTGGCAAGTGGCACCATCCTGTTAGAAGCACGTATTGTCCAGGTCCATATCCTCAATTTTTGGCCACAAGAAGTCCTTTATTATCTCGTGATAGCGAACACCATTCAAGGTGACTGCTTGGCCGACCTCATTTTCGAAGAAGTACGGCCCGATGACGCCACCAGCCCATACCTAAAACGCACCAAACAGTCACTCCTTTTTTCAACAATCAGTCGTGGATTCTAACTTGCCTAATACGGCAATTCTGCTTGTTAACGAATCTACTGAACTGACCAGAAAAATCATGAAGCACGAAATGCATTTTGATTTGAAGGCCTATTTTCGTAAAAGGCTTCAACAATCTTAACGCGCTACTCAATTGTGAACGTCTCCATGGTTGAATTTTCCAAACACTGAAACAAAGAAATGTCAATTTAAGTTGGGCGAAAAACTTGACGTTTTTTAACAACTCACAATTAACATCTTGCATTATGGTTGAACCACCCTTTATTTGACTCTTGTTTCCTTCAAACAAAGTTATGAATTTTATACTTTGAAACGCATACATACATATTTTTATGTTTTCAAGTTGCTCCTATTTTATTTTTTTTTTTTCAAAAAGTGACAGTCATTTAATTTTCATGAACAACATACATACATAAAAGTCAATTAATCATTTACCCGTTTTTGTAAATAAAAATGAAAAATAGCTAATTCTTATCAACTTTCACTACTTACAGAAGATTTCGATCTTAAAAGTTTCAAAATGAATAATTTAATCTAAAATAAAATCAACACATCCAAAATTAAAATATTCTATGACACGTGACACATCCTATTCTGACAATTAATTTCACCAGGATACCGCAAAGAAACTTTAAAAATAAAAATATAGTAACTTGTCTCGTGTTCCTATAATCATTAGCAATAAGGAAGAACATTTAAAAAGGGCATTTCAATAGGTGATGTAGACTTGTAGGAACTGAGAGGGCCATCTGTTTGGGTTTTGTCTATGTCCCGACTCAACATAAAATGTCATGTTCCAAAAATGATGCGTGTTCCCCTAATGCGAACAACAAGGAAAATTTAACAAAAAATATCTGAGTTGGGGAATAATGCGAGTAGCTATGTTGGTATGTATTTTGGGAATGCACAACAAAGTGTCAAAGACAATTAATTGTCAAAAGGAAGAAATAGGATATTTAAGAGGTGCAATTCAAAATAATTAGGCAGGTTGGATGATTGATTTGGATGACTCTCGAATATTTACGTACCTTGACAGTATGCAGGGGGGGGGCTTAAGGGGCTTGAGCCCCCCCCCCAAGCAATATGGTGTACTGTGCTAAGATTTCAGATATCATCGAAGAAAGTTCTTTTTATTATTTTTAGTTAAAATTTTATTGCTGTTAATTTTGAACTACAGCAGTATTTTCAATTTGAATTTAAAAAAAAATCTATAGACATGGATGTCGTATTGAAATCATTAGTTCATACCACACGTAATATTGAAACCCAAAAAAAATGATTACACATTTAATTTTTTCCTTCTTTTCTCATTAAAAAAAAGCCGGAATGAAATAACGAGTGCAGTGCACTAATTAACATAATAGATTCCCTTAATATATTCTCTTTTGTATTGCTTTTTAGTGGTCAAATGCTTTAGTTATACTTTAACCAGTATCTTCGCGCTCAGTGAACGTATCAAATATTCAAAAAATATTTTTAAATATCTGTAAACTGTATACTTTTTTTGCCAAATGTTATTTCTAATTCTACGACATAAGGCATTATAAGAAAGCTGTAGTCAATTGATGACTTTTCGAAAAACTGCCTTTAACTTGTATCAGAGGTAGACAGTCTTCTCAAACTCTTTTTTTTTTTTTAAGTAAATGGACCGTATTCATTGTCGTTTTAAACTATTATGATTAGTTACAACTTTAAAGATAACAAAACATCTATTTTAGTTTTTGTCAATGCGGTTTTTTTTTGGCGTTCAATATTTTAATAAACTTCTATTTTGATAAGTACAGAAATCGAATTGGAATACATTTTTATAATTGATCTTATTTAAACTGTACTTAAGTCAAACATGAGTTTAGCGAAACCACTACAAAAACGCCCAAATAATAATTTGTATTATGAGAATTCCCTTGAAAAATGTTACCATTTTTTTCAATGTATTTCTATAGCTACTGCTTCTGCTACTTTAAACTATAATAATGTCTGTCCCTTTACTCTAAATTTCTGTGATTTTCTGCGTATTTTGTTCCCAAGTTCTGTCAATTTCATTTCTATTATGAACTTGACAGGACTTTGGACTTAAAATCACAGAAACTCAAAGGAAAGGAACAGAATTAAAAAATGCATTAAAAAACATATAGGACTTGTAAAAGTTACGTTATACGCGGGTTTTTGGTTGTGAATGTTGTCAGTTGGTGTACTTTCAGTTAATGTGCAATAAACAGTTCCTTGGCTATGTGCTTATTTAAAAAAAACGGACATTTTATTTATTAAAATGTGAATACACTTTTCACCTGTACCCCTATTACCGTTGACGTAATACGAAAGGCTCATTTTGTTTGCTTTTTTGTAATACCTTAAAACAATTTCACCAAAATTGAGACTGAGCCACCCCCCCAAACAAAATCATGCGTACGCTTCTGCTTGACAGTATAAATGTTTTTAATTTGACGACAAAAACTTCAATGTCAGGGACTTCTTAGCTTGTACGTAATTTATTTTAGGAAGTTTACTATTTTAGGCAATTTTAACAAAAATCGAATTGGCTGGGTAAGGTTGACAAACAAATTTTTGTTTCTATTTATGTAAAGAAGACATAATCAGTAAAATGAAGTTTTGGAAATGCAATAAATTATTTGATTTTTTAAAGAATTTGAATAGGAATAAAAGTTGTAGGTACATATTCTATATTTTTTAGAAATTGTATAGCTAGTAATAACAATGTTTTATACACCTGAAGAAAAATGTAACCACGTTTGAGACGTGCGTCGTCTGTTTGAAATATTTAGAAAAATAAATCTATAGCCCACTTAGAATTTTAACATGGAATAGTATTTGAAAATATTTAATAATTTTTCAAATAAAGCCAGTTTCTCAAAAAAAAAAACAAAAGATTACTTATATCTTATAGGAGCGATTTTTGCGAAAAAAGTTTCGACATTTAATTTTTTATCGAGCTTTGAACCTTGACAAAAAATGTTACACCCACAACGAATATTTTTCCGCGCAATACAATTTCGATGTATTGTGGGAAAAAAAAGAAGATATTTTTCATTTCACCTTAGATGTTTTCTTCTACTAAACTTCTTTTATATTCTGATGAACTAAACATTTTGGAAGCATTTCTGTAGATTGTTGTAGATGATTCATCTATCGTCAACATTTTTTATAAATTCCAATAAGCTCTTTTCTATAAAGCTTGTTTTATTTTTTGAACGAAGCATTTCCGAAGTTTGTCTGTAAAGTGGAGATGTTGAAGTGCCAACATTTATTGGAAATGCGATTAAAAACCCTTAATTCTATAAGCCTGTTTTTGCGATTTTAAACGCACTATTTCCGGAGCTTTGCCGCAGATGAATCAGTTCGAACGCAAACATTTTGTATGAATTCGAGTAAAATACAAATTAACATGTAATGGTTAGTGCTTTGGGCTCTTGTGCCGGATGTCTGGTTTCGAATATCGAATCTGATCACAGCCAATTCCAGAGTTACCGCGTCTTCAAGAGAAGGTGTCCCTTGTAATGATGAAGTTTCTGTTACATCATCTCGGCGGACTTTATATATTTTTTAATGATTTTTCATCAAGTTTAACACTACTTCTATCTATATTTTTCAGTTAAAGACTGGAAGTCTACTTAAATTTTGGTAACCGCTTACGGATTTCATGTAATGGAATCTGACACAGATTTTTTTATATAATTACCAATGACAAAGGAGGAGGGGTAAACATTTCCAAATAAAAAGCCCCACGGTCAAATATGTTTTAAGTTTACCGAAAGAAATTTTGTAGCTTCCTTAAAGTTTCCCTAACTTTGATTAACGAACCTTTTCGAAAGCTTTACAGAGGCACACTAGATTAAAGCTGTTAATTGGTTTCCATCTTTCTGTTTTTGGATTTCAGCACTCAAACTTCAATGCCAACTTACTATAGCTATCATCATAGCTTCCCGAAATCAATTATTATGTATTTATTTGATTTTATTTACAAAGCTGTCTACATGATAAAATCTATTTAATTCCACCAATTTAATGAGCAAAAAATAAAAGTATCCTACTTTAACTGTCTGGTTCACATTATTTATTTATTTTAACCATTTTTAATCCTTTCATTCGCCCTGCCAGTAATGAAGAAAAAAAATAAAATTAAACAAAAACCCACAGAGTTTATTTAGATATACCTTCATTATGGTACATTAGCTGTTAATGTAATATAGGCTCATTTCAAATATTGAATCTTTGTAGACTCAAAAAACACAGATACACTCAAGCAAAAAAAAAAAAAAAAAAAACAAAAACGATCTAAATTTTACCATTTAGACAGCAAAAAAAATACATGCACCAGACATTACTTTTTATAAATTAACTATTTGGAAATGAACGACAAAAAAAAATGAGATTGAATTAATGATTCTATAAGAGCTGATGGCATTTATATTCCAATTTTTTTTTTTATTTATTGTTCGTTCGTTCACAACAAAATAGCTTCACCATTGTGTTTAAACAAGGATTCCTAAGTGAATTAGTCCGTTGGCAGTATGTTAAAAAATTTAAAATTTATTGAAATCGAGAACGTGGAGCTACCACACGGAACACAGCAGCATTAGCAGCATTAGCAGCAGCAGCAGCAGCAACAACAACAACAACCCCAACAAAAATGTCCTCATTCAATAGAAACATCACCCTGAAGCTGAACAAATATTTATGCAATAATAATGCCAGAGTTTTCAATTTGATTTCACAGGCAAATACACACAATACACACAATTGTTGGCAACCCAGCCCCCTATACCCCTCTATTGAAAAACTCTCCTATCACTGATACATAGAAATGATGATGTGATTCGATTCTAATAAACAGGACCCAACGGAGTTTTAGCTTGAGGGTAATTTTTGTATCAACCACCCTCCCCAACTCCCCTCATAAACAAACCCCTCTAACACGCCCACTGAGTGGACTATTTAAAGTTATAAAATGGGTAAGGGGGTGGAATAAAATGACTTTAATTGCGGAACGACTTTCAAATTGAATTTAACATTTATAAGCAAAATGCAATTGATAGTCCGTAATATGTATGAATAATATAAATGAATGTGTGAGCGAGAGCTTGAGGGCAGATGGTGGAGGAGAGGACAGGCAGGCAGGATGCACTATTATGCGTGAATGCTGCTTGAATGGGAAGTGAAAATTTGGTAATCAATATTTGTAATGTGATTTGTTAATCCAATTAATTTAAATTGAAAATGTCTACGAAACAATGATAGAGGACACTTCGGCCAGGATAATAAATCATTGGCGCGCGGGAATAGGCACTAAGAGGCACCCTCATTCACTCGAGATTCAGAGGGAAGGAAGAAAACGAAGAGGAGCAATGTGTAAGCGATAAATCACTGACACTCAGCATCCAAATAAGCGTTTGGGGAAGAGGGGGGTAAAATGAAAAACAAGAAAATTCATTAAAAATGTGTTTTCATTTCTCATCCCTTTTAATTGGAAGCATATGGCCAGAGCGGGTATCCTGCTGGCAAACCGATCCTGGACGCCGATGATGGCGACTAACAGGTACATGCTTGACTCCTGCTGACAGGAGTTATGGAGGCGATAGAGTGAGAGAGTTCTTCTCGACGTGTGACTCCTTGTCCATATGGTGTAAAATAGTTGTTCAAGTACCTTCCGCCTATATACCTGCTGTGTCCCGAGGAGTAGACTCCTGGAGTGCTCTATTCGAAACAAAAGACCGAAAACAAAAGAGTAACAGATTTTTGAAATTTCCCTACCTTTATATATTTCTCGAACCTATGGACGATGATGGTGGAAAACGTCAGTTGTTGTTCTTCTATGGCAGTAGCCGATGCCGCTGCTGTCAAAGACATGTCAAGGGGTCCTCGACAACAGCGGCAGTAGCAGAGATTATTTCGAGTCCTGAAAAGATAGACAGCAGGATAACAAAACAAAAAAAAAAACTCCCAACCAGGTAGACCAAACGTATGTCGCCAAATTTTATCACTTTCTATTTTAAACTGATTTAAGGATTTTTTTCTTCAGTTAAATTGGATAACACGACAGCAGTCAATTGGGATTTAAAAGAGGAACGATGAAGTACAAAAATGTTGAATGTACTGACAATATGAGAGAGTACCAATGTGAGGATTAAAATAAACGTGAACAAAACAAAAAAAGAAAAAAAAATCCATAGACAAATGATGCCTTGGTAAAATAAAATTGGGACATTGCTAAAAATTCCAATAAAATATTCTATGTAGGGTTTGAGTTCTTTAATCTTCTTCGTAACTAAATTATACTTGTTGAAAAGAATATTTTTTATTTTCTCTTGATATATGTAGGTATGGGTTTTCTTATTCTATATTATTTTGTATGGAGTATGTTTTTAAAAAATTGAATTTTTTTGTTGTCGTCGAACATGAGCAGAGTTTTTTATATGATTGCGTCGTCTCTATGGCTTTTAAGGGAATTACACAAAGATGCATATTGAATACTAATTTGCGTATTGATGGGAAATTTACTGTGAAAATGTTAAATAAGTGGGTATAGGTATAGTGCAGAGGGCGCGCAGCATAGAATATTTTAAAGTACCTATGTGGGTAAATATTCTTTGCCATTACCATGATTATATATTTAAGGTTGAGGTTGTCTTAAGAAGCTTTATAAATTCTGAGCAAGTTATATTGAAAAGATTGAGAACTTTTAATGTGAAATTTGATCATGAGTTAGTTCCTGAGAGATTTTCGAAACTTCAATTTGTTCAGAACCAATAAGTTTTAAGAAGAGACACCTTCAAAAATATACTGCATTTCGTTTAATAAAATAGGAGCGGCAGTTATATTGAGCCATTTTATATCTCTAGAAACCTGATTGTTCGATTGATGATGTGCATGGTGGAAAAAAAAATAATAATAATAAAGTTTTGAGTTTTTTTTTGAGCAAATTGATTTTGTGTGATATTTGCGAATAAATTGTCATTGGCTCGGTTGATTTAGTCATAACTTCGATTCCCGGTACTTATAATGTTTATAAAGTTAGCAGGGCAACTCCGAACTTTCATAAAAAAATATATATTCCTGAGTTGCTAATTTGTAACGAAAAAATGTGTATTGCGCTGTTGGATTTCGAGATACGGGACTACCTGCTAACTTGATGCGAAGTTAGGGGCCAGTTGTAGCTATCATTGAAAACCATCATTGAAAATTTTATTTGTCAATTTTGAGAGATTTTGAAGAAAAAATAAATGATTATTTTGATGCGAAAGTAAAGCTAATTGACTTAATAATTATTGCTAGGTAAAACAAAATTGAATTTGGCACAACTTTTCTCATAAAATGATTTATAATTTTTCAATGATGAACTTCCTTACCAATGATCATTGAAAATAATAAAAGTTACGTTATGGGGAAGATATGGGTCAAAATGATTTTTTTTTTAGGAGATTTAATTTTGAAATCGTGGGCTATATTTCTGCATTAAAATAATCAATGATTAAACTTTCGAAGGGTCTCAAATCCAACAGCTAACTTTTTAATTGATGGTTTCCAATGAAAGCTATAACTGGCCCCTTAGCAGGTCAACTTTCCTTAAAAAATGTAGATAGACTCGCGGGTAGTGGATAAATGTTTAAAAGTAATTTATTGTTAATTTATAAGGAAGAAAAATATTATGTTACCTATTATATAAGCTAACTTGACGTCAAGCTACCTATATCTATTTTTTTATTTTTGTTTTGGCATTTTGTTTTTCTATTTTAGTTCAGAATACAGCTCTGAACAGAAACCGAGCATGCTCTGAACATCCTCTGAACGGATCATGTTCTGACCACCCTGATTTTTTTTTTGAGCATTAGCTTTCATTCTCATCCGCCATTCAATTTTTGTCATGCTTGGTTAGAAAAAAGAACAACTAGGTATAATTATTGTTCTTTTTGTCTCACCCAACATTTTTAAAGCACATTTCTCGTGCGCCATTTCAATTTTTGGCTTAAATCTCTGTCTACTTTTTCCTTATTTTTCAGTCTGTTCGGAGCACACCCTAAACATGTTCACTTCATGCTCTGAACGAAGAAAAAAAAACACAAATTCTAAGCTCTGAGCACTCTGATTTTTACAAAAACTTTGTTTTAAATTTTTATAAAAAGTTAATTTTTTTTTGTTTTAAAAACACATTATTTCGAATACGAGTTGGTCAGTTTCTTGAAATTTAATTTAAAGTATCATGTTTCTGTTCATTTTTCTATGTTCAAAAAAAAAAAACGGCTGGTACCTTCCATACAAATGGTGAAAAATCCTTAAGAATAATTTAAATTGTCTGCAAGAATTTTGATAAATAGTGGTTGAAATTAAATTATTGCAATCTATTGTAAAATGCCAACAAAATTATTTAGCAATCTTATAAAGGGTTTTTCAACAGGGACGCTACAAAAGTAGAGCAACAGGAACAGCAAACGACGCCATATTTCTTGCCGCTCTTTTGATATTTCTCTTTACTAAGGTTTGCCATTTTATGGTGGAAAGATATACGAGCCATTAACGAGTCGAAATTATTAAAATTTACTACCGAAGTTCGGAGTCAGTGGCCTCAACGTTAAGAGCGCTACGTCCAATTTATGGTCGTCATAATGGGCGTCTAGTGGAAAAATTTGAATCCACAGGCACAGTACAAAATGTTCCCGTGCCGGTGAGAGAAAGAAGTGCCCGTAGTGTCGAGAATATTGCTGCCGCTGAGGCTTCAGTTGGGCATCTCTGTGACGTCGTTGTGGCCAATTTTGCGAAAAAATCTTGGCCCCTACATCCTTACAAGATTAAATTGACGCAAGAACTGAAGCCGCTTGACCACCAGAAGCGTAGTATGTTCGTGAATTGGGCTGAGCAACAACTTGAAAATGATTCGGAAGTTCATCGAAAAATCATCTTCAGCGATGAGGCCCATTTCCGACTGAATGGATTCGTCAATAAACAAAATATGCGGTATTGGTCAGGCAGCAATCCACACGTACTCCAAGAGTCATTATTGCATCCCGAAAAAATTACGGTTTGGTGTGGTTTATGGGCCGGCGGCGTCATTGGGCCGTACTTCTTCCGTGATGATCAAGACCGGTACGTTACTGTGAATGGGGATCGCTACCGTTCAATGATAACCGAATATTTTTGGCCCCAATTGGATGATATGGACTTAGACAACATGTGGTTCCAACAGGATGGCGCCACAAGACCCACAGCAAATATCATAATCAATTTATTGGAAACCAAGTTTGGAGAACGTGTTATCTCACAAAATGGTCCAGTCGCTTGGCCGCCTCGGTCGTGCGATTTGACGCCGTTAGACTATTTCCTGTGGGGCTACGTCAAGTCTATGGTCAATGGAAACAAGCCAGCTACGATTGATGAACTTCGTACGAATATCGAACGTGAAATTGCAGCAGTATCGGCCGATTTATGCTTGAAAACCGTCGAAAATTGGGTTCAGCGTCTGAACTTCTGCAATTGAGCCCGTGGTGGCCATGCAAAAGAAATCGATTTCCATACATACTGGCATCGAACGTACTTTTCAGGAATAAAGAATTTCATTGATACCCAAAACCGGTTTTGTTTTATTTAAAAAAATCTTTTATAGCGCTCTTATTGAAAAACCCGACAGTTATTTTTGACTTTCAATTTAGTAGATAAACGGATTAAAATAATTTGTAGCAGACCATTTATTTACCAATTTTATTCAATATTAACATTATGTATAGTTTACTTAAAGTTTGTTTTGTTACTGTAAATTACATATTAATCAAATTATTTTTGCAACGTTTACTAAAATTATTTGTTCAATTTTCGACTATTATAAAAAGTCGTTGAAATTAATTTTATAATTATATTTCGAGCAGCGGTGAAAGACACTCCTAGAAGGCCTTTTACATTTGATCCTTTTGTAAAATGTGTGTATTAAGAAACGATTAAGGAGGATCCTAGGGGTTCCTCTTAATATTTAAATATTTCTATTATCAGTTTGTGTCATAAACTTACAGTGGTGGCGGCCTAATTAAGAACGATATTTTTTTAAAATTTTAAAATACATAAGTTTTGTTTGGGAAATCTGTTGAGGTTGAGAAGTGGTTTTATTAATAGCCCATGAACTACGGTACAGTTTGAGTTATGTTTAAAAAACATAAGCATGAAAATATTGGTAGGAAAATATAACCATTAATTTAACTCTTATTTCGTCTGGCAATATAATATTAAGAACAGGATTATCATAACATTAAAAGTGTTTGAAATTTCAATATGTAAATGCGAATATATTGTAGGAAAACCTTAATTCTTTATAATTTGAGACAAAATTCCTTGCATATTTTCGCGTAAGGCATGGAATCTTGAAATGACTTCTTGAATACGCAAACACCTTCTTAGCAATCCTTGAGGACCTTTTGGATCATTATCGTCTTTAAAACTAAATTTTATGGGCTTGATTTCAAATGAATAAGACTCCATAACATGTTCCTCAATGGTTTATAAGCTTTCTGGTCAATTCGAGAATTTAATTCTAACTTATCGACCATACTATGCCAAGTGAATGATGCAACCCAAATTAAATTAAGTTTTATCCTGTACTCTGTACCGTCTTAAGAGTGTATTTGTGGTACAATTTCTTGTTCTAAGGGCTTCTAACATCAAATTTACTTCCAAAGAGTACCGTCAATTCGAGAATTTAATTCTAACTTATCGACCATACTATGCCAAGTGAATGATGCAACCCAAATTAAATTAAGTTTTATCCTGTACTCTGTACCGTCTTAAGAGTGTATTTGTGGTACAATTTCTTGTTCTAAGGGCTTCTAACATCAAATTTACTTCCAAAGAGTTTATATTTTTTCTCAAATCAAAGCATTTCGTTTTTAAAAAACAACAACTTTCTGACCTACAAAATAAGAAATCGTCAAAACAAGAATTTTGACGCTCAACCTCAACAGATTTCCCAAACAAAAGTTATACATTTTAAAATTTTATAAAAATATAGTTCTTAATTAGGCCGCCACCACTGTATATGTAACTATTCAGTCGTTCAATCAAATTTTGGAACTTCAAATACGAAGAAACCTTTGAGATATACATCGTTCGAATGCTTAGCCCTAGTACATCATTTTTGTGAATGGACACAAAGCTGTAAACCATGGGGCTTTGGCAGTAAGCAACAAAGATTGCAATTAGAGCAAGATAGATTGCAATAGTGTTCCATTGAAATGACTTTCGATGAACTGAATAGACCCCAAAACAAATGAACTCTTATTTCAATGGCCAATATTAGCGAATAACGTCACGGTTGGCGAATAATTCGCTTAACAGTATGAAAATTGGAAAGCTTAGTTCAAGAGCATCATTTTTTAATATGGACACAGAACTCCAAACCATGGGCTTTATGCAGTAGATTACAAAATATAAAACAATTTGTCTATATTTTTTTGAATTTGCGGAGTGTTTATCTTATGTTTTTGGTCGCTTATTTAAACAAACATTTTTGAACATCGTCAATACGTCAATGTCTAGTTTCTGATTCTAGCTGTTATAAGGATAAAAACAATTTCATGCGATCCAGTCGCACATTCTATTTGAATTTGCAATATTGTTTTTAAATTGTTTTCGAATGCTTAGAAGCATGTTAATATTTATTTTTATTTACTTGAGAAAATTGAAAATTACGGAAAATACTACTTAAAAAAAAAAGACCCGAAAAACGGAATTGGCCAAAAAACGCCCAAATCACAAAATTGAGTTTTAGATTTCCTTCGACATCATAATACGCTTCACCATTAGAATGAAAGCATCGGAACTCAAACATTACGAGCTTCTGATTTAAACTGACACAAAAACTTTCTTGCTCATTTCCCACAAATTATAATTTTTAGTAAGATCACTTGCATTCTAAGGTAACTAAGTCCAAATAAATGATGTTATGATAGATTATTGCCTTTGTCTATACTTAAGTCTTTAATATACCAACCAATATGGTAACGACTTACGAACACTCCATGACAATAAGATCCTTGAAATGTTGTTGATAACTATAATTAGTAAACCTCACTATCCAATCAAACAAAGTCCTTATAATTTAATATTTCCTATGTAGGTATATGCAATTTTAATCAAAATTCACCTAAAGTGCTTTATAACCTAAGAACCATCTCCTTCTACGAGTAAATCCATCCACTTCCACAACCATCGTCATCGTCTGAACTAGTTGTTACCTTATATCCGTCGAAATATGGTGAATAATAATTTACCTTCGCTAAAAACCTTTTCCGTCATTTTACCTATAGCTTTAGCTGTATACATATATGTAGTCAAGTCGTAGTCGTAAAATCGAAATTTAGATACATTTTCTCATTTTGTTTGTGGAAAATTGGAAATTGTTACATATAATGTGCATCCTGCTGCGTTGTCTCCACAAATCACTTCACTATGCAGACACATTCATATGGAACATTTCATCAGCAGAAATATCTCAGTGCAACGTCATCGCCACGCCATCATCGCATCATGACAAACCGTCAAGCCAAAAACATATCCCATCTTGCTTTTTGATGGTTCTGTGTAATTCTATACATACCTACACAAAACAGTACGTAACAGTTACGTTACAGTGACGTTATGTTATTTTCCAAAACGAAAGGTGTCAGCACAATTTTCATTCAATTACTTCACCCAAATCACACATCTCTATTCAGTAATTAACAGGCGTCTATGCAACAACCATCATCACACACACCAACCTACATTTTGATGAAAAGTACATTGTACGTACGTACGATTTAGTAACAAACATCGTATAACATCAAGAGTAAGTACTAAGATTCCATTATAAATCCTTTCTGGTTTTTTGGGGAAGAGTTTGCGGATTTGAATTCTTGTGTCTTGTGCTCCCCTGCCTTCATCCTTGCGCTGAAAACTAATCACACAATTATTTGATTAATTTAAATGTGGTTTCGCATGGATCTAACATCGGATTGCAAAACAGTTCCCTCTCTGATATAACACACATTCACATTGGTAGTAATACACGTATCCTTTTGCAACGTAGGTATATTGCACGAATCACAGTGGAAGTTTACAGGTGCAAAATTTAAACTTAATGAAAATGTGAATCCTTACAGTTTATACCCTCGTTATACGACACACATAAACTCGTATCAGCAACCAGCATTTCACCGTCATCCTCCAGATTCATCCAGAAAATAGGTAGGTTGGTATAGGTACTTGAAAATCAAATAAATATTCAATCAGGAAATGCATGCAGATAGATGATGACGATGCTATTGTGAGAGATGTAAGCAACAAAAAAAATATTGTTCGAATGGTAATCGAAGAAGATTAAGGAGACAAGTGATTCCTGCGCATGTTATATAATGTACCTAGATAAAGTCCTTGTCATTTTTATATTCCTCGAACAACGTGTCGTCTATCAAATTCAATTAATTCCATCATAGAATTCGTGTTTCTTTTGGTTCTTGATCCCTTTTTTCTTATAAATCCATTTTGTGTCCCCAAAATCCCGTTTGTTATTCATAAAATTGTTAAATAAAAAAAAAATCGAGTATGGGGAATAAAACTCTAATTAAACGTTCATTGTCTTTATCCTAACAACCGAGAATGAGATAAAGAAAGAAATACAAAACAAACAAGGGACGTAGCGATTTACATACAAGAGAAACATCATGTCCTGATTCCTGACTGCCAGAAGCAGGAAGAAAGCAAACTCTCTTTTATAGAATGAATCAGATAAAAACAAAACACACACACTAACACCATGTTACCGTTTCTATATGCAAAGTCAAGATTTTTTTTAACGTTGGGAGTACGTCCTAAATTTAAAACCATGCACACGGTACACGGATGTATTCTTACATCGATACCATTGGAAGACTCCTTGATGTGATTTAATCAATGCACATCCTTAAAACACGTTTTTATTTGCTTTACTTTCCCTTATAAATTTCAATCGACTATTTATAAAGTGAATTACGTACAAAAAAAAGCAGGATTTAGAAAAGAAAAAAAAGCTTTCTCTTCGATTTTTTGTTTCACTTTCGATTTGTTATCCTTTCGATCGAATTTAATTCCAATCTAAAGGCACCTACTTCAGTTTCTTTTTCTTCTCCTACTCTAGTACTTTTTACAGAAGCATCAGGAGCAAGACTTATTCTTGACAGAAGCTGAATGGGATAAAACGGAGTATTCTTTAGCTATTAGGAAACATGAAATGAATTAAGAAAAAAAAAATTGACAATAGAAAAAAAGGACCAACTCTATAGCATTAGGAAATTGACAAAAAAAGGACTCTCTTTAAAATTAAAATCGAATGACACAAAAACACCTCTTGAGCTATGATGACAGCTGCAGTTTGCTTTCCTTCATCTCTATCTATACCTTACCTATATTGTTTCTTAGAAAATTAGCTAGGTTTTTTTTGCTGTCACTGTTGTTGTTGAACGTTTTTGTTGTTGTCTCGTTTATATTGTTCTGGATGAATAATAATAAATGAAAAGAAAAGGTCCTTAGACTTTACTGGGTTGAACAATAGATAGAGATAATGGAGAGTGCACATTGCACAAATTGCAAAGTGAATGACAGAGAGCCAAAGGCAACAACAAAAACAACAAAGAAAAAAAAATACACGCGACGACGACGACGTTATGGGCTATGTTTAAGAATTTGAAGACTTCTTTAGATATGCGCGTGCAATTTTTCTTTTCTTTTTTTTCTAGAGAGTTTTTTATGTTGTAGTTTAATCTTTAAACCAGCGGGATGTGGACATATCCTTTTAACGAGAAAATTAAAATAATAACAGTAATCTGGTCATGCTATGAAAAGGATATTCAAGTATGTTTTCGTACGAGTAGGGGTATTATTGCAAGGAGTGTCTAATGAAAAACGATGGCATTATGTTATTGTGAAAGAATTATAAAGGTTATAGCTAGAGGGTTTCGTGGGATAGTGTGAGTATCCAAACGAAACTCCTCTAAAACTCAGTTAAACGATGCTTAAGGATATTGTCACTCAGATGGGAGAAAGCAGTACCTGCCTTGCTTCTTTTGTGCTTATTAATTGATCAACGTTGCTACATATATGAGTTAGTATGGTAGAGTTTCTTCAGTTCAGATTTTTTTTCGAAGAAATACACAATCGTAGTGAATTTTTATTATGAACCAATACACTAAGATTAGGTACCTACTTTACGTTTTTATAATGTGCGCGCATTAAAGGTCTAGTAGCCCGTAGTGTAATGGTTAGTGCGTTCAACTGGCCACGCCGGAGGTCTGGGTTCGCTTCCCAGCCTCGTCCACCTAAAAACTAAAAGCTTTTTTTTTCAGGGCTACTGCCTCTTGTGAGGAATTGACAAATCCTCCAAGAGTATCACTTGTCACGAATAAGTGCTTCTCGTCTAGCCGTTCGGACTCGGCATACAATTGTAGGTCCCTTCCATTCCTGTCGACAGGCGCACACAGGCATGGTTGTGAGTTGTTTGTCACTAGGCCCTGGTTCTTCACGAACCGTTGTGCCACCCAGTTTATTTATTTTATGCATTAAAGGGGTTTTGACTGGCCCTTCGGTGATGAAAACACATCAGTGCAAGCGTAAGGGAAATAGGAAAGGTTTAAAGAGGCGTAACCAACAACCGATGCACATTAGTTTTGAAGTTCTGAATATCTAATGCTCGTTTCGGGTAAGGCAATCCACATATTCGCGTAGTGTGGATTTACTTGCGTTTTGTACTGGACAGTACGTCCAAAATTGGACTTGAGGGTATATAAATATGCATTCCTTACCTACTTACTTACTTATCAGTCTTTTATCCATGAATGGTCGCACTGCCTGAGGCACGATGGCTATCCATTCTTTAAGATCATGTGCATGCTTCCACCAGTCATCTTAACCAAAAACCAAGCCTTCTGTTGTTTATGACGCCTTGGTCTCTAAATCGAAGATTTTGTCTTCCTTGTCATCTTGAACCTGGGGACTGGGATTCGAAGACTCTGTTTACTCTGTTGTTTTCCATTGCCTCCATGTGACCGAACCAATGTAGTCGACGTGTTTTAGGACTTCCCGGACTACATCCATTTCTAACTTCTTTGTACAGCTCATAGAGCTCACGGTTATATTTTTTCCTCCATTAACCATCCTCGCACCACACAGGCTCAAATATCAATCAAAAAATATTTCTTCCAAAGGAGTCCAGCATCAGCTCTTTCTTTCTGCTTAGCATCCCAGCACTCAGCAGTCAGCACAATATAGCAGGACTGGCAGTATAAGGGTACTGTAGGGCATGATTCGCCGAATCGAAGTAGCGGCGGTTTCCTAAGGAAATACTTGTGTATTCGTGGATTTAATGTATACTAATCTGACTCGTAAATATATGCACTCCTTGACTCCTTCGAAATTTCTGCTATTCTGTCCTATCCAGTGGAGAGATGCGTTTTTTTGTATTCATAAAGTAACTTGATCTTATCCTAGCTTACTCCAAGGTCCAAGATCAACCAGTTTCGCCTGTTCTTCGCCGTTAAGGACTCTTTACCAGTACGTTGGCAGCGGTTGATAATTTTCATATCATCCACCAATGGCAATGCCAGTACTTGGACGGATCTGTGAAAGATAGTGCCTTCTGCGTTTACGCCTGACCTGTGCACTATCTGGTTCAGAACGAGGTAAAAGAAGTCACACACATATGATGGCGCATCTCCTTGCCCTTACCCTGTAGGTACATGTTTGTAAAAGTTCGGAACTTCTATTTCCAAATAAGACATTGCACCGAAGATAGGGTTCCTAGCCGTTTAAACCTATCTAATATTTTTATACTACGTTTGCAATTTCTGATGCCTGTCTTCGAACATTAATATCTACAAAGTATGCTCAAGGTAGATATAATTTGCCAACCTCACCATTAAGAGCATTATAAAAGGTATTTGACTATTATGCAAACATAATCCCGGCCCACTTATCTCTCGTCATTCTTATTTGTTTTAGCCTAGATTTTGAAATTACATCCTAAACGGTCCATTCATGGGATAAAAATTATTGTTTTCATAGCTCGTGCATTCCAACATATAGTCATTTCTTCATAAAAATTCTAAAACTTAATGAACTTCCAAGTCACATGGAACAAGTTTGCACTACCATTATAAAGGAAGGTTCCTCTACATAAATCACCATTCATTGCAGCCACAACATTCAATATCTGTTCATGCAAGAACCATGTCTACCACGTCAATTTCTAATCCTCATCATGCTCTCATTCGCGGATTAAAAAAAAAAAAACAGCCCAACCAGCCGCCATCTATTAAACAAGAAGGAAAAATGAACATCCATATATCACCTCATTGTCTAACGGCAGCGCCTATGTTCGTCCTCCTGATGAAAGTTATAGGCACCTTCCATGCATATGATACCCCACATGCCTACAACCACAAAACCCAGTCACCATCACCATAGACACACCAACCAGACAATCCTACAGAAATATTGCACTCATTGATGGTTTTGCAGAAAAATATGTGGAATTGCAACTCCATCACTTTTATATCCACGGCACAGGATATAGGATATTCACCCGACCAGAAGTTGGAGTTGATGACACCAGAAAAAGCTCTCTACCCATCACATAACGAATTTCCAGCAATCACTAGAGAAAATGATCCGAATCGATCGTCGAACTTTTCGCATGGAAGAAGAATTTTATTTTGTTTTTTTTTTTTGTGTATGTTTTCCCTTCCATAATAATTTTCCACTCAACTTTCAATAGCGCACTCGTTGTAGATGCATGCTCCTGGCTGCCAATAAAAAACTGGATTTTCTGAACGGTTTTTTTTTTTTGTTTGTTTTTGTTTTCTTATTTCAATTCAGCTTGTCATAACGATACCGCATGACCTAGATATCTTTTCTCCCTCGCCCTATCTGAAGTATAGACTCATCCTTCATATCCTTGAAGCCATAAGATTTAATTTTGAAAATTTTTCATTTCCTTCTATTTTACCCGAGAAAGAATTCTCTCCATCTCGTTTGCTCGTGCTCGGTCGAGTTTAGATAGCGGAAATACTTTGTTTTGAAATTAAATGTGTCTCAGATGTCGTTTCATTGTTGGTCCCACCACGCTTATCATACCAATCGAAGCAAATCGATTGACCTTCCCTTGATGCACATTGATGAAATTGTACAACAAAACTTAATATAACTCGTCGTCCGTCGTCATCATCAACATTGCCATTGGCCTCCTGGGAATAAGGGACATACCTACCAACAGCATATCGATAAAATAAACAATTGCTTTGAATTCATTTATGTGACAGGTGAAATGGCATATCTACAAATTTTATCAGGAAAGAAGATGGAAAGATAACTTTAGAACGTCGCGTCGCTTTCCCACTGGGGGTATAATCAAGGTTCATCGATTCACCATCAGCGGGGATTATTTTTATTTAATACAAATTAAGAAAACTAAACAAAAAAACAATGCCAGAACAGCAAATTAACAATTTTTTATAAATGAAATCCTGTCCTGGGTGCCATTTAAATTCGTAAAATTTAGTTTACAAAAATGACTCAACAAAATGATGAACGAAAAATTTCAAACGCAGTAGGTACGAATTATTTTATTAATTATTTGCAGAAGTCTCCACTTTTTTTTTGCGAATAGAAATTATTGCCCTATTTTATTATGTTGTTTCTTTCATAGCAGCATTGCTGTTTGTAGTTTACTGACGTTTCTTCTTTATTTTGCACCAGCTGATGAAACTCTCCACTGTTCCTCGCAAGGATTTTGATGTCTTGTTAGATACTACAGATACATTTCGTTTCACATCAGCAGCGTCCTACGATTTAAGGAATTTTTACATCAAATTTTAATTTTTTGTATGAAAATCTCTTGTTCTCTTTATTTGTAAAGTAATGGCCTTTGCAAAGCCAATTCTGAGGAAAAATGTATAAATTTGATTTTCAACATTTCCTCTGACTCTCAAGTTTCTTGGGCAAAAGATTCATAGGGGATCAACAAGTAAAGTTTAACAAAAAGAAAAAAACATTGCTAAGTGTCTAAAATGAGAGCGATATTTATGAATTTTGTTCTCCACAACAAAGTCTACAAAATGGAGAGTTTTTAAAATTATTGATCCTACTGCCGGGGAAATGCTTATAACATCCAAGAATTACTTCAGGATGAACTATAGCTTACAGGCCACTTAGCCAAAGCTGAACTAGGAGTCAAAGGGCCTGGTAAAATGTAAAGTTAAAAAATTTACGCTAAAGATTTTTTGTAAAAATTTAAAATTTTACTCGTATAGTTAATTAGAACCACACAAAATATTTACTTAAAATTATTCTACAAAAATTCCCCTCCTTTCAAATCAATAAGAAATAGTCTACAGTATTTTAAGGGTAAGCTTTTTTTGTATTGCACGTGCATCAGTAACAACATTGAAAGAGTCCTTCTTCATTATTTCTGACAATTTGTTTGATTAATTAAAAAATAAATCAACACAATTGCTCCTCAAAAAATGGTGGACATAACAAAAAACAACAAAAAAATGAAAGTGGATTGTGTGCACACATGTTCTGGCTTTTTGAGTCCAGAGGCATTTGATTGATTTTTCTGGTATCCCCAATGGAGCTGTTGTTTTTTATACATCAGAACCATCAACTCATCCCATTATCTTTTAATATTTCAATCAGTCATCATAGAGCTAGCACAGCACAGGGCAACCTTGTGTGCCTATGGACTCAATGAAGGTAACTCGGTGATGTAAAAACGGCACCAGGGAGATATCACATAACCGGAGGGTATAAGGGTGTAACGTAGACAGGAATGATATAGGGACAACAAACAAAAAATATGACGAGACCAGTCTGACCATCACCCATATTGCTCAATATGAACTCTCCGAACCCAAATATTATATACATCTCTATATCAATTTAAGTCTTTTTTTATTACTTTACACCTCTTCGGCGTTATTTATATTTCTGTTACTTCATCACAGGCCAGGCAGTGGGATTTCTTCTTCCTCTATCTCGCATCATAATCCTGCCGCAGGATACCGAAATCAATTATGAAATATATTTAAATTTGATGTTTTCTTTGGGATTTCGTTATACCTTACGCAACCACAATCACGTAAATTGAACAAAAACAGTATTTACCCATTATGCAAAAAACAGAAAATCAAAATAAATTCTCCTATCTATACTCCTACTGCCTATGTGTATATATCTAAGGAAGAGCTTCAGAAAGCCTCGAGGCCTTTTAATCTGAATAGGCCCCTATTTACATTTTATTTTTGCTAACAATCGACAATTGTGAGGTTTTTTGTCTCGCTTCTATATTTTGTTTATTTGTGAAAGATTAATTTTTTTCTTAAAAAGTTTTGTTGTCTTCATATTAACTCCTACCTCCTCCTCCACGAATAGACTAAAGAATTCCAATTGTGAAAGATAGCATCCTTACTCGATTTTTTTTTTTGTTGTTTTTTGAATTGCGAAAACAATATACACGTAAACAGTTTATTTTAAATATCTGATTTTTTGCCAGAAAACGCGAGAAAATAAAAAAATATCCAGGAGTGGGGTGTAAACGGGACAAGGCCTATATAGAGGATAACGAAAAATCGAAGGATTTCCTTTTAATTCCTTATTTGATTTTCTTTTTTTGTATTACAAATCAGAAATCGTTTTCGCAAATGATTTTTGATATCTCAGCCTCCTTTTTATTCGCTGATATACAACTAGTATATCAGCGAATAAAAAGGGTCATTTTCTGTGAAGGTTCCTTAACGTTGATTTTTTTTTTGTTGCTGTTGTTCAACTTGTTTAGCTTTTCATTTATTAAAAACTTGCGAATTATAAGCAAAAGAGGCTTAAGACGTTTTAAATTAATATTAAGTGGGTTAATCGGGAGCACTTGGAAAATGTACCAATGAATAACTTAATTTTCAATTAAAGATATAGAAAGAGTTCCCGAGACATTACTCACAGGTTAATGGTTGTAAGAATAAATAATAGGAATTCTAGGTCAATACTTTTCATTTCTGAAATAAGCAATTATTATTTATGGGAAGAGTTGCTTCAGAGTTAAAGTTAATTTCACGAAAGGAAATTTTGAACCTGTGAGATGACTAGGAAATTTGAACAAAAAGTTAGTAACCGAAAATTCAAACCTGAATAGAAATACAAAATATTTCTTCACAAGTGAGTTTAACTACGTTATTTCTTATTCTGTTCCTAAAATTAAAAAAAAAAAAAAAATGTGTGGTAAGCCGGATATTGCGACCACACTTGGCTGGTCCCTTGGCATTTGGAGGTCGCTTTAACCAGCGTTGACTGTAATTATTTAAGAGATGTATGTTTTCATATAGGCTACCTTTAAGTAATTTTTCTATCAAAAACAAATGTTTGTGGGTGAAGTTAACATCTTCCATATAGATTTTTATTATATTTTCAACTTTTTTAATCAAAATTCAATAATTTTTTTTCAGATTTGAAAGAAAAATTTATAGATACTTACCTAGACTTTTTTCGAATATTTTACAAACGAATCGGTCCATTTTCACCGATCAAATTTATGAAAAACTAAAACCCTTTGAAGCGTTTTATTGAAATATTTTTTTCTGAAAGCGAAACTTTCATAGTGTGACGACCCAAAAACTACTTTAAGAAAATTTAATTTCTTGAAGGTAAATAGTCGCTCTCAAAAAGCCCTTTTCATTCATATTGTGATTGCTCTTTGAAAGAAGATTCACTTACAAGCAGAGATCAGAAATAAATCTCAACCTTATTAAAGGTTCTTCAAAAACTGTTTTATTGTCATTGTCAATAAAGGTCCTTTATTCTCACCAAACAAAAAAATTGGTCAAGGTCTGAGAGAAACCTTTATTAACTTCCGATTGGAAGTTATTGTAATTGGTGCGATTTGTCAAATTGAAAATTTTGACATATCATAACGTGTTGAGGTCTCTAGAATCAGAATTCGTCGTTTTTAGCAAGATGTCTGTATGTGTGTATGTACGAACGTTCAGGCTACTATTTTCGACCACCATATCTTGCACGGAAAGAATTCTTAGATCAGATCAAGAAAAATAAGCTATAAGTCACGCAAAATGAATCCAGTCTTGGACCTTGGATTGGAAATTACTAAATAAAGACTTTTAGTTTGCAATATTAAAAAATGAGCGAAATGAAGACATTGACACTGAAAAATTATATTTCAACACTTTTGAGTATCAATAGCGAATCGCAATTCGATATCAATTTGTATCAAATTGGATATAGTGTTTGATGGCTAACCTGGAGTCGTGGGTTCGATCCCTACTCTAGGTAGCATTTTTTTCTTTTTTTTATTTTTATTACGGGCATACAAATTGAATTATTATTGTTATTTCGTAGTCAAAATGAAAACAAAAATGAAAATTTTCATATCTACGAATTGTGGTCGAAAAGTTGATTTGCGTGTGTTTTTATTTTGTTATTTTTGTCCACAACAGGGGTGTGTTTGCAGCCGCTTCCTTTTTATTCTGAAATGTATATATAATTTTATATAATTTGAAAAAGAATTTTATTTTACTAACTTGGGATTCGATCCTGGTACATTCCGCATATCAATCCAATACGCTACCACCTAGGCCATCGCATGATATAAAGGGACTATGTTGCAACTTAATCACTTCAAAAACTTATTTACCTGTTGGTTGGTTCAACTCACCATATAAATATTTAAATTATTCCCTTGAAGTGTTAGATTACGCCTAAGAAAATTGTAATTTACTGTATAGTAATGCAAATAGCTGTTTTCGTAAATTGCGATCGTGCGGGGTCAATATTTATATCGTAGCTACTTACATTTTGTTAGTTTGAGCATTGAGAAAATGAAAATCACCATTTAAATTTCGCAAAACAAGATCAATAAATTGTTAAATTAAATTATTCCCCTGAAGTAGTAGATTGAGATTCAAAAACTTGTAATTTACTTTCTTATCAACAAGCTCGAATTATAACTTTTGATAATAAATATCGAATTATAAAATTTAGCTTTTTTGGTTAATTTAAGTAGTAAATTACAAAATTTTCAGTTATTTTTTAATAAAACCGCCTTGATTTACAAAAAAAAAAAGAATTTCGTAATTTACAACCTAAAATTTTGCAATTGGTGATTTTTCAATTCTTTCCGTGCGAGAATGAATAAAGATATCGACCTCGGATAAATTTTGTTTTATAGATAATATTGTCATAACGTGCTGAAAAGGTTTTCTAACAAATTCAATAAACAGTTTTTTACTACAGCAATTTAAAAAGGAGCTGTAAAATTTAATTTACTTGGAATATCTCGAGAACGGAATAAGATATTCACTTCAGACTAATTTTAATTTATAGATAATTACACAGTTCCAAATTGGTAAATATTAAAAAAAAAATCAACAAAAACTTTTTTTTAAACTAAGAAAAACAGTTGAAAAATAATTTTCGTCTCAAATATTTCAAGAACAAAACATGATTCCGAAATCAGTCTATTTTTTTCTTAGTTATAATGACGTAGTTAACAACTGGTAATTTAAAAAAAAAAAATTCAATAAACATTTTTTTTAGAGCAACAAAAACTGGACAAAAAACTATTAAAAATTCTTAACAAATGTTTTTTTAACTCAAATATTTAAAAAAAAAACAATGATATTAAATTTTGTATGATGATGATTATGATATTTAAATTTTTTACCTAAAATAAATACCTATTCCATCTAAGTGTTGTGTAATTTTGAGATTTTTAAAACCACCCCTTCAACGGCTAAAAATCAAAATGTTGCAAGAAAAAACTTTTCAAAAATGTTTTAATTCGAAAAAGGTTTACCATCAAAATCGCTTTAAAATCGAAATTTTGCATATTACACTTAATATGCCCTTTTATATTCTTTGAAACCGTGCTTTTTTTTTAAAGTACCAACACTCCCCTGAATTTTGGTATTTTCTTAGCCAATAGTCTGTTTTGAAATACCGAGAAAAGTAAGGAAAAAATGTTTTATAAGTAAGATTCATAGAATTTTTTACAAAACAAAATATAAAAATTTCACTATTATAAATAGCTAAAGTACAAAATATAGGTAAATTCACATTTTGCCCTGTATCTCTATATCTATACCTACCTTACCTATGTATATACTGATGATCCAAAAACTCAAAATTAATACAATATAAAATATATAATTATATAATAATATAATAATATACTCTACCACCCACCACTTAGGTTAATATGTAGGTACATTTATGCATATGGTATTAAAGTGCAACAAATGGGAAGTTACTAGTGTGGGTCGACCCCATACTCATTTTTTTGTTTCGTTTTTAGGTTAGGTCAATAAGTGACATTTATCTCTGAGAGAAAAAAATAAATCTCATCTGCAATTTTATCAATCAGAATGCCCGTTAGTGTGTTGTAAGCACTGATGCATACGGAAATGCATTTCCGTATTTCGAAATTGCATTGATTGTGCTATACGTCCCAGCAACTCAAGTCACATTCGAAAGGACATTTTTGTCTATACATTTTATTTTAAGCGAAAAAAGATATAATCTTGGGCCAGGCAACCTTGAAAGTTTATTATTAGTAAGACTCAATACCTAAAAAAAGCTCATAGTATTTATTTTTGAAAAATAAACATGTTCTCGGTTTATTCGAAATTTTTCTGCATTTACCATTTTTGATCTATTTTCATCGAAAAAGGTTAAAGAAAAATCTCAACCATTGTGAAATTTTTGAAAATTAAAAATAAGTCTCAACCGACCCTTAATTTCTTTTTTTATTAAATCAAACCAACATCTTTCTTGAGAAATGTAATTACTCTCTAAGAGAACCCAATTGAAAATAAAGGTTGACAGTTATTTCTGATCTCTGCTTTCAAGAAAGTGTTTCATTTTACCTGAAGCCATTTTAACTATCGCTTGGAATATTTAAAGGTCACAAATTCCACAATTAGAAAGTGAAAACTTTCACGAATAGTTTCTGAAAGTAGAAAGCGTTTTCTGAAATTCATTTGCTTTCTTGAAAACGCTTTCACAAAATAAACTTTAACTGTTTGACAAGTTCCTGAAATCGATTTTTAGAAAGCCAATCACATTCAGCAAACACTTTCTGCTTTCAGACACTGTTCCTGAAATACGTTTTTGAAAGTGAACGTATGTTTTCCATCAGCTATTCTATCAGCTGCATTTGGTGGGTCATAAATCAATAAATCAGTTTTAAACTTCAAACCCATTCCGGTAGGTACGGACCAAAAATCTATTCAAGTCATAATAATTGTTTTTGGAGGTGTTGGTATATTCGCTAGATGCCAATTTCAACAGTTTTCTTGGAAAAACGTGAGCAAAATTACGGAAGAACTTGTCTCCCTCTGCGCGCGAATATCTCATGAGGGTTGCGTAGTAGGTACTGATTTTCAGCACCCACGTCCCAAAAATGGTCGCGCTCAAATTGACCTGCGATTAACCGCATTGCGTTCAGTCACATTCTGTGAAATCCTTGGGATGATTTCCATAATAGTCCCAAAATTTGTTTCTCGCAAATAATTACTTCAGTGAACTTCATTTTTTTACTTTCAGAAAGCTCAGAGTTGCAAATAATAAAACCGTTAAGACAAAAAAGTCTTTTAGAAAGCACTTTCAGAAAACGCTTTCCATTTCATAAGACCCGAAAAGCACTTTCAGAAAATAGTAACTTTCAGAAAGCACTTTTCATTCATATAGTGTGACTGATGCTCTCTGAGAGCACTCTCAGGAAAATTTCAAAACAGGAATTTTCAAAAAGAATGCGTGATGGCATCTTAAGAATTTTTACTTTCAAAATATTAGAAAATAAACACAAAAATTAAAAGCAAACATTTGCTTAAAATTTTTTAAGTTTAAAAATTAATTTTTTAAAAACTGTTTACTAAGACACTTAACAATAAATTAAAGAAGCAATTGCTGGCTTTACAAAAAAAAAAAACTATAAAATCACATTGTGAGTGTTACCGTTAGTTTTTAGAACGTTGCACCTCCTGCCTTGAGAATATAAAATGCAGGGCTGGCCACGAGACGAGAAAAGTCTCGGTATCGCATGACGAGATGAATGTACGCATCTTTTTTCAGTAACTCATTTTTGGCAGTACAAGAGGTACAAGCACCAACATTACGTTCCAAAATATTTTGACAACAATTCTTTTGAAAAAGCGAATGATATAATAAAAGGAGAATATTTTTTTTTTTTATATTTAAGTTTAGCCCTTTATAAGCCTTCAGTATTTAACAGATTGAAAAAAGTCTCAAAATTCAAATAACCCAACCTTTTAAATATGCACAATCCCATAGTTTTTATATGAAAAACGAATACATTAGTTTTACTTTCCGTAAAAAAAAAAAATAATTTAAAAATGAACCACTTTCAGCTGAAAATTTAATCCCACAACATTGGAAGAAAGCGAACACTTAAAAAATAAATACAAACTAGATCCTTAATACCATGTGTACTCTCCTCTTAACCAACATCATTCATAACCTCAAAACACTTTTTATAAATTTATTCATATACTACCTCTAAGCTAAAATTATGAGATTATTGCTAAAAAAAAAATAAATGTTTACCAAATCCTCATTTATCTTTTGGAATAAAAAAAAAGAAATTCATATTAATCTTCAGTCAACACCTGGCTTTCATACGATAAACGAAGACTAAATCACTATGTTTACCCAACTCTTCATCCGCAAAATAATAAATTATTCTCCTTTCCATTAATTGAGTACCTATACCGGTTTTCTGATAAAACTAGTTCATCTCTCGAAAGTAGGGTTCCCACTGATTATGGCCTTTGAAAAGACATTAATCTGATGCCCTCTCTATCATCGCCATCGCCGATCTCTGTGGGACATTATAAACCCTTTAATCCTCAAAATCAACATAACATACCTAGATAATTGCAATTGAGAGGGGATGAAGAACCGGGAACATCATTCTTCCTCCATGTATAATACTCTGCTTTCTCGATCATCAAAACATTTGTCTCTGGATGGGTTGATAATAATCAGTCATCATCAGTGAGGCTTATCGGAAATATATTTTATTCAAACACAATTAATCTCTAAACATCACCTCGAAACTCAAATATATTATTTGCCTGCGAGGTTAAATTCCTGATTACAAAAAAAAGTTGAAGTTTAAAAATGCATACAAAGAGACACAGCACGCAGACACATAGATCATTGACGTAACATAATGTTATGTTATGTTGCCCAGGCTTGAAGGGAGAAGTTACATATATAGGTATAATTGATGGCAAGGGAAGACCCAAAAATTGTACACGCATCACTTATTGTGATATATCGAGGATGCACCAAATTACTTCGACACCGTAACGAGAAGACCGACACAAATCCCTTCGATCAAACACATGACTTTTAGAAAACAAAAATCCTCCATATCATTTCCTCGCATTATATTCGATGATCCTTTTTTTGTATGTTTGGTTCTTCTAAAATTAATTTCTAAAAACAGACGAATGAGGGATAGGAATTACAAAAAAAAATATGTTGTTTGTGTATCTCTAGAGATTTAAAGATAGATCGATCGATTCGATGGAATACCAAAGAAGAAGCCGAGAAGACGATCGATAGGTAGGTATCTAAAGAAAAAAAAAGTCGTTAACGTGCCTAACAAGGCACCTCCGATGATAGGATCTGTAATTTTGTACCCTTAATACCATTCCAATAGGATAATAGCCCTTCGCCACCATAACCATATGCTGTGTGACCTACACCAACCAAATGCTGATTAGAAACGCTGCGCCGCCATCAACAGCAACCAAACAGTGGGGCAGAAAATCTTCAAAATTGTAAACTGTATAATACAAACGCGAACCAAGAAAAGCTAAACAATTCTATCCTATATTTTTAGCATTGTTCTTAAGAATTGTCACATTTGGTAATAATCTTAGCGTTCAAACGGAACGAAATTCAGCTTTTCAAATTCCAAATTCTGATTCAAGTACCGTTAGAAAAATTGTCTAAAAAATGTGTTTGGACAAAATCTAGACCATATATACATTCCATAGCAGGGCCTGTTTTAAGAAAAAATCAGAACTACCAACAATCAATATTGAACAAAATTAAATAGACAATTTCCGTTTTGATTTAAATTGTTTTTTCTTAGACGTAGCCTTTTTATCGGTTGGCTTTTTTATCGAGACTTTCTTAATTTTCTTGTTCTTACCGGGAATAATCTTGCTTAAATATACTTGCCAATAAAACACGCCAAACATGAATCCAAAAAACAAAAAAATTGGAAAAGCGATTCAATATGAGTTTGTTTGTATTGTAGCTAAAGTGATGCCAAAGCCATTTTTTTTGTAATTATTTTTGTAATTAAAATTTGATCTTCTTCAACAAATTTCTCAGTTATGATTTCAAAAAGTTGATGCTGACATTTGTTTGAATTGCTTGCTCAACAATTTTTTGTCGCAGTTATTTAATTTAATTGACTTTCAATTGAAATTCCATGTGAAGTCGTTGGCAACAAAACCAAGTGCTCCAATTCTGTGTGGGTAATAGGTTTATCCTTTCAAAATCTTGAGATCAGATAAAAGTTGAACATCTTTTCTGTTCTTACTAGATCTAGTAGCATTTGTATCACCCGGAGTTTAGACAAGCGAGTAGAACTAGTAGCGTTTATGTGTGTTAGTGAATCAGAACACGAGAGAGCCAACTAGTAGCCCAAATAGTATAACATTTTTGCCTGCTAGTAGCCTGCCAGTTATCCTACTAGTGTAGTGTATTTTTTTCATTTATTTGTTTTGTTTCCATAGTTTCCGTAATTTGTATATTTTTCTGTATGAAATATTTTTAAAAAATCATACTAGTTGACAAAACGAGCAGAGAGCTACTAGTCACACATACATCCATAAAACTAACACTATGATACAAATGCTACTAGTTCTACTCACTTGTCTAAACCCCGGGTCATAGTGTTAGTTTTATGAATGTTTGTGTGACTAGTAGCTCTCTGCGCGGTTTGTCAACTAGTATGATATTTTAAAAATATTTCATAGAGAAAAATACAAAAAATATGGAAACTGTGGAAACAAAACAAAAACTGAACATAAATACACTACACTAGCAGGATAACTGACAGGTTACTCGCAGGCAAAAATAGTATACTATTTGGGCAACTAGTTGGCTCTCTCGTGGTCAGATACAGTAACAAAAAAGACACAACGTCGGGAAGACTTGTTAACTTTAGATCCAATCAAGCAAAACATATTCTTATAAATACAGCCTGTAAGCTAGTTCATAAAGTCTTTGCGTTGAGTGATCGGGAATTCCACTCCGCAAATGAGAATAAGGTTACACAAATTCTCCTGGAAAATGGCTATCCAATAGAAATCATACGGAGCTTGATACTTCGCCAAAAGCACAAAGCTCCTGTTGATAAACTACAGGAAGAAGAGAGACGTATTTATAAGAGTATAGTCAAACTTAGAGAATTTCAAAGAGACAGTCAAACTTAATACAAATGACGTCAATTTAGCGTATAAACTCATCAAGACGCTGGCACCTCTTTTCATCAACATGAAAACGAAAACGGAAAAGGACAAGTGTACCGGCGTAGTTTATAAAATCAACTGTCTTGGCAATGCAGAGGAAAATTGCAACCTTTCCTATATCGGTACTACGAAGCAATTCAAATCAAAATTCCGACACTAATTTAAAAAGCACCGGGAAAACAGCACTGGCCTTACACAGCGCCGAGCGTGGACATAAGCCAGATTTCGACGGAGTGGAAATCCTGGAAATGGAGAAACATGTCTCTAAGCGGTATAGTTTGGAAACACTTCATATCATAAATAACAAAAACAATATGAATCGTCAACAAGACAGCCAAAATATTTCATCGGTTTACTGCTCATTAGTGACTGGGCAGAATTTCTGACAGTTAAAAGCCTGCCAGAAACTTCATTTGAAGTGTTTTAAATAAAACAAAAAAAAATTTTCCAAGTAATTTTATTATTTCACAACAATTTTTTATTTGTTTAGAATTTTTTTTTTCAACTTGTCTTAACAGTTTTCAATACCTTGTGATGTATTTATTGTTTCTACTTTTATTGTTAATTAATCTTCGTAAATTCTAAACATATACCTAATGTAAGTTTGTTTAAGTGTTACACCAAGTGTTCTCATGTGTATAATATATTCAATTTATTTTTGTAAATAAAAGATCCCCTGAAGAAGATGGCAACCACCGTTTGTTGGAAATGTTTTAGAACAGAAAAAAAAACAATATAGATACTCTCTAGGAATAAACCTAAAAACAGCGAGTGTCTTCATCATAACTAAAATTTGTGTTTCAAATAATAATGAATATTCTGTAACCTGAGATCATTGCGCACAAACATTTCTAAATTTGTAAGAACAGAAATAAAACCAATTTCTTCTATTTCTATTTTTATTTTATTTTTGCATCGTAGAAAGCTCAACTGCCCTACTGTGGCTTCGCTTAGAAACGCCATATGCTTCCCTAGAGGCGTGGATCCTCATCCTTCTGCTAACCTTTGCAAGGCTAAATAAAAAAAATAAAATAAAAAGGAAAACTAATTTTTTATCCATTTAACCAAAACCAAGCCGTTGAACAGAAGAAACCAATAAAAATTAACAAAAAAAAAAGAGAACAAGAAGTTAGGAAAAAAAAAACAATAATAATAATAATACCGATCGTGTTTTGGGTACGAAACGAATGAAATAAATCTTCGGCAAACCAAAAAAGGTTTAGGACAAGAGACGCTTCGACCCTTTTCCTCACACAGGTATAAACACGCTTTAGAGCACAACAGTTGGTATCCTACCAGTATATCTTCTATTCAAAAACAGAAAACCAGTCATAGATCAGAGAAAAATGTTTCCTAACATTTAACACGATCGCTTTAGATAGTGCAGCGAGTTAGAACGACCATTCAATCATCTGGCTTTATCCGTGGGTTAGTTAGTTTGGTACACGATTTAACATAGAATGGTGTCATATTCGTAGAAAATTTAAGTGGTTTCTTGGATATTCTTCTGTACAACAGAACAAGAAGATGAAACGATCGTGGAAGATGATCATAGAGCATTATCGATGTGAGATGAGATCCTACATCAAAAATGTCAAGGATAATGAAATGAGAACAAAAGTATCAAGTGACTCTTCGAAGAGGTACTTTAAGTGTTGAAATTTTAGAATAAACAGATGTGTGTGGCGTAGAAGGATAACACATCATACATGAAGGATGTGTTATGATCGATTTAGAATGTGTATCTGTAAGGACTAAGCGCCATTTGCTTAGCGCTTTTTTTTTGTGAGATAACGAAAATAAGAAGTGTTATTGGAAACCTAAAGAAGAGTATCGTGTTCAATCGATTTACTTTAAGTAAAATGTGATGACTGTTTGACAGAATTCTTATATTTACTTTAAGTGGATGTACTCAAAATAGACACATACACATTTCTGAAGTGAAAATGTCTTCAAATCGAATAGTGGAGATTTGTTCGTGGTAAATATTCTAGTTGATTTGATATAGCATTGTGTTCTGCTGTATTTGCTAAGTGTATTTATAGTCTGATTGTCTAAAAGATTCGATAGAATGTGTAAGTTTTATTAGAGAATTGCTATTAAATGGCGCCCAACGTTGGTAATTTAGCCATTCTGTTCTGCTATACATTTGTATTGTTGGCATTAAATAAGTGTACTAACATCTGATTGCCTTCAACATTTAATATAAGGAGTCAGCGGTTATGTTAAAAAAAATCTTAAGTGGCGCCCAACGTAGGTACCTACTTTAAACTTTCTGTTCTCATGTACCTACATTTGTATTTTTGATATTAAATAAGTGTTCTAATGATTGTCTCAAATATTTTACATAAGAAAAAAGTTATTATTTAAAAGCATTTCCTTTTAATGGCGCCCAACGTAGCTACTTTCCATTCTCTTTGTACATGTGTAGTGTTCACATATTCTAAATTTGTTTTATTTGTTGATTCTGATCTACATTTGATTTGTTTGCATTAAGCTTGCTTATATTCTGATTTCTTGAGACACTTGAAATAAACATAAAGTTTTTTTATTTAAAAAATATCTATTTAATGGCGCCCAACATGGACACTTCTATTAATATCTTTGCTCTGAGCTTTCTTGCTTTGTTCTTACAAATTAAAAAATATATTTCAGAATGCTACTCGGACATTTTACAGTCGAAAAGTAACAACAAAGAATGAGGTAATATAAAAAATCTAAAAGCTTCCGAAATAAGGTCAAATAATTCCCCAAATCCAACAGAGAGCCTTAAATCCCAAAAACTGAACATAAACCACTTTCTAATGAGGTAATAATCTATTTCATTGTCAACTTTATTGCTATACCTTTAGTGAACTTATACAAGCCTTGCACACGCTTGCACCATTTGAACCGCATGGCAATTAAATTGAATTTATCGCTTAGAAAAACACATCCGTTAGTTTCAAGGACTTTTCACTAGTACCTACATGGTACATCCGAAATGCAGAAAATCATCTCTTATTCTCCCTCAAAGGAAACCATAAACCATTTCGAAAAAAAAATGTGCACTCAAATTAGTTAGGTAAACCAAATTCTGATGACCTTCACACTATTTTCACACACAATGTCGTGCATGTAGTTATACCTATACCAACCCATTTAAAAGTATAATCAGAATCACAAAGGTAGATAAAATGTAGATATTTAATATGGCGTGATTTTGCACACCAACTTCTCAACCTGTTGGGTGGAAAGGATGCTGGATGTAGCCACAGGATATTAGGTATGTAAAAAAAAAAACTAGCCAAAGTTCAAGGACACAAACCACAACTCTCGACTCTGGGATTTGGCTAAATCGCTGGGATTCCTGTTCTCGCACATTTATGGAACACAAAAATTCACACTTACACCTTTGTTATTTTTTGAGAATTTATTGTCCGTGGGAGTATGGTGTGGTCGTGGTGCACGATGTCTAGCATGTCTCATCTCACGAATGGAATGTAGGGCAAGTCCTGTCACAAAATATCCTTCTTAAGGAAGGCGCCTAACAAACATTACAATTCCCATAGTTTGTCTCACGCGAAAAAATACCAAAAAAAAAGAAAACCAATTTTATATACCTACGATAGGTATATCTCTATACCTACCCGAAATAGAAATGGAATAGGAAAAAAACTATTAAGAGTCCATTCGTATCGTATATCTACCGTTTGTTCTATGTATATGGCAAAAATATAGCGTGCAGCATCTTTTCCACGCCAACTTTTTCCTCTGCAATATAATGCTCGTCGTATAGTAGCTCACATAAGCTAACAAGAGGAAAACGTAAGAATAAAATTTATAGATGTACATATATATATTTTCTTGTGCTGTCAGGATGAGAAATTGCTATGATTATGACAAGGTCACGACCCCATTCGACAGAACCATCCGCAGGCACCAAAGAATCCTTTCACTGTTTTCTAGCGATTTATATTGTACAAACGAAGGTACAATATTTTTGTTATTGTTTGCCATCCATCCGAAAAGCCTGAACTCTCGCTCCCCCATTTTTAATGAAACAACCAAAATAGAGGGACGAAAAATACGAAGATGGAAAAAAATAAATCTAACAGCGCTCTTGGAGTCATTTTTCACGTCGCGTCGTCGTCGTCGTCCTCTTCGGCGTCGTGTCGTCATCATCTTCGTCGTCCTCGTCCTCCTGCAGTTAACCTCCTTTGCTGGATCGCGTTCCATAAGCATTCTCGCAAGTCACTTTTTGACTTTTCCAAAATTGATTTGACATTTGTTTTATGCCTGTTGGCGTTTCTTAGTCCTTGTTTCTGTTCTATAACTTCACACCACTAACATTCGCCTAAAAAGTGCAAGGGAGGTATGTATACCTATAGACAGTCGGATACACTCCCTATCTCCAGACTATAGGCATCCTACCCCCAACCCCCCTCTTTCCAACCCATCCCAATCAAGAACAACAGCAAAAAACCCTTGTCAATGTGTGAAAATAGACAGAAAATACTCATTTCAACCTATCATGCCTTCATTCTTCATTTCAAGCAATATAGGCCCTTGGATCCATAAAGACTCCTCGATGAATTAAACTGGATAATATTTAATTTGTAAAAATGAAAAAAAAAATAATAATTTAAAGTTCTTTTCAGAAGACTCTCCTCATATTTTATATAAAATTCCCAAATCCCAATAGACAGATGGCATTTTCTCTCACTTTCTTCCAGAGAGAGCAGAGATTCAGTGGCTAAGAGAAAATTTCCCTAGTTTTCGGAGTAAATTCGGAGTCAAAGAGAATCGTGGTGAGTTTGCGTTAAGAAAATTTCCCAAACGCAGCATCTCATTACCAATATCCCATTTGCCAGTCCATGTCTCTCTACATCATCTCTCCAGGACAAAATAAAGGACTCGCAACTTTTCTACAGGATGTGAGAATAATGTCAATAGGGAGTCAACAGAGCATCACCGCATAAACAAAAGGGCGTATAGGAACAATGGGAAATTTTCTTCTTTAAATTTTCAATTTTTTTTTTTGTTTCTGTTTTGTCTTTCGAAAACAAAAGAACTAAAATTCCTTTACACTCTTTATGCTTTATTCTAGCTGATGGATGGAAATATTTGACACACAATGTGGCAGAGCACACTTTTGAATGATGGAAATGATAGACCTCCAGCAGTTAAAATTGCATCAATAGATAACAGCATGGGGGCTGAAGTGAGTGAGAGAGAGGTAGATCAATTGTATTATATGAATATTTCTTTCTTTACTACCTGCTGTTTCTTAAGTAAGTCGTCTATATAGAGGTGTGAAAAATAAAGCAACCCAGGATGACATCCCGCCAGGACATGTGACTTAAAGAATAAACCTATAAATGCGCAAATGATGCTGTCAAAGTCTTTTGTAATATGACTCGCAAGTGTTTTAAAAGATCGATTTACTAGGAAGAACCATCCAACAACACAGTGTCTGATAATTAAGAGCTGCTGGATGGTGATGGTTATGCTTCTGCTACTTCTGGTATTCGTCCTGCGATCGGATATCCTTAGCAAATTGCATTAGTTTTGTAAGTCAATAGGATATTGGAAGCTCATTGCATTGTCATTTATTGTTACGGAGGAGACAATATTATTTAGGTGCTAACTTAATTATATACGCTCCAGAAGGGAATATCCTTTCCTATACGTACATATAGACGATGATGATGATGGACTTTTGGACTGGGCTTCGTCATAATCATCATTATTTGTGTGAGAAACACTGGCGGGAAATTGGAAATTTGTTGCGCGCCGGTGCTAATGCTGCTGGTGCTAGTCCTAGTCTTGGATGATTTGTAGGAAAGATGCCACAATAGTTTTGAAATTCGATTCACATTATTGCGGTTCATACATATAGCTATCGAATAAAGGGCGATTTATAAGGAGTGATGATTGAAAGGGATGCGTTTTGTTTAGTCTTTGTAAGGCAAGTCGTTGCGGGAATAATCGATTATTTGGAATCGTAATATACTTGGACAGATGGACAGTATAATTTGAAGGGAATTATTAGAGTTATTGTGTTGATGTGATTTGCAATTAGATTTCTATAGGCGAATTCAATATTATTTGAAAGTCTTAAGCTTGTAATTATGTATGGCATCTTGCAGGTAGGGTTCTTCGATTTCGGAACAATTTTATATTTAGATTTGTTTGCAGTTTACTGATTGGTATCAAAAAATAATATATATTGTAACTCGTACGAAGTTGACTTTTTTTTGTACGGCTAATTCTTACGGCGTTCTCCATACGTTGACCCTACCATTCAATCCAAAAATGTTGTTTCATCTGTAAAATAACATTTTTGGATCAGATGGTAGGGTCAACGTATGGAGAAAGCCTAATTAAGGGATGATTCCAAAGCATTAGCGTCCTACAGTCAAACACGGCCTTGGCCTTCTGATTGTTTAGGGTGCGTGCTCAGCTGGTGGAGTAGGAAAATAACGCTTTCTTGATGGAATCATGGAGAGATATCAATATCTTGACATTTTGAAAAAAAAAAAAATTGTTAATTAGTGTTCAAAATCTATGAATAGAAAACACTTATTATTTTGATCAAGACAACGATCCGCAGCATTCAGCCTAAATAGTAGGAAATGGTTAGGAAATAGTTATCAAAGGTTAATGAAAGCCCCCCTCAATCCCCAGATTTAAATATTATTGAGAATTTATGGCAACAATTAAAAATAGAAATTCGAAAACACGATGTTTCCAATTTAAATGAGTTAAAAAGGGTTTTGCTCTTAGAATGGAACAACATAACGCCCAACTTTAGGAAAAAACTTGGTGAAATCCATCCCAAACCGACTTAAATTAGTCATAAGACAAAAACGGTTTCCTACAAGGTATTGAAATTCATCAATAAATACTATATTCATGAGCTGGTCCATTTTCATTGTGACATTGAATTGTTGATATTTTTGCAATTTATTTTGTTTTAATGAATAGATTTTTAGTTAGTTGATATTTTTTAAACAAAGTCTTTTTTCTTAGTTAAAGAATTTATCACTAGGTGGGCCATTTTTACTGTGAGTCACTATAAGCCGATACCTCGTTTTTTCCACAATTTTGAAAAAATTAAAAAAATAATGTTCTTGCCTCGCATTTATTTTTGAAAATGAAATTTAAAAAAAAAATATTTTTTTTCCTTAATGAGATTTAACTGAGGCTAATTCATGATTCCCAAAGAAATTGTCATCGTTGCACTACATGACTACAAGCTAAAGTCCGAGTTTCCTAGTCTCGATCACCAAACCCTTGCAGAGATTCGATCACCTTGATTTAAGGAGCCAACAGGGTTTTCGATAAACGGAAAAAGTTATAGAAATATTTTTGTTTTGCCTTTGAAAGATTTTGTTAAGATATAAGAAAGTTTTTAATGTAAAACAAAATCGAAATAATCTTAGAACGACTGTTTAAGACTTCAACAAAAGAGACTGTTCAACAAAATATCACGTTGCGAATCATAAAATACCGATTTTTTTCATTCTTATTTGAAATTCTTACAAACCATACAAAATATAGTACCCGAACGTTAAAATTTTGCGATCCATTAAAAGATACGGTTCGCTCTGGTACAAGTTCTATTTTTTTTATATCGTTCGTGAGCGAATCAAAAAATCGAATTCAGATAGAATACGGTTGGAAGAAGGAGCCGAAAAGATAAGTATTTATTAACTGCGGTTGCAATATATTTTATTTTGAAATAATTTTCTCACGCGGACATTTAATCACCATGTTTAATGGTGTTTTCTGTAAAAAAAAAAGTAAATCGGTTTTGATTTATGTGATGAAGTTTTATTTGTCAAGTATTCAAAGTAAACATAGCGAATATAAATGCACATTACGAGAAAGATCTTGCTTATGGAAATTAAAATAAAGCACAAATTAATTTATTTAATTTTAATAAATTTTGTCTTAATAAAATGTAAACGGAAGGGTTCTTCAATATTTTCCGCGTGAGAAACTCGGGGGCCATTCATGTTTTTCAATTTCAAGCAGATTTAATATGTACGTTCGTAATGAATTGAATTTTATTTTAAAGGATTTTAATTTTAAACGAACTAAAAATTAAAATTCGAGATCGAATCAATTGAATGATTCGCGAGAGGAAGAATCGAATTTTGTATTTCAAGACAGTTTCGATCCATTTAGTGTTGAAAGGATAGAATTTTTTTTGAAAACACAATTTTTGATAATTTTTTTTTTTTTAATGAAAGGTTTTTAAATCTTAAATTCAAAGGGATGATGGAAAATAATTATTTGGGATTTAATGTGAAATTTGAAATCACTCCGGAGAAAATCCATATTAAAATGTTTCAGGGAAAAGAGCTTCGAAGCTTTAAGGTGATAAAAGTAGCATAAACAACTATTAAAGTGCTAATTTAAATTAAAAACTGAACTGGTTTTAATGTGTGAATATCAATTGTAATTTTAATTTTTGGCTATTTAATTTTGGTTAGGGAGAAATACTGCGAGAGGTGATTGTTGGATTAGTTACTGCCCAGTGGCAATTTGAAAAGAGGGTACCAACTGATAGTTTTTTAAATAAAAAATAAATCGGGTGGTACAACGGCTCATGAAGAACCAGGGCCTAGTGACTAACAACTCGCAACCATTCCTGTGTGCGCCTTTCGACAGGAATGGAAGGGACCTACAATTTTATGCCGAATCCGAACGGCTAGACGAGAAGCACTTATTCGTGACAAGTGATACTCTTGGAGGATTTGTCAATTCCTCGCAAGAGGCAGTAGCCCTGAAAAAAAAACTTTTTAGTTTTTAGGTGGACGAGGCTGGGAAGCGATCCCAGACCTCCAGCGTGACAGTCGAACGCACTAATCATTACCCTATGGGCTACTACACTATTGAAGTGTTATTTCGGCGAAGTTATTATTTAAGTTTAATACCACCGTCTTCTTTCCCATTTACATATTTAAAAAAATGGACACTGCTGGATTGCACAAGACTTTCTCTCGTAGCTAACAACTTTAACTTAGCTTGAAATAGACAATGTACAATGTTATGTATTGGTTCCATAACAAGAATAAGAAGATGAAGAAATTTAAATATTAAAATATTGAAATTACTTCTGTTTTAAGTGGAGTGAATGAATAAAATTCAATTAAAAAGTACAAGTGACCTCAACTCCAGAAATTATTGTGGGCTCTTCAGTCAGTCTATTATACCCTAATAAGACACAAATTTTGATCGATGTTTACCGACTCTTATAAACAAATTCCCCTAGAATAATAAAATTCACAGTATCTTTTTGCTGTGATTTTTATAAGAATCAACAGACTGACTGAAGAGCCCATTGTTATACCTTGGGCGAAACACAATCATTTCTGGAGTTGAGGTCACTTGTACTTTTTAATTGAATTTGGTTCCATAACATTAAGATATCATTAAAAAAGTTTTAAAAACAATTTAAAATATAAATTATTACTATAAATTAATATAAAGTTGTTATTTTAATAGGTAAAACAGATAGAGCTCAAAAACAGTATTTCACTTGATTTGTTTGATAAATATAAATTTATGAAAACAAAATTAAAAAATCGATAGAGCGGTTTCCTTTAAAAATAATTTCTTATACATATATACAAATTCTTGAACATTTTTAAAAATAAAATTTGCTATGTGAACTTTTAGAATTAAATAAAATACAATTTTAAAAAAAAATTAAAAAAAATATTTATTGACCGGTTTTCAAGATATTGAGTTTTTAAAAAAAAAATTCATTTTTTTTAAATCCAAAAAATTCTCTTCGAAAAATTTTATATGCAAAATTGTTAAAATTATTAAGCACCTCTTACATTAAAAAATTGGTTGAAATCAGTGTAGCCGTTAACGAAGCCGTTGAAAACCAAAAATCGGTTGACAGGTACCGTTATAAATAATTTTGATTTTCTACAAAAATATTTACTATAGTAATTATATTCCCTCGTTATATTTTTTTGTCGAAATCGTTAGATCCGTTTTTGAAATAAATCAATTTTTGTACCTATATTGGTTGTTTGGCAGGTACCGTTACTTTTTGAGCTAAAAAAAATTTCAATTTCCCCTCTAGGGAATCACCTAGGAACCTCAATTCCAAAGTTTTAAGAAATTCGCTTTAGTGGTTTAGGCTGAAGGTCGAGGTACAGACAGACATACAGAATTGCGAGACCCACTTTTTTCGCGTTCTCTATCATCGTAATGTAAGGGAAAATTATCACCTCGAGTTGGATTTTTTACACGAATCCTTACCTTGCCCTATATTACGTAGGTATATCGCAAGTAAAAAAAAACATATAAGTGCCTTATTTTTACTTGTCGATATTGATTTCTTCATAATGTTTCATAAACCTATCCGAATTAATTAAAACAAAAAATGCTTGCCTACGCATGTAACCTCGCTTAGGTTTTGTCTCAATATTTTTTTATTGATGAAAGAGGTATGATGTCAACATGCGACAATCCCCCAAAAGCCAAAGGTATAAATCTTCTATTCGATATTGTTAGAAGACAACGAAAAAGTTTTATATATGTGAGAAGGTTAGAGGTACCTTCCTCCTTTGAAAAAATCAACACCGCAACATTTCCATTGGTATACCAATTTATGGATCCTGTTTACCTAAAGTGGGTACAGTACATACCTTTTCCCCACAAAATGATTAATTTTTTTTATACAACTTAATAACAACATAAAATATGATTGACATGATTTCATCTTAGATGTAAAATTTTATAAAATCTATTTTACTATTCATAGTCACATATACCTACTACCTATAAATATTTTCAAAAATAATCATAAAATTTTATTCATTACCTACCCACTTCAAAAAAAAAAAAAAAAACAACAACAACAACAAATCAAAATGATTCTATTGACTTTTAGTGCTATAACCTTATAAATCTTCTTACATAGGTATATACTATACATCAAGGAAGAGAAGAACAATAAGACACAAGAATTTATAACAATATAAAACCATTAACGGAACAATCAAAGGAAGAATGAGTGGCGAATAAAAGAAGAATAGAAAAGAAAAAAAAAAGGAAAATTATTATGAAACAACAATTAAAACTTTGACTTTGTTTTCGTGTTGTTTCCTTTTTGACATATACAAACAATACATAACACATACATTACATATAGATATAGCTACAAACATAATATAAACCATACACACCACACATTTAGCTATATATAAAAAAATATAAATAAAAATAGACAAGAAGAACAACACAACACTCTGATTCAATAAAATCAATCAATGTCCTGTCAGTTGTTTGATGCTGTCGTTGATGCTGATGACTATGAGGAGATGGGAAAAGGACACAAAAGGACTTCATTAGAAAAATTTCCGATGATGATGATGGGTGAAAATAAGAAATCAATAATAAAAAGTTTTATAGTTGTTGAGTACAAAATATTCAATATCATATAAGCATACCTATACACAACCTATGTGTTGTAGATGTACAATTGTTCAATGCAGAGTGTTACAAAAAAATCATCATCAAAGCTAGGGTATTACAAGGTGAATTATAACGAAAAACTGATACTTCAAATAGAACTAGGGTGATTAAAAATTACAAACAAAATGTACAATTTAAAGCGATTGTTCGACCCATACTTTTCGAAGTTAATTTTACGCATTGAATAGTTTGACATCTTGATCTGTATTTTCTATTTCCAATAACGGAATTCAATATACGGAGACTTCAAGAATCGAGGGAAACAATTTGCAAAGGATTGCTTTTCAATGCCTTTAATTTTTGGGAGATTGAACTGTGTAGGCACTCCAAACTTGATTTTAGAAAATAATTCCGTTTACTTACTTAATGCTTGAAAAACTTTTTTTACATCAAATGTAAATGTGTACCAGTATTACAGTTGAATTGTTTTAGGAAAGGAATGCAACTGGCTTTTTCAGTAGAACACGGTTTATAAAATTAACGGTAAAACAACGAAAGACATGAAACATTGCGGCAGTGTTTGAGCGTTGTAAATGCTTCCATTATATTTCTATCACATTTTCTAAGTACTTAACTAAAGCCACATTAGAGTGGTCCATGATTTCCATTTTTACAGGTCTTTTTAAATATAATTTCCTTGGACCCACTTATCTGAATTTTTTTTGGTTTGTAAAAGGTCGCGAGTGATTTAAAAAAGAAAAACAATAATTGTTTGTTGTTGTTTCATTCAAATATTCAAAATTAATATAACGCGGAGAAGGCTTTGCAGTCTCACTGCAAGTGTGCTATCATACGAAACCCCTAATGATTTTTGAAAATTAAATAGGTATTGCTTTATAATGTTTTTGGTGTCAAATTCATCATACAAAAAACAGTTATACAGAGTGACTCACCTTAGGTGTGAAAAAAGCTAGAGTATGTAGGTTGGGTTGAGGCAATAAGATAATTGTATTGGAGGGTATATTCTCCCTCGTTCAGTTGGAAGGGTCAATTTTCCAACAAAAATTGATTTAAAACAGAAAAATTAAAATTTATTAAAAAAAAAAAACAAGGTTAAAACTTACAATAGCCTGATAATCCTTTTTTTAAAGCAAGAACTCTCTTCTTTTATTTTATTTTTAAATCAAGTTCTTTTAATGAAAAGTTTTTAAAAATTAATTTTCAAACACATAATTAAAAAAAAAAGAATTTAAAGTAAGTACGTATCTTATCTCTGATTTTAAAAACGATACAAAACGATTTTCAGTTCAGTTTTTGATGGATTTTTAAGTAAGTATCTTTGTGTTTTAAATAAAAAAGAATACAAGAGTCCTTTTTATTGTACATACAAATATGGTTTTGCTAAACCCAGAGTTGCTTAACTGTAGAGTTTTTAGATTTAATCTTAAATTCGTTCGAAGACTGTATTTGGACACATTTTTGAATACAATTATTTTTTTTAAACCTTTTTTTTAAGTGTTTTTGTTAGATATTGATTTCATCAAAAATTGAACACAAATCATCGAAGTTATGAATTTGGACGTGAATTTTCTTCCTAAACATTAAAATTTTGAACGTGTTTTCTTATTAAAAAATCACAACTTCCACAAGTTTGATGATTAAATTGGACTAATGTTTACCTTTAATTTGCTCAGAATTAAATTTTTGAAAATTCAGATGTGAGTGCAAAAATAAAAATGAGCCTGGGGTCGACCCACACTAGTAAATTCCCATTGGTGCATTTGAAAACCATATACATATGTACTGTACATATTTACCTAACTGGGTGGTGGTAGATTATATATTATATAATTATATATTTTATAGTGTAATAACTTTGGGCTTTTGGATAATCAGTAAAGGTATATCATTATATCAGAGATACAGGGCAAAATGTGACAGTTTTTTTTTATATTTTGTACTTTTTTTCCTAACTCTTCTCGGTATAGAGGTATTACTTATTTAAGCTATTTATTTTAAAACAGACTATTGGTTAAAAAAAAATACCGAAAATCAGGGGATTGTACTTAAAAAAAACATGTTTTCAAAGAATATTAATTAAGTGCCATATGCAAAATTTCGATTTTGAAGCGTTTTGATGGTAAGAATTTTTCGAATTAAAACGTTTTTGAAAAGTTTTTTCTTGCAACATTTTGATTTTTAGCTTTTTAAAGGGTGGTTTAAAATTCTCAAAATTCCACAACATTTAGATGGTATAGGTATATATTTTTGGTAAAAACTTGAAATCGATATCATTGTTTTTTTTTCGAAATATTTGAGTAAAAAAACATTTGTTAAGAATTTTGAATAGTTTTGTTTTAAGTTTTTTTGCTCTAAAAAAAACTGTTTATTGATTAAAAACAAAAAAATACGAATTGTTGACTACGTCATTATATCTAAGAAAAAAACAGACTGCGTTCGGAATCATTTTTTGTTCTTGAAATATTTGAGACGAAAATTATTTTACAACTGTTTCTCTTAGTTTAAAAAAAAAAAAAATGTCTGTTAAATTCTTTTTTAATATTTAAAAAACAATTAGTCTGAAGCGAATATCTTATTCCGTTCTCGAGATATTCCAGATAAATGACATTTTACAGCTCCTTTTTAAATTGCTGTAGTAAAAAAATGGTTTATTGAATTTGTTAAAAAACCTTTTCAGCACGTTATGACAATATTATCTGTAAAATAAAATTTATCCTAGGTCGACATGTCTTCTCGAGATTTGGTGGACGAAAAAAGTACCCCAAACGTATGTACATACACACAGACATAAAGACATCTTGCTAAAAACGATGGATTCTGGTCTAGAGACCCCAAAACGTGAAGATATGTCAAAATTTTCAATTCGAGAAATCGCACCAATCACAATAACTTCCAAAAAATCGCGTCACACCCTTATCAAAATCTTAAAAAGCATAATTTCTCGGATAAGTTAGGGAGTTAAACTCGGCAAAGCTCGTTTAATTTGTATAGTGTCTTATAACTTTAATCTCGCTCTTAAAAACTGTTGCTTAGTGTTAGAAGTTGAGTTCTTAACAATTAGTTATACGTTATCTTCTGCTATCCTGACTTTTATTTCGTCATTTCAGAGCTTATCTAATTCTAAACACCGTTAAACTCAATTTGCCTCATTTCACCCATTCAAAATTTGCAAATCATTTGTCAATTTATATTTCATTATATTCCTCCCAACCATTAATTAATTTCTCATACATGTATACAACACCTAAAAAAAGCATACAAATATATTTCTATGGGAATTTTCTTTTTTATATGAAAATGTCTAAACTGCTTCCAATTTTTCGTTTCCAATATTCATCAAGATAAAGTGATTTTTTTCTATCAAGCACTCAATTAAGGATTTTTTTTTTTTTTTTTTTTTGTCAATACAAAATACACACACACACATACAATCGCCCGCAGTCAAACAACATAATATTGTATAGATACATATACCTTTGTTCGGGTTTTATTTTTGCACATATCATCGTGTGAAAAGTCGCTATATCTGCAACTAACCACCATCATCGTCACCGCACCTCTACGTGATCCTTGTGATATTCGATATCAAAATCAATTGAATGAATGACATGAGTGTGGTGAACGTTTTCAAAGTTGCCATCACAATGAATGACAGATGATTGAGAAATAAGAAGAATCCTTGAGTTAATTTTTTATCGCGCCCATTTGGTAACATGATGACACTCTTTTCTTCTTCTACTGATGGGGCTATACTTTATTTTGATGCTCGAAACGGATTAAGGTAGAATATTGTGCCATAGGTAATAATTGTTGTCAATGAAATTTATTATTCTTTTTATTGATTGAAGGTCAATGGTGTAGATTTGAGATATAAGTAACCTGAGACATTTTTGAGAATTCATATAGATAAGGTGACACTTTTTGGGTGAATTGATGTACAGAAGCATTTCTAATGCCAAGTAATTGATAGTCAAAGTATTTCATATATTTTCTTCAGACATTTTAAATTTGTATTTTAAATTGAGTCTTCTTCCAACTCATATAGCTAATTGTATAGATATTGATTTTCTTGTTTTGTTTCTCATTATAGTTAAGATCCTTGGCAAAGTTAATGAAATTAACTCAGTTCTTCCATCAATATTAAATTATCAACATTCAGAACCAAGTAATTTCCCTTTAAACGACGACGACGACGTTCAAGAGACTGATAATGACTGGGATTAAATCATTTTCAAAGCTTTTTCCTAGAAAAAGTTACCATCACCATGCCAGCTAACTTTTTCAAATAATCATTATAAATTTTCTTTGGCTAAATAATTTGTAAATAAATTTGTGTACGAGTATATACATACACTGTCCCCTTACCTAATTTATGTACGCAAAAAAGTTCCTTTCCTCATCGTAGCTCAATATAAATAATACTTTCCAATTTCCCAAACAATAAATCCCTTTATTGCCTTACGTTTAAAATAAATCACCCGAACACCATGACATCAAGTAAGTTAAAATTTAATTACCACTCAGTATCCCTATATCGACCCACTCACTCACTTACTCGATGCTCTGGACTACTTTAAAATATTCTTTCTCTATGTAGTCACTCGTATATAATAGAGAAAAAGGATACTCTTTCTCTTATACGCACAATATGAAAAATTCCTTTCTCAGCAAGGATTCCATTTCCATAATATTTTTTTTTTTTTTTTCTTTGAAAACTATTTTTCCTCCCAGCTGATCAGCAGCATCATCATCATTATCATCATCCACAGTGAGAAAATATTTTGTTACAATACAAAAAAGGACATCCTACTGTGAGCGAAAAGGAATTTAAATTTATAAAAAAAAAACCCATGCCGAGAGAATTCATAAAATTGATAAAATTCACCACACTTTGGATACAAATTTTCAAAATTCCCTCAAAAAACACCGAAGAAAGAAGAAAAAAGACCGACGAAAAATTCCTCAACACACAATAATGGGAGAGTATATCCCAAAACCCGAAGAAAAAATCCCAAAACCCAACTAGAAACATACGGGAAGAATAAAAGCAACAAAAAAAAAAAAACTATCATACTCTCTTTCCTACAATCTCCCATCATCCCGATTCAACTACTCTATAAAAGCCATCTCCTATGCTCTTTCTAATTCAGTCTCAGCTACGATACGAACCAAGCAAGGACATACACTGCTTCCTACGCGTACGGTTAAATAACGGATAAAATTAAATTTCCACTACCCAAATCTATAAAAGATATACTGAGTGAAAAAAAAAACAATATTCTTCAAAATTTGTATGTGTCTCGATTCGTGACCGAAATTTTATTTTTTAATTTAATTTTTTGTTAAGAATTTTTTTACTTTTTCGCTAAACAAAAAAAAAAAAAAGATAATCGTGTTGTGACTGTGAAGTGTTCCTATTTCAAAAAATATTAATAAAATAAAAGAAAAAAAAAATATTAAAGTGAAAAACATCCTTGCTGCTATAGAAAATATCCTTAAAGAGAAATAAAAAATATTTTAAAGCAAGGAAGTGAAACGAAATAGGAAAGAAAATAATACAAAAAAAAAAAAACAACGAAAAAGCATATTCGGACTGCGCGAACTCACGCACAATTTTTTTTTTCTGTTCTGTTTTCTGGTAATTTGGTGGTATCCTTTGGTCCTTTCTTCTCGTTTTTTTGTGCTTCCTTGTTTTCCATTAAATTTGTTTCAAATTAAACGAGAAAATCTTCGAAAAAAAAATCGAACAAAAAACTCAAATTCAATGAAATTAAGCAATTTCGCTTAAAAAAATGTGTAGTTTTTCGCTAAGTCGCTAGAACTTGTTGAAATTCGTGTCGCAAACCGGTATAAAAACTATGGATACGTGCAAAAAACTCTGACAAACTAATTGCCAAAAGAAAATTTTATGAAAATTGTGTTCTAACGGTTCATTGGATACAAAAAAGCTCAGCGAAAAAAAATCGACAAACAAAAATCAAATATGGATTTTACAAATAATTTCGTGTTTTTGATTTTGCTGACTGTTTTAACTGCCTCAGCAGATCAACAACAACAACAATATGCTGCCAATCAGAAAATGATGGTAGACAACACACAACAACAGCATCTTAATTCAGCTCTGGATGGTGATGCATCCGGGGGAGGACAATCACGTTACGATGCACCCGACGATTGTCATTTTGGTTTGGCCGAACCGGGAATTTCCGATGATATTGCGCTCACGTGCAATTTACGAACGGTCAATAGTGAATTTGATACGACGAATTTTAGTGTAATTCCTTCGGAAAATACAGTTGCATTACATGTGCTGTGTAATGATGAGATAATGGCACGTAGTTCATTGGAACCGCGCTCGTTTGTGCATTTGACGAGGCTGAGGGATCTGTCGATTGGATTTTGCAAGATTGCTAAATTTAATCGGGAGGTTCTCGAGGGGTTGTCAGATTTGAGGAATTTAACAATTAGAACGCATAATATAAATTGGCCTACGTTGAATTTCGACATCGAATCGGAGGCTTTTGCAGCGACGAAAAATCTCGAACGACTCGACTTGAGTCAGAATAACATATGGTCCTTGCCAGAGAATCTATTCTGCCATTTAAATGGCCTGGCATCGCTAAACATGAGTGAAAACCGTCTCCAGGATGTCAACGAATTGGGCTTTAGAGAACGAACCAAAGACACCGAGCTTCCTTCGAGCACCGTCAGCAGTAGTCAGGAATCAGCAGCAGCTGCAGTCGTCAAAAACCGGCCTCAGTTCCATGCTCGCTTGACTTGGAAATTCTAGACGTTTCCTTTAATCATTTCGTTCTTCTGCCTGCCAATGGATTTGGAAATCTTCGAAGGCTGAAATTCTTACAAGTGAATAATAATGAAATTTCAATGGTGGCTGATAAGGCCCTGAGTGGTTTGAAGAATTTGCAAATTCTGAACTTGAGTTCAAATAAAATTGTGGCACTGCCCTCGAGCTATTCTCCGAGCAATCTCAGTCAATTCAGGAGGTTTATCTCCAAAATAATTCTATAAGTGTGCTTTCACCAAAGCTGTTCTCGAATCTGGATCAACTGCAAGCGCTGGATTGTCGTTTAATCAGATAACTTCCACTTGGATTGACCGAGCCACTTTTACCGGTCTAATTCGTTTGGTTCTGCTCAACTTGTCACACAATAAGCTAACAAAGCTAGAACCTGAGATATTTGGGGATCTCTACACTCTTCAGATCCTGAATTTGAGACACAACCAGCTTGAAAATATCGCTGCCGACACCTTCGCTCCAATGAACAATCTGCACACACTTCTGCTGTCCCACAACAAGCTGAAGTATCTTGATGCCTATGCACTCAACGGTCTCTATGTTCTCTCGTTGCTGTCTCTCGATAATAATGCTCTGATTGGAGTCCACCCTGAGGCATTCCGTAACTGCAGCTCCCTGCAGGATTTGAATTTAAATGGAAATCAACTCAAAACCGTTCCTCTAGCTCTAAGAAATATGAGGCTTTTGAGAACCGTTGACCTAGGTGAGAATATGATAAGTCAATTGGAAGAGACTGCTTTCAAAGGTCTGGGAAATCTTTATGGACTTCGTTTGATTGGCAACTACCTCGAGAATATCACAATGAATTCCTTCAAGGATCTGCAAGTTTGCAAATCCTGAACTTGGCGAGAAATCGAATTCAAGTCGTCGAACCAGGTGCATTTGAAATGACATCAAGCATTCAGGCCATTCGCCTGGATGGAAATGACCTTACTGAAATCAATGGACTCTTCAGCAACATGCCATCGCTGCTGTGGCTTAACATCTCCGACAACCATCTGGAACACTTTGACTATGCTCATGTGCCAAGTACCTTGCAATGGCTAGATCTTCACAAAAATCGACTTGCGGAGCTTTCGAATCGTTTTAATTTGGATGCTCAACTTCGATTGCAAACTTTGGATGCTAGTTTCAATCAGCTGACCAAAGTCACACCCAGCTCGATTCCAAACAGCATCGAACTTCTGTTCCTTAACGATAACCTCATTGGATCCATCGAACCACATTCATTCCTGCACAAGACCAACCTGACCCGAGTGGATCTCTATGCAAATCAGGTGACAACTCTGGATGTGAAGAGTTTGAGAATACTACCAATTCCTGACCATAGGCTTCTTCCCGAGTTCTATATCGGAGGCAATCCATTCCTCTGTGACTGTAACATCGACTGGCTACAAAAAATCAACCACATGACTTCTCGCCAGTATCCACGTATCATGGACCTTGAGACTATCTACTGCAAGCTGCTGCATACGCGAGAACGTGCATATATCCCTCTGATGGAAGCTGAAGCCAAGCACTTTTTATGCTCCTACAAGAACCATTGCTTTGCAGTGTGCCATTGTTGTGCTTCGGAATCGTGTGACTGTGAGATGACTTGTCCCAGCAACTGCACCTGTTTCCACGACCAAACCTGGTCCACAAATATTGTTGAGTGCTCCGGGGCAGGGTACAGTGAAATGCCCAAGAAAGTTCCCATGGACACCACCGAGCTATACATTGATGGAAGCAACTTCCCAGAGCTGGCTCCACACACCTTCGTCGGAAGGAAGAATCTTATTGTTCTCTACCTCAACAACTCCAATGTCCAGCTCATGCACAATACAACTTTTGTTGGACTGAAAAAACTAAGTATCCTGCATCTTGAAGAGAATCATATGATAAGCCTAGTGGGAGACGAATTCTCCATGCTGGAAAGTCTTCGAGAGCTCTATCTTCATAACAATAAACTGAGCTTCATCGGCAATGGAACCTTCCAGGGCATGAGGAAGCTTGAGGTTCTTCGCTTAGATGGCAACCGTTTGATCCATTTCGAAGTCTGGCAGCTTGCCCTGAGTCCATATCTAGTCGAAATCAGCCTGGCTGACAATCCCTGGTCATGTGAGTGTAGCTATCTCAGCAAATTCAGAGCTTACCTTGGGCAGTCATCTGAGAAAATCGTCGATGCCAATCGCGTTGCCTGTGTCTACAACAATCTCACAAGCATCCTGCGAGAGAAAAATGGCACCAAGTGCACGTTGCGAGATGACCTCAGTGCATACGTTCGATCCAGTGAAATTGAGAATCTTCTGCCACTGCTTCTAGCAGCAACTTGTGCTTTTGTGGGATTTTTCGGTCTCATTATGGGCCTCTTCTGCTATCGTCACGAATTGAAAATGTGGGCCCATTCAAACTGCTTCTTCACCATGTGCTACCGGTCACCAGCTTTCATTGACAACTTTGTCGAAAATAAAGATCATCGCCTGTGTGACGCCTACTTTGCCTACAGCCTGCAGGATGAACACTTCGTTAGCCAGATTTTGGCCCATGCTCTTGAGGCTGACATTGGATACAGACTCAACTTACACTATCGCGACACCAACTTGAATGCCTACATTGCCGATGCCATCTTGGAAGCAGCTGAAGGCTCTAAAATGGTCGTTCTTGTGCTCTCCAAAAATTTCCTCTATAACGAATGGTCACGGTTCGAGTACAAAAGTGCCTTCCATGAGATGGTCAAGAGAAGGAAGCGCCTGGTATTCATCCTCTACGGAGATCTGCCTCAGCGCGATATCGACATGGACATGAGACACTATCTCCGCACCAGTACCTGCATCGAGTGGGATGACAAGAAATTCTGGCAGAAACTTCGAATGGCGCTCCCCCATTTGCCACGAGGAAACAGCAAACGACATTGTACCGGACCACCTCCTTCGGCGGTGAATATCTATGCGACCGCACATGACTACGGAGTCGGAACTCTGACAAGGCCAGCCGCACCAGAATGTCCTAAGCGTTTCGGCGACTGCAACAACTATGCCACAATCAACGACTGCAGTAGAACATATCCTGCGGCGACAGGACCTCCCTGCAAATTCAACTCAATGAACGAGAAAGGCCACGACAGACAGCACGATTATGCAGTACCTTCTCACTACTCCTCAGCTCCATCTACGGGTGAGTACGAACGTGAAAAGAATTGCGAATGCGGCAAGAAAACCGCCTCCTCCTCATCACCCCAATCGGGAACAACGGCGACAGTGAATTCAGCTGCTGGCAGCATAAATGCCAGCTTCTCAACGAACTTCACCAATCCTCCGCCACCTCCTTCGATCACGGGGCTTAACAACACCAGCGCCACCAACACATTCCACAGTTTTAACTGTAAGAAAACATGCAGTTGTAGTGCCAATGGTGGCACCTTACGACAGCAGCATCCTTCAGCGACTCATTCCAATCTCTACGAGTCCAATCTCTCCTTGAATGACATCAGCAATAGTCTGGACAGTCGGCCGGTTTCCACAAAGGACATCTGGGCGTAAGGAAAATTATTTATACTTAAATACTAACTTAAATTTTCTTGTATTTTTTAACAAAAAATTCCATTGAGAAAACAAAAAAAAAATTAATAACGAAACCATAACAGACTGAACGAAAACTAGTTAATTTATTTTTAATTTAATTTATTTTTTTTTTTTGCATTAATTTTATTAAGTTTATTTTTCATGTGTACAGGGAAATTATAAGAATTCAAAACAAAAATATTTCCAATGCTTGTGGACGTTCGTCGTCGTCGTTGTAGGTATATCCTTTTTTCCATCCTCTTTTGTGTTCATCGTGCAACAGCAAAAAGTATCGCAAATTGATCAAGGATTCAATTTAAATTATCCTTTGTTGTGTTTTTTTTTTCATCTTCTATAAAATATAATCTGTATTTTTCTCTCTTTCTCTATCTGTGTTATTTTCTGTCGGTTCGCGAAAACATTCACCACCTCATTTCCATTTAACAAAAGGCACATTGTGGCACCGCCAACAAATAATAATAATAATGAAAATTCCAATGTATATTTTTGTATACCGAGATATCAATTGTGCAATCAATTCGCAATTATCCATTTCGAGGAAATAAAATATAAATACATAATATGATAATACCAGTTCCGTTTAGTTATGCTTTTCATGATGCTAGCAAGGATTTTCCTCCATAAATACATATACAAACAAAAATTCACTTAATTCACTTTTATTCACATTTCATTATCGCATTATTCACGGTGCCTTCTTATTTAAAAAATAAAATTCATACACCTACAAACAACATTTATCAATATCACATTATAAGGGTATTTTTCTGCTTGTCTGCACCCACACAAAAACACTTAAAAAAAACATCCATTAAGAAATCATTAATCGCTCACTTTCAAGTTCAAAATATCATTAATATTACAAAATAAATAAAAAAGAACACATCAAAGGATCAAGGATATTATAGATAGAAGAGAATATAATTTATTTAAACTATAGAAATCGCCAACGTACACACTAAACAAAACAAACTTATATTCAACTATTTCCATTAAAATTAATTCTTACTACTTAAAAATAAAACAAAAATAACTAAATTTATAAAATCCAAAAATGATAAAGCAAATGAGAAAAATATTATGGAAGAATGAACGAATTTATTAATTTAATAAAAAAAAATTAACAAAAACACAAGACAGAAAAATTCTAACTATAAAAATTAAAAAAAAAAAAAAAAAAAAACTACTTTATACTTGTAAAATAATTTAAAACATTATATATAAAATATAAATAAACAAATTGTATTATAAAATAAAAAAGATATTACATTTAAACAAACTGATAAAAGTAAAAAATATTCGATGCAAAACGAAAGAAAACAACACAAAAACAAAAAATAAAAATAAACAACATTACTCGTATTCCAATTTATTACTCTCTAAAGAATGATATGGTATTATAGAGTGAAGAAAACCAATAGAGATATTAAACACAAAGAAAACAAAAAATATAAACAAATGGTTCCACAAACAATTTATTTTATTTTTCTTAATTTATATTTTTTCAGAAAAATGAAATATTAATTTATTTGTTTTATTTTATTGTATAATTTGTATAAAGTTTAAAACAAAAAATAAAAAATAGTATATGTTTGTATTTTATATTTTTTTAAATAAAAATTGTTCAGATATTTATTATTATTTTTGTTGTATAATAAAATTTATTAAATTTAAATATATATATAAAAATTATAAAAAAAATAGGAATAAGTTATTATTTTATTTTATTTCATAATAATTATTGTAAATTGTTTTTATTTTGTAAATATTTATTATTATTACTGTACTTTATAAGAATAGCATTAGATAAAAAAAAACAAGCAAACAAATGAAAAAAAGTTACCTAATATAAATTAAAAACAAAAGAATGAAAATAAAATGATAAAAATTATAAAATATTTAAAATTTAATTTTTTCTTTGTTCTATATTGATACTCAAATGTTTGAAAAGACCGAAGAATGAGATTTGAAGTTCTGGGAAGTTGTTCTACTTACAAATAAAGGATATGAGAATGGCTCATGGCAATATAACTGAATTATACTTAAATCAAAATAAAGGATTCTACAATAAACTGTACCTACACCTAATAAAAAGAATAAGGTAACGGTAAGCTCGCTATCTTGAAATAATCTCCATCGAAAAGTGATTTATTTGAGTTGCTGAAACTCACACAAGTAGATATGAGTACCTACATAACAAATAAATAATTACAGCCAAATTTTTAAACGTGGAATAGGGAAGGGTTAACCTTATTCCATGGACTAATTACAACATGTTATTTAAAAAACAAAATTCCGTCTATGTGGCATTTACTAAGTTAAACCACCGAACATGGTGGTTTAGCGAAGGAATAAAAATCAGACGTGTCAAACAAATGATAATATCTTTGACAGAATTATTAGGCGTGTTTGGTAACGTGATCTACTTATTGTAGTAGATTTTCGTTTTGTTTTATCAATAGGAAATTTTATTCCATGGACTCACTCTAATTCCATGGTTTTGTAAGCTAATGGAATAAAGGTGGAATAAGCGTTTTTTATTAATACTGCTGTTAGAGAGTACTGTACTGCGAAAGTGTTAGAGATTATTTGAATAAACAATATTTCTGCAATTACATATGTAAGAAAAAAAGAAATAATGAAAATAAAAATTATTTAATTTTTGAAGGAAAATTAATCAGTCTATATTTTTAAAAGAATTATTTTTTTTAAAGCAAGCATTGACTTTCAATTTAGACCGTGTTTTTTTTTTTAATTAAATTATGTTTTTTTTTTATAAATATGTTGGTAATAAGTAATTTGAGAATAGATCATAAGTTCTATTGAAATCAGAATTTTGAAAAATTAATACCTATTTTCATATGAATAATAATTAAAAATAAGAAAAATGAACAATAAATATCTAATACCTGATATCACACTTAAAAGACTTAAGGCCCATTTGGGTTCTTAAAAAAAAAATATATATAATTTGCTGCAGGACGAGATAGAGATATTCGATTTTATTTTATAATGCTAGATTTTTTAGTACTTCAATCATATATTTTTAAAGGAAATATACAATAATTTTAAAAAAGTTTTCTATGATTATTTGCAAACATAATTCTTTCGATACGTAGAACGGGAAAATTCAAAGTTCTAAAAATCAATTTTGAAACATTACAAAACTGTTTTTTTTTTGAGTTATGAGAACTTAACGTTATTAAAGCTTGAATGTTGGAGTAATGTAAATTTATATGAACGACAATTTGTGTGCCCCTAGAGCAGTGGCAAACATGATAGGATTTCTTAAAAAAAATATAGTTTTAATGTTTATTTTTTTTTTTTTTTTTGATTTGCTACTAATAATTGATTTTAATCAACATTTTGGTCAGTACAAGAAATAACACGTCAGGGTAAATTAAAAAAACATACTTAGTATAAGAAAACATAAAAGCAACGGCCACGCTTAGAAAATTTTATAATTTTTGTTTTAGCCAGAAAATCCATTCTTTTATTTTACTTTATTTAATTTTTTATTTTAAAAACAAGTTTTACTTATTCTTCAGATAAAACACAAAAATATTCTTGTTGATTTAGTATTTATTCTTTTAGGAGTTTTTAAAACATTAGATCTTAAACTCTGTTGTTTTTTTTTTATTTATCGAGCTTAAGCACTTTTTTAGATTTTGAATAACTCAGCTCCAAATAGTCTTATAAATTTAAAATCAAAGTTATTAGTAAAAATAAATGAACTTAAGCTAATTGTCTATAATACATCAGATTACTTGACCCGTTTCTTCTTATTTTTATGACAAAGTTGCTTCGGTTATTTTTAAATATTTTTTTAAAGTAAAAGTCAGTGTTTGATTTTGAAATATTATTATTGTTACACAACAAGAGACGACAGCACTGATGAACTTCACTGTACATAGTAGATACATCTACATACATTATATTATAGTTTTAGTTACTGAGACCTCTTCTCTAGTTGTTATGTTGTTTAAGGATTGATTCGCTGCAAGACTCGAGCAGAAGCAAGATCTCATTAAAATTACAAAAATCAATTGTTACAGTTTAAATTCTTTTAATTACAAAATCTCATCTTAATAATAATTTATTAAACTTTACATTTGTTTATATATGCTTTCTTTCCTTGCTTATTTCTTCTTTTAATATTCCTTTTAATTCAAAACCAAATCAGGAAATATATTTATAAGTGTTTATTCATTGAAAAACATAATCGAATAATAATAAAAACAAATTATAAAATGAAGCTTATACAAAGTATTCTAAGATCAAAATCTTAAATATTTATATAACAGACAATTATCGAAGTAGCTAACTAAATAAGAGTTAATTTAAGCATTTTAAAAGAGAACCCCTTGTGGAAGTGCATCGGTGTCAGTGTCGGCTTCAACACACTCCCCCCTTGAAGTCTCTGCTTTAATGTCAACATCAACAAGAATTCAACACAGTTTCTGCACTGGCTCTAAGAATACTGGTTTCTTCTCCCAATCCACAGTTGATAGTTTCAACCGCACATAGGCTACTATTATGCCTTTCATTGCATCTTGGACAAGGTTTATCAGGGCATTTGGAAACAAAATGCTGTGTGCTAAAACAGTTTCGACACAAACGGCGTTTGTTTACATACGCCTGCCAATCGGCAATTGACATTGATCGAAATTTTTGACATCTAAATGGCCAGTGCTGCAAACCAGGACAGAACCAGCAATCTGGCGGCGATTCATTTGTTCGACCAAAAGTGCTTCTATACCCTACATCCGTGCTTTGCTTTTCGAATAGAACTCTTTTTTGCTCAACACCTTGCGTCCCGGAAAGTGTTCCAATTTGTGCCAAAGTACTAGCTCGCAATTCTAAAAATTGATACATTTGCTTAAGTGTTGGTACAGATTCAGTATTTCATCTTAATGCCCGTTGTGTTTGACTGTCCGTATCTAAAAGACACTCAAGTTTATGCAAAAGTATATATTCTGCAACTTTTTCTGGTGTAAGCAAAAGTTGCAGTTGCACAAGTTGGTGACTGTATTGGCTGTAATGCATGCAATGCCTGAGCATGACTTCCAATGGAATTATATCATTGCTATATTGAGCACAAATGTCAGCCCACAACTTAGTGTAATTTTTATTCTCAATCGGCCAATTCTTGTATGCATTTTGAGCTCCTCCCTGCAATACATCCATTAAAAAGCACATTTTTTGTGCATCCGAAAACTGTGAACTGTTATGCACTTCAACTTCAAAAACGGAGCGAAAATTGGCCCAATCAACATCTTGTCCAGAAAATGTTGGTACCTTTGGTGGTTCTGAAAGCTGAATTTAGATCAATTGCCCACCATCTGCACTTGTTCTCACTCATCTGGAAGAACTTTGATCTGCTTCTATCAACCGCACATGTCTACGCAATTGGGACTTAAGCCGCAAATAATCATTCATGCCTTGTATAAAAATAGTCCTGCATTCATTTAGTTGTTTATCCATTACAGGTTATCGGCTCAATATGCTCCAATCACTCTTAAATTTCTGCCAACTTCTCTCCAATTGTTCCATTCTAACCATTGCTTCATTAAGGGACCAACTATTTACGTTTTGGTCCTTTTTCGTCCAAAATTGCAAATCTTTTAAGTTTAGCCGCATTTCACGAATAATTCCACTTGTTAGTGAGCGTTTTCGTGGCGGCAATATTACATTTACATGCTCATCATCTGAAGAATTTATTTCGCCTTCTGCATCAACATTTGCTTGTTGTTCTTGGGTAATGCGAACCAATGCGCCTGGGTCTGATAAATAAAAATAAAAAGAAAAAAACAGAAGCATCCCAATATCTATTTTCTAATGTTTGTATGCATTCTTTCTCGCGTCTCCGATCAATGTTACCTCGACTTATAGTTAACAAACAAGAACAAAAATATTGTGCAAATTTTCATAAAGCAACTCAAAATATGTACATATGTACCTACCATGCCTTTATGTATATGTCCTACACAGTGCATAAATCCGAATAGGACTATCAATGAAATCAAATTTACAAGGATCACTTGAAAACAAAGGAATATCCATTTTCCGTAGCGCGCTTATGCTACACAAAATCAGAAATGACGATATACATTTTGTATGTACATCTCATACCACTTCCAGCTAGTTTTCAAATTTCAACAGCGCGCCAATGCTGCAAAATAATTGAAAAAGAAAACGTGGTCATTCCTTTCATATCTTCAAGACACAACAACTTACAGCGCGCTTTGCTATACAATTTTGTTGTCCCAAAAAATCTCGATTCCTTTTTCTGCAGCGCGCTTATACTGCATAAATTCGGAAATAAGAACCAATGCGCATCTCAAATAAATGTCAATTGTCTAGTTCACCTAAAAATGCCTCATTTTATTTTCAATTTTCACACAGCGCGCCATTGCTGAACAAAATTGAAAATAAAAAACTGAAAACGATCGCATGTAGCAATACAATTTGTACAGCGCGCTTTTGCTGCACAAATTTAATGCTACGAGCACTCGTATCAGTCAAACATAAATTTTCTAAATTTCTTCATCGAACACAGTACAAGTGCAGTTTTCCTAAACACGGGAGCTGAAATAACTATTTTTTCTTTATAAATAAGGGGGTTAGTGTTTCTGTTCTTTTTTAATAATTTAATTTTTATTTTTATCTAAACAACCTACACGTTCAGTGCACGCTCTAGGTTCTTGCAGCTTCTTACGCAAATCAGCCTGTTTATCCCGTGTGTGGAGTTTCACATGTGCAAAATTCAGTAAGAATAATAAAGTTATTGAAGTTTTTAAGTTACGAATTAAGAATGGAACTGCATCGAGTTTTGTTTTATTAAACTACTTTTTTTGAATCTTTTAGTTTGGACCTATAATGTATCGAAGACCTTTAGACATATAAATGCCAAACGCTTTGATTTCAACATTTCTGAAAAAGTGAAACACATATTAGATTGATTTGGTATACATTTCAAAGAAGAAGATTAATAGTTTAAAATTTAATTGAAACAAAAAAACAAAAAGATGACCATTGACCATAAAAAAGCTAAACAAAAATAATTGTACCTTCATTTTCAAACGGAAATATCTCGATTTACCGAGCTACTGGCGAAAAAAAAAATCGGGTGGCACAACGGCTCATGAAGAACCAGGGCCTAGTGACTAACAACTCGCAACCATTCCTGTGTGCGCCTATCGACAGGAATGGAAGGGACCTACAATTTTATTCCGAATCCGAACGGCTAGACGAGAAGCACTTATTCGTGACAAATGATACTCCTGGACGATTTGTCAATTCCTCGCAAGAGGCAGTAGCCCTGAAAAAAACTTTTTAGTTTTTAGGTGGACGAGGCTGGGAAGCGAACCCAGACCTCCAGCGTGACAGTTGAACGCACTAACCATTACGCTACAGGCTACTACAGCTACTGGCGAAAAATGAGTTTCAATTCAGGACCCCAAAAGTATGCTATAGAAACGTTCTTGTTTATCAGTATCAAAAATTAAAACGGTATTTGTAAGTCTGCATTATTTTTGTCGAAATATTTTTGCCCGCGCAGGTTTTTAAAATATATTTTTTAATTTCAAAACTTAATACTGAAAAATACTTTTATATATTTTTTAAAATCTAATTATTTTAACGTATTTTTTTAATTTTTGTATAACAATTAGATAAACAAATATCTCAAATTAAATGATATCGACCTTTGTTTGCATTTCCCAAAACCACCTTAAACTTATTTTTAGTAGAAATAAATATAATGGCTCAAAATTTTAGTCGATTTAGGGCCGATTTTTCAAAAGTCAGTTAAACCTCAGTTAGTACTTATTCTTCGAATAAAACACAAATTTGTTCCTATTACTATATAATTTATTCGTCTGATAGTTTAATTGCTGATTGAAAAATTGGCTCTTAGTACGATGTTTAATCGTTTTTTGTATAACACTATACATTCAAAATTGTATTTTGCTAATTTTATACTAGTTTATCATCGTACTATCTCCTAACATTTTACTAAAGTTAAAATCACCAATTTATGTTTTTAGTATCGTACTAAATCCATGGGACACTTTGACGTTTAAAAATGTCAAAATGAGGTTTGTGAAGTTTTTGCGTGAGCTGTCACGTTTTAGACTTGTGCAGCTGAAATTTATGAAGAAAATTGGTTTATTATGATATTTAAAATTTAGAAAAATTTAGTAAACTGTTAAAGAAATAGAAAATTGTTAAGTAGCTGTTTAAAATACTTCGCCAATGTTTTGTATATAAAAATTAACCACCATAGATTAAAGGCCGACAAACAAAAAATAAAATACCCCAGGCTATACTTTATAGATATTCAATCGATTAGAAAATTGCAGTCAAAAACTGGAGAGATCAACTGACACAACTGATTGCAGGTATATTCCCTCACTGTTGTAGGTGAAATAGATGCATAATATATAAACTCCCAATCAATGCGCTTAAAATAAACTAAAACTATACACTAAAATAGGTACTCAATCATTTTTAAAGCCAGCAGATTTATCTGCATAAATATGCAAATAATAATGAAACTATAAAATATGAGTGAAATCCTTAAATCGAACACTTTCAATATTCAAAAAATTTCAGCTATGCGGCAATATTATATGTTTAACTACAAATAATTAACCAAATAAATTACTCCAACCTAAACAAATATTATTTATGATGCTACACCCAAAAATTCCCTCTAAAAGTGCGGTTATTTTATCCTTATATGCATAATACCTATATCTACACCTACCTTTCTAGGAGAAATAAATTGTTTCCTATAAATTGTCCCTGTAGAAATAAATTACCAAATAAATAATTATCTGAAATAATTTTGATAATAAATTAAACAACAACAAAACAAAAAAATTAAAAAAAAAAATACTGTAATATACCAATTTATTTGTATACCAGACCTATATATAATAAAAAAAACAATAATTTCACAAACATGTTTAAATAGTTAACCTTTGTCAAATAATGTAAAATATTTCCACATGGTGGCGGGCATTGTTTTGAAGGATATTCGCACGCCACTGCTGTTGCTGTTGCTGTCCGTGTTCATGCCCGTCATCATCGTCATTGCAAATCGCTTGTGTTTAACAATATTTCCATATGTTTTTGCAATTTAAATTTTAAAATAAATAAAATTAAAATTTCATCATTTTATGTTTCGGTGAATGGCACAGGGCAGGCGGATACTGCGATTGCTGCGAGGGTGGACATCATTATCATGATGTGTGCCATGTGGCGCACGTGTGGTTTGTATGAGTTCAATGAGCCGGCATCGATTTTTATATACACCAGAAATAACCCTGTCATTTTGAAAATGGGATCACGGGGACGAAATTTTGTGAGTGACAAAAGCGTTAATGGGCAAGGGATGGATGGAGGTGGTTTTCATTTGGGATTTTTATTTCTTTAAATATTCTGATTATTAAAATAAAAAAAAAACTTGAAATAAATACATATACAAAAATAAATAAAAAGTTATATTGTGAATATTGGTCTGTAGTGAAAGCTGTGCTTTATTTGCCTACACGAAATCATGAAAATTGAACATTGATTTATTTTGTACTATATTTACCATAAAATTAAAACATTCTACAGTTATAAAAATGGTAGCCAAGCCATGCATATTTAAAAAAAGAATGAGTTTGTTTTTTAAATTTGTGTAACAATAAATAAATAATTAATAATTAATTGTAAACTACTTATAAGTGATTACAAAAATACATTTAAAACTAAATGCCAACACCAACTTCAAATACATTGGTATGCAAACAGATAAAGGTTTGCCGTTACCAGATTATGATTCAAATTAATTTAAATTATCTATAAAATATTTAAACAAGAATAAATTGCAAACAATGATTCAAATACACGATTTGGATGAAATTCTCATGGCTTGTTCTTTTAAGCAAGACAAAATTTAAACAAATGCTTTTTATAACATCGATCCTCTGCCACGTTTTTTCTCAGGAACAGCCTAACCAATTAAGACGAAATGTTCATATCAACGCTATTATTATGAACGAGAAGCACATTTTAGAAGACCGCTTTTATTAAAATTCGATTTTAAATTTTATTAAAATAAAGGTAGGACAGCTAGCAGAAACAACGAAAGTCCTGCTCCATCAGACTCACTGCTCGAGCTCATAGCTTGTAAATGCACTAAGAATTGTGGACCCGTTTTTGGCTCCCAAAAAGCTGGCCTCAACTGTACATAAATATAAAAAATAAATCGGGTGGCACAACGCCTCATGAAGAACCAGGGCCTAGTGACTTACAACTCGCAACTAATCCTGTGTGCGCCTGTCGACAGGAATGGAAGGGACCTACAATTTTATTCCGAATCCGAACGGCTAGACGAGAAGCACTTATTCGTGAAAAGTGATACTCTTGGAGGATTTGTCAATTCCTCGCAAGAGGCAGAAGCCCTGAAAAAAAACTTTTTAGTTTTTAGATGGATGAGGCTGGAAAGCGAACCCAGATCACATTACGCTACGGGCTACTACCCTCAAATGTACAACAATTTGTAAAAATTACAGAAGGTGAACCTGCGACAGCAGTCGTCAGATTTGTTTGTATAAACGAAGACGACAAACATTATGGCTTTGATATTTACGAACGGCAGTGAACTACCAGGTTCTTCACAAAAAGAAAACTGTACACGGATGAAAAAAAAAACGTGCCATGAACTCTATCTCCAGGGTGGTTTGGAAACAAGTGATGTGCTCAATCAACAAGCTCGAATTTCCATGTTCCTTATGTAAACTGATTTATTATATGAAAGTCTCGCTCGCAAAAACAATCTCTCAAAATTGTATCCAAATTAAAATTGCCGTCTCTTAGAATCAATTTTGAAGCAAAAAGTGTGCGTGGCGGGGATTTAAAAAAAGCATTTTTTAAACATTTTTATCTCGAGAATTTTAGAAAAGTGGTTGTGGCAGTTGGCTGTTTTTATTGAAAATACATTTTCTAGCTTTGTCCCGCATATGAAAACAAAGTCTGAAAATTTCCTTCAAATCGCTAGAACTGCTTCCAAGAAACGCAGATGGAAAAAATATGGATGCGGCACTGCCCTTCAAACTCCTTAAAACCACACTGCTGAGGTTCTATTTCGTATTTAAATTCACTTCTAATAACTGAAATGACCTACAAATTTTCAGTCTGCTCCTATTTTTTTCAATTTGATCAATTTACTGGATAGGGAATGTAGTAGTTTCGTGTGTTAATACAGACATTAGAATGAAGACGTCCATGTAGCCTGTTTGTCTGTGCGTCCTGATTTACCTTGAGCTAGCGCCTAAAACGTTGCATGGATTTGGCTAAAATTTGGTGTGAAGCATTTTTAATTTTTTTTCTCAAAAACGGCTCAAACAATTTTGATTAAACTTCATACATGTAATTTTGTATTTAAATTAAGAAACGATATTCATACATGTCATCTTTTGAACAATTTTAATAAGGGTCTACCACGAGGGTCTAGACCGATTTACTTGATGCCTATTCTTGAAAAAATAGTAGAAAAGTGCGCGTATGAACAGTTTTATAAATATGTATGTGATACTCAATTATTAATAGATAATCAATCAGGTTTTCAATTTCAACATAACCACTCATGTGAATCGTCCTTTAACTGGCTGCTATTGACTCTGAAAGAAGAAAGACATAGTGGTAACAATATTATTGCAATATTCTTAGACTTTCAAAGAGCATTCGAAACAGTGGATCACAATAGAATTCTTATAAAATTATCAAAATATGAAGTAAAAGGCATTGAACTGAATTGGTTTAAGTCGTACTTAATTGATAGAACCCAAAAGACCTGTGTGAATAATTCAAATTCAATACACATTTTGGTGAACCGCAAGGAACTATACTTGGTCCATTACTATATTTGCTTTACATTAATGACAATTCTAAAGTTTAAAAGGGTAGTTATGTGTATTCAAGAGGACATAAGCGACCACAGGTTTTTCTCAAAACCCACCTCTGTCTATCAACTCCTACTCTCACCTCCTAGTGGTGAACATCGGGTGTCTAGTACCTCAGCTGAAGACGGGGTTTTAATCCCCGTGGAAAGCTGTTGGGGACAGCCAACGAGAGAGGGGGGAGGAGTGTTCCCACTAAGGCACTTCTCCTTTCATCGAGGCGGCAGCGGACGAATTCTCCAGATGGAATTAACGGTGGCGTCTACAGTTTCAGTTAGGTTGAACTACTTTGTGAACTACTACTACTACGACATATAGCTATAGCTCAGGCCTATAAGGAGCGGTTTATCCGGCTCCCTACCCTTGGAGTTATACGAAGGGTCTGATCCTCCGGGTCGGGGGTTGTGCGTGGGGGTAACTTCCCTACCACGTAAAAAAAGGTTGTTCCGAAACAACAACAAACCTCGGATATGGATGATTTTAAACTTGACCCCAACAAACGAAACAAGGACAATGCATTTCGGATCTGCACGTGGAACGTCCTGTCCTTATACAGAACACGTGCAGCCGAACAATTAGTGGAGAACCTGGACACGCTAAAGGCTGACGTAACAGCCATCCAGGAAGTGCGATGGGATGGAGAGGGCATACGGAGACTGAAATCGTGTGACATCTACTACGGCGGGTGCTTGAATGAACAGGTTCAGCGGCTCTTTGGTTGCGGTTGTGTGATAAGGGGAAGACTTAGGCAAGAAGTCTTGGGCTTCCGAAGTGTAAGCGAGCGCCTGGTCACAATCCGCATCAAAGGCAAATTTAAGAACATAACGCTGATCTGTGTTCACGCCCCCCATGAAAGGAGAGAGGACTCAACCAAAGAAGCATTCTACGATCTCCTGGAGACAACGTATGATATGTTCCCGAAGTACGACGTGAAGATCATTCTTGGTGACTTCAACGCAAGGTTCGGAAAGGAGGGCATCTTTGGTTCCATAGTCGGAGGACACAGCCTATACGACGTAACTTCCGGCAACGGACACAGGCTGGCAGACTTTGCGGCGGGGTGAAATGTCATCATCTCAAGCACCTACTTCCCACACCTCAATATTCACAAGTCAACCAAATCGACCACGTTACGATAGACGCGAGACATGCTTCCAGTATCTTGGACGTCTGAACGTTCCAAGGGGCCAACATTGACTCGGATCACTACCTGGTGGTAGCTAGACTACGTATGCGGATATCCATGACGCGACAACGCAGAGCAGATGCTGCGAAAAGATTCGATGTCGAAAAGCTTAAATCGCAAGAGACCGCCAGAACTTTTGCAGACCAAGTAACTCTTAATCTCTCAGGAGGTCCGCCACCAGCATCAAGTGCAGAGGACAAGTGGAAACACTGTCAACAAGCCATCAGAAGTGCCGCCTCTGATGTGCTGGGTTTCACTAGGTGAATACAATGAAACCCCTGGTTCTATGAAGAGTGCCGGCTAGCGCATGCAGGTAAGGACGAGGCCTACCAGGCAATGCTGCAGACTCAGACTAGAGCTGCTGAGAGAGTAGCCCGGGAGCTCTACGGGCTGAAACAAAAAGAGGAACGCCGACTTCTCAGGAGGAAATCGAGAGAGCACGAGAAGCAGGCGGTAGAGTCTATTGAGGGTTGTAGCGGTAGGGGAGATGTTCGAAAATTTTACCAGAGGGTGAAACGATCCACCCAAGGATAAAGGCTAGAACGGAAGCCTGCCCAGATGAGAGTGGGATAATGGTAGTAGAGGATCTGGAAAGAACACTTCTCTAGACTGCTTAATGGCGAAAACAGCCAAGATGCCGCTAATAGGCAGAACGCTCCATTTAACTTGGACGATGATGGCCAAGAGTTCCGTCTACCCGACCTAACCGAAGTTCGGCTGGCGATATCCAAACTTAAGTCGTACAAGGCTGCTGGTGCGGATGGCTTACAAGCCGAACTATTTAAATCAGCGGGAGATGAATTGGCTAGGAGCATACACCAGGTCATCTGCAAAATTTGGTCGTATGAAAGTATGCCCGATGAATGGAACCTCGGTATAGTGTGCCCCATCCATAAAAAGGGAGATGTTCTGAAATGTACCAACTACAGGGGAATTAGTCTCCTAAACGTCGCTTATAAAATCTTGTCGGCTATCCTGTGTGACCGCTTAAAACTTTTTGTCAACGATCTGATCGGTCCTATCAGTGTGGTTTTAGGCCAGGCAAGTCAACCGTCGATCAAATGTTCACACTCCGACAGATTTTAGAAAAATCCCGGGAATTCCAGATCGATACACATAATCTTAAATATTATGACAAACGTGGTAACTTCAATGCAATGAATGTGTTCTTAAATTCAGTTCAATGGGAAACTATTGTGCTTTTGGAACTTTATAAACTCAAAAAGAAAATCAACTGGATTCCCAAATTGCATTGAATTTTCTGGATCCACATCCAGTGATTTGCCTACTATCTGTAACCTTTTTGCAGACTATTTCGAATCGGTTTATTCAGATATGGCTCCAAGTGGGCTCTCTGAATTTTCTCCAATTAACGCAGTTGATATAGGGATAATTCAGTTAAGCATGTCTGATGTACTTGAGGCACTGAATGGGATTGATGAAAACAAAGGTGATGACCCAGATGGTATATCTCCTAAGGTAATTTAAAAATGTGCAACGTCTCTTGCGTTACCTCATTGGTTTTTTTTTTAATAAGTCCTTGAAAACCGGTCAATTTATAGATGAGTGGAAAACATCTTTCATATCTCTGATTTTCGAATCGGGTGCAGAGCAGAAAGTATGCAACTATCGCCCCATATGTAAATTATCGGTTATTCCTAAAATATTCGAAAAAATGGTATGTGATAAGCTTTATTTTCTTACAAAACAACTCATATCTGTTTCTCAGCATGGATATGTTTCCGGGAGATCCACAGCTACAAATGTTACGATTTTATGTGACTCTGTTATCAAAGGGTTTGAAAGTGGATTCCAGACAGACATTATTTTTACAGACTTTGCCAATGCATTTGATAGGGTAAATCATGACATCCTACTATACAAATTACCAAAGCTTGGATTTCATTCTATATTCTTGAAATGGATACGTTCTTATCTTACTGATCGAGCCTAATTTGTAAGAATAGATAGATTAATTTCAAGATGCATGAACGTAACATCTGGTGTCACCCAAGGAAGTCACATTGGTCCTTTATTCTTTATTTTGTTTATTAGCGATATTCCCAATATTTTCGAGTGTTCCAAGTTCTTATTATACGCTGATGATGTAAAAATATTCAAAATTATAAAATCACCAAGTAGTTGTCAACTATTACAGGATGACTTAACAAAACTAGAGTTGTGGTGTAGTAGAAATCTTCTTTTTTTAAATGTGTCTAAATGTCAAAGTTTTATATGTTCTAGAAAAAATGTTCCCATAATATTTGACTATACTACCAATAATGTCATATTCGAAAAAGTGTCTCAGAAAAAAGACTTAGGAATCGTATTAGATCGGCAACTCAGATTTACTTATCATTTTGACTTCATTGTGAATAAAGCAAACAAGATGTTGGGTTTTTTTGAGAAGGAACACAAAAGAGTTTTCTGATCCTTACGCCCTTAAATCTCTGTTTAAAGCGTTTGTAAGGTCCTCCCTAGAGTACTGTTGCGTGGTTTGGAATCCTTATTCATTCATACAGGATTGAAAAAATTCAAAAAAGTTTCACCAGATACTGTTTTAATAAACTTAATTGGAATATCGTAATATAATGTAAGATGTATGCTTTTTGGGTTGCAGACGCTTGAGCTCAGAAGGAGGTATTTTTCAATAATGATCGTAAAAGATGTAATAAGTAGCCAGATTTTTTGCTAGAACGAATTAACTTGTTTTTTCCTTGAAGGAGTCTCCGTATTAGTTTTCACCTACGAGAGAATTTTTCAAGGAGTAACTACCGTAGAAATGAACCGATTACTCGTTGCATCAGAGAAACCAATGCCGTTATTAATCACATAGATGTTTGTATGCATTGTAAAAGAGATACTTTTAAAAAAAATTTGATGCTGTTATTGTTCCAATTATTTATGTTATTATGTATATATTTTTTTTTTCTCTATTATACTTTTTATTTATTATCATTTATATTATTTATTATTATTATTATTATCTGATTATATTATTTATTTATTAATTTATTTATATTAGTTAATAAAAATTGACAAATATTTATAATCTTTTATTTATCGATAGTTTATCAACTATATATGGCGCGTTTTCGACCAGAGGCACCGGTTGACCTGAAGTGATGCTGTGATCGCGCGCTCTACGCCCTCTATCTCGAAAACGGTTCACCGTATAAAAAATTTTGTTAAACAAAATTTGTAGAGAATTTTGTATTCTACAATATTGATAATAAATACAAACAGCAAAAAACCCATTGGAAATGAGATATTTACAAAAAAGCGCAAAAAACCGATTTTTGTGACCTTGAAATTTAATAGTTGCGTACACCTTACCATATGTAGGTTTTGAGATAACTTTTAGGGTGTCAATATACAAGTATTTACAGACTTACAGCTGGGTATCTCGAATTCCGAGGTGAACTTACTATAAAGACTGAACTATACATCAATAAATTGGATGCTATCTTGCCTAAGATGGTTAAATATCAAACAAAGAATAATGTTTAATGAGTTGCTGTTCGTGTGCAAATTAAAAACGATCTAGCACCTAAATACCTAACATCATGCTTGACCTACGTGGGAGACAGCCAACCGCATTATTTAAGATCGAATTTTGATTTTAGACTACAGTTTTATAGAGATGCTAGAACTCAAAATATGCTATATCATCGTGGACTTAAGTTATTTAATGAGTAACCTTCCGAAATAAAAAATGAAACAGTTTTAAGAATATATAAATTAACAATTACTTATCTATATCTCATATCAGAAAACCATTGTATAAAGATATTAGTTTTCCAATTGTATACATAATTATTTGTATAAAAAATTTGTCAATATTTATATATTTATTGAAATGTAAAAGTAAAATTTTACTAAATAAAAATATACATATATACATACATCTATAGAAACTAATAACCCATCGAAGTAAAAATCCCGAAAGTAAAAATCTCGAAAAAAAATTTAGAGTTAAAAAAATCTCGAAAACAAAAAATCTAGAATGCAAAAATATAGAATTAAATATACCTAATTTTTGTAGTAGCCCGTAGCGTAATGGTTAGTGCGTTCGACTGTCACGCTGGAGGTCTGGGATCGCTTCCCAGCCTCGTCCACCTAAAAACTAAAAAAGTTTTTTTTCAGGGCTACTGCCTCTTGCGAGGAATTGACAAATCCTCCAAGAGTATCACTTGTCACGAATAAGTGCTTCTCGTCTAGCCGTTCGAATTCGGCATAAAATTGTAGGTCCCTTCCATTCCTGTCGAAAGGCGCACACAGGAATGGTTGCGAGTTGTTAGTCACTAGGCCCTGGTTCTTCATGAGCCGTTGTGCCAGCCGATTTATTTATTTTATTTATAATTTTTGAGACAGTGGGTTACAATTCAGGCGCGCGAAATCTCTCTAGATATACCTAGTCTTTCGTGAATTTTGTATATTCAAGATTTTTGTACACTCAAGACTTTTGTCATTCAAATTATTTGGTTATTTAAGTTAACTTTTTTTTTACTTGTTTTGAGATATTCACGAATATTTCGTCATTGGCTTGTTTGATAATTTTAAGATGCAATAAGATCCAGTCGTGCATTTTCTTTTCTTCAAAATCAATGGTTTCCGCATGATGATTCAATTCAAAAAAAAAAAGAATCACGTCCTTACTTTCTTCCTTCCGTTTCATCTTGAGAACATTTTCCAAAGACATCTCCAGACAAATGAAGTTCCCCTTACATACAACCCTTTAACTTTAATGCATCAATCAATCATTTATTTATGAAAATCTAAATATTCTGTTAATTCGTATGCAAAGAATGACAATACTTTCCATTTCGTCTTTTCATCGCAACCATCATCATCGCCATTATTATGAATAACCCGGAACCCATACACACCTAGTACTTGTAAGTATATTCCAATCATTGCATTGTGCGATGTAGAAAACCCTTTATTTGTTTCCAAAAATGGAAAATCCTTTTCATCCTGGTATCGGTATATGAACAAAAGAAAAGGAACCCCTCTCTCCTCTATACACTACGCCTCCATCACAAGAATACACCGACCAAACACCAACCGAACGAAACCGACTCAATTCATTATAAAGCGGGGTGTCCCCATGGAAGAGGTTATAAGAACAATAAAACAACAACACAAATGTTCTAAAAGCTGAATGTGACAAAAATAACCATTATCACCGTCACTGTCACCACCACCATCATCATCGCCATCGTAAAATAATAATAACTTCAAAAAAATATATAAATTCTTTCGTCTGAATGAGAAAGTGTCAATGTTGAACGCGTGACAATAGGAAAATCCAGCGAAGGGGCAACCCTTTCTTTATATTTTTTTTTTCATGTTGTCAGAATGTATGTTTCTTTAGGGCGAACAATTAGTAAATCGATAGAATTATTATAAAAGGATATTTAAGTTGAGAAAAGAAACATTTTCCCTATGATGGGGTTCGTCTGCTATTATGATGAATTCTATTTTTCTTCTTTTTGTGACAGTTAATGGCACATAAGTGATGATGGTTAACGGTGGGGGTTTTGGTATTCGTATTGTGTGTTGTGTACCTTCAAAACGATATAGGGGGAACTTATAGGTTGTAATCTTAGAATCAGCGGGACACTCTTTAGTTCTTCGGCATTCAGAGTGTAATTGGATTTTGATAGTCAAATTATAGATTCTTCCATTTATAAACGAGATGATTGCCTTCTGGAAATACAATAGAATATATAATTGGGTGTTAAGATTAGTACGTGTGCGTGTTGTGTCAAATTCATAATTTTTACTAAGCCTTCAACTTTTAGGGAGACTGCGAGAGACACATTACTTTTTCTCCCTATAAAAACTAAAACTATTAAAAATCAAGTTCGAAGTAATCGTTTGAAAAAATGTATTCTTTTTCAGCTTAAATTTTGTTGGTTTGTGGTGGTAATTAAAGAAATATTTAAGATAGTTGATTTTATATCGTATGATGGGCACTTTACATAGATAAATCTATTGAGTGATGAAGCGCGGAAGTAGATCCTGTTAAGTGACGCCATAAGTTTGTACCGAAAAATAAAATATTCTGCTGAAAAAAGTAAATTCTGCTGAAAAAAAATTAAAACAAGAAAACATGTATGTATGTGTAATTATAAGTAAATAAAATGGCTTCAAAATACATACATTATTAGGATCTTTGTCTATCACAGAATAGTTTGTTCCATATAAATATAACCCAATAGCCCTGAAATCGTCTTTTCCCGCGCGAAAATTTAATCTCCAAAATGTCGTTTTATTTAATAATAATTCTAAAAAAACTCGGATTTATTTGAGGTTTTCTTAATGCATCATCATCGTAGCCATCCTTTAATGCAATTTGAAAAAAATCGGATTTTCTGCGCTGGCATGTTTACGAACAAAAATTTATTAAAAACTGAGCAGAAGAAAAATAAAATTCATATGCAGAAGTTAGGCAGGCATGCGGCAGATTTGCCGCAGATTTCTGCGGTTAAGAACTCGCCCTTAGTGCTTATTAAAAACTAGCGTATTGCAGGCCGCCTAAGGCGCCCGTTGAACCCGATTTATTAGTAGTAGGTTGTAAGGCAACCGTTGAAATATTATGAACATACGTAAGAACACTTTTAATTCAATTTAATGCTTTTTAATATGTTTTGCAAATAGAAATATACATATAAGTAGGGGAGACGGTCATAGGACGACCTACCCTCATCTCTTTACCAGATGAGAGGTATACAGCTTTTAGATAGTGTCCAAACAATCAGTTTGCGCATGGGCTGCCTAAAAAATAGTGGGCCCTTCATAGGGTTGCCACGGTTTAAAGGTCAATGATTGCGTTTATTTAATTATATGATTGCGCTTATGTGGTAAGCCATAAAGAAATTAAAAAAAATATAATATGAAAGGAAATTTAATATAAAAATTTTCAAATAACAGATTTTTTGAAATTTTAAATTTAAGTAGAGTAAATTAGGATGAACGTTTTAAAAGGTCGAAATCTTAATTTCTAAACGGTATGTCATAGCCAAATGATTTTTTGTGCAATCGATAGATTTAATTGAAAACATGAAAGTTGTACATGAGAACAAAAATTGTCGAAAATTTACAACTCGAGATATGAACGTTTGAAAGTCAAAAATGGCAAAATAGATGTTTGAGAAAAAATTTACTATAAATCAGTGTGACGTTCTATTGAAATATATGGTATGATGTCATAAAGCTGATTAATAAACAGATAATAGGTATCTGCCAAATTTTGAATTGAAGCTTTTGTTTTGGTAAAGTGAATTTTTGAAAAATAATTTGTTTTTAAATTTATAGGTTGTTTTATTTTTATTTTTGTACCCTTTGGTATTTTCATTGAAATTAACATCAAAATACAGATAATTCTCCCATATAAGCATGATAGTACCTGGATTTTACAAAAACTTGGTTAAAACTCAGGGTTGCCACATTTAAATATTTCTCTTTGCGTCAGAGAAAACGGGTATGTACTACTCTCTGCCATACAGATGCCTATACATTTGTTTCCTTCGGAATATCTTAACAAAATTAACATTTTCCCAGTGCTTTGTCAAAAACCTTTCTGAAATCTCCTTAAAACAATAATAGGTGTGTTTTGTTTGTCCTGAAGTCAAGAATATACAGGCTTAAAAAATATTTTAATATCACCCACAAAACAACAACACTTTTTATTCTGAATACAAAATATTCGATTGAGTCTAATGAAAAATAAAACAAAATTCTATAGCAACGGGGCTATCGAAAGCCTGGTTAAATATTCAGTCTTACGATAGCCTCGTTGCTATAGCATTTTATTTTATTTTTCAATAAAACATTTTGTGTACACACTAAATTGTTGTTGTTGTTTTGTAAATATTTTTTAAGACTGTATAGTCTTGACTTTAAATTGAAACAAAACACGCCTAATGAAGATGAAGAAATTTAAAAAAAACAAAATTAGTTACTTCTATTTTATATAGTTTTTTAAGCTTTCCAAGGAATTAGTAGTTTAAGATTGAAAATCCTCTGTTATGCTGGATGGAATACTTGTACCGAAGGTCTTACATAGCAGTCAAATATGATGTGAATTTCAGATGCATTACTTAAACACAGTTTAATTAGAATTTATTGAGGTACTTTATCAAACGTTTTTAGCATAGAGGATCCGAAATATGCAAGACTCTGATAAAAAAGTGCAGTACATGCATCTGATATACTTAAATATACATTATATACAATTATACATATGTATATTATAGAAATCTGTATAACACGGCGTAGTAAATGATTTCTCTTGCGCAAAGAGAAATATTAAAGTGTGGCAACCCTGAGTTTAAACAAGTTTTTGTAGAAATCCTGGTACTAATGGGAAAATTTTCTGTATTTTGATGTTAATTTCAATGAAAATACCAAAGGGTACAAAAATAAAAATAAAACAACCTATAAATTTAAAAAAAAAATTATTTTTCAAAAATTCACTTTGCCAAAACAAAAGCTTCAATTAAAAATCAGCTTCATGACATAATACCATATATTTTAATAGAACGTCACAATGATTTATAGTAAATTTTTTCTCAAACATCTATTTCGACATTTTTGACTTTTAAACGCTCATTTATCGAGTTTTACATTTTTGAAAATTTTTGTTGTCATGTATAACTTCCATGTATTCAATAAAATCTATCGATTGCAAAAAAAAATCATTTCGCTATGACTTACCGCTTAAAAAATAAGATTTCGACCTTTTTATACGTTCACCCTAATTTACCCTACTTAAATTTAAAATTTCATAAAATCCCTTATTTGAAAATTTTTATATTAAATTTCCATTCATATTATAATTTTTTTTATTTCTTTATGGCTTACCACATAAGCGCAATCAGATAATTGAATAATCGCAAAAATTGACCTTTAAACCGTGGCAACCCTATGAAGGGCCCACTATTTTTTAGGCAACCCATGCACAAACTGTTTGTTTGGACACTATCTAAAAAACTGTATACTTCTCATCTGGTAAAGAGATGAGGGTAGGTCGTCCTATGGCAGTCTCCACGACTATATGTATGCACACGTATTTACATATATGTTTTATGTACATTGTAATAAAATAAATATGTAATTTAATAATGATTTAATGATGAAGATTGAAGTTATTTTAGTGATTAAAAAAAGAAATTGACACAAAAATATATTTAATGAAAACTTTTTGGAAAACAACATTGCGCGTGAATTTTCTCTGGTCATCCAGTAATGTTCTTTGCGGATTATATCCAATAAAAACCTTCACTTGATTTGCAACTCGTGATCGTGACAAAGCAACATAAAGTTGCACGTGCGAAAATACTGGCGTCTCCAAATTGATGCCAAGGTCATCTAATGATTGACTTTTTGCCATGTTTATTGTGTTGCGTAGGCAGGAATTATTGGGAATTGACGGCTCTTTAATGTAAATGGTAATGTTGTGTCGGTTGGAGCAATATCAATCCTGGGCATTAAAACTAAATCATTGTGATTGCATTTTGAAATTATTTTAGCCCTTATCTAATGTCGTCCAGGCGCTTCCACAATTAACCGAGTTCCGTTGCAAAGCTTTTTTTTAGGTTGAGTAGGTTGCAGGTCGCCAAAAGCGTCCGTCGAACATGTTATGTTATTTAATCTGAGTCAGGGCTGAGCGAAAATATTTATATAATTTAGTTCAGTGGGGACCCTAAAAATTTGAGCCAATGTTTTCCTATTTAAGCCCTACCTTCCGACATATCGCCTATATTTTTCCAATGTTTCGTTTAGGAGCAGAAACTGCTTAGATTTTTATAATAGCAGCATTACCTAGTCAGTGAGTCAGGGATGAGCGTAAATATTTTTTTTATAAAAAAGTTAATTTTATTTTGTAAAAAAGTTATTTTTTTTTTTGTAAAAAAGTTTATTTTGTTTGTAAAATCACATTGCAGCGTATACAGTCATTTAGTCATTGAAACAGTGCGTCAGGAATGTGCGTAAATATTTATTTTAATGCTTTGATATGTTAAGGCCATTTGGTCCATTTATACAATAGGAATAACTTTCTTACAAAAAGATATAAATATTTTCCAAAAAAAATACTTATTTTTACAAAAAAATAACGTTTTACAAAAAATAATTACTTTATTTTCACAATTTTTTTTTTGTAAAAAAGTAATTTTTTTTTTTTGTGTAAAAAAGTTATTTTTTTTTGTTTTGTAAAATAGTTAATTTTTTTTTTTAATAGAAAAGTAATTATTTTTTTTTTTTTTTGTAAAAAAGTTATTTTTTTTTTTTTGCAAGAAAGTTATTTTTTTTTTTGGCATTGCAGCTTTATGCCTTCATTCAATCAGTGAGTCAGCCTGTTGATTATTGGAACGAAATATTATCTATTACCTATAGAGGGTGATGGTGATGGTCCAACCATAATGCACGATGTTAATTGTTAGTCACACCTTAACTTCAAGTTTTCTGTCCAGCCTAATTTAATATTTCTTTGTTTTAGACTTCAGTGTTTGACAAATTCAACCGTGGATAGGTACACAATTGAGCAGCGCGTTAAGATTGTTGAAGCCTTTTACGAAAATGGGCGTTCAAATCAAAAATTAAAAAATCATCTTCAGCGACGAGGCACACTTTTACCTCAGTATGGGTTCGTTAACAATCAGAATTGCCGCTTTAGGGCAAGTGAGAATCCACGAGTGATTGTTGGAAAGCCGATGCATCTACAAAGAGTGACTGTTTGCTGCCGTTTATGGGCTGGCATGGCGGGGTCATCGGGCCGTACTTCTTGCAAAATGAGGTCGCCCAAGCAGTTACCGTGAATGGTGTTCGCATTCGCGAGATGATAACGGACTTCTTGTGGCCAGAAATTGAGGATATGGACCTGGACGATATGTTCTTCCAACAGAACGGTTCCACTTGCCACACAGCCAACAGCTCTTTTGTGCGAGAAATTCAATGGCCGTGTTATCTCACGTGTCGTGGCGATGTTAATTATCCGCCACGACTTGACACCGTTGGACTTCTTTCTTTGGGTATATTTAAAAGAAAAAATGTACGCCAGTAAACAAAAAAAAAAAAATGGGCACGACTGGATCGCACAAAACTTGCTCTCGTAGCTAACAACTTTAACGTAGCTTGAAATAGACAATGTACATATTTATTGGTTCCATAACGTCATGATATCATTAAAAAAAAAAGATTTAAAAACAATTTTAGTGATTATTATGAATTATTATAAATTAATTTTTTTAATAGCTTAAACAGATAGAGTTAAAAAAAGTATGCCATCTGATTTGTTTAATAAATATGAATTTATAAAAAAAAAAATTCAAAAATCGTTAGAGCGGTTTTTTTTAAATTAATTTTGTGTATACAAAAATTCTTGAAATTTTTTTAAAATAAAATTTGGTATACCAACTTTTAGCTTTTGATAAAATACAACTTTCCACGAAATTAAAAAAAAAAATCATGAGCCCGTTTTCGAGATATTGAATTTTCAAAAAAAAATTTCAATATTTTTTTTTTAAAATCCAAAAATTATTTTTTCAAAAAATTTTATATGCAAAATTGTTTAAATTGCAAGCGACCTTTTGTATAAAAATGTTGGTTGAAATCGGTGCAGCAGTTAACGAGAAACTTGAAAACCAAAAAATCGGTTGTATGACAGGTACCGTTAATAACCGTTATAATTTTTTTTTTTCTACTAAAATATTTGATTTAGTAATTTAAGTAGCTCGTAATTTTTTTTTGAAAATCGTTAAAGCCGTTTTGGAAATAAATCAATTTTTGTATAATGGTTGTATGAAAGGTACCGTAATTTTTTGAGTTAATAAAAAAAATTCAATTTCCCCTCTAGGGAATAACATAAGAAGCATAAGTCCAAAGTTTGAAGAAAATCGGTTCAGCCGTTTAGCCTGCAGGTCGAGGTACAGACAGACGGACAGACAGACAGACAGAATTGCGAGACCCACTTTTTTAGCTTTCTCTATAATGGTAATGTTAGGGAAAATTATTATCTCTATATACTACGTACATCGCAAGTAAAAATCAAGACCTAAAGGATGAGATAATTCGGCACATTAACGACATTGCACTTCAATTATATCTCAGAGTCATTGAAAATATGGACAATCGGATAGAGATATGCCCTTTCTAGCAAGTAAAAATGTCATCGTGGATCTGTCAACTCTATAAAGCCAAACAAAAGTATTGAATGCTAAAAAAAAATGGTTTTCAAAAATTTCTTAAACAATTTTGTCGGCCACAACTTACCTCATCGTTAAAATGTGCTTTAGAATTCTTTAACAGTTTCTTAAAACAAAATGAGACAAGTACCTATAATGTTGTATTAGGTTCGGGCTCATATGACATCAGAATGTCCTGGAGACCATTATACACAACTTTTAAAGACAGGAGTAAATGCACTTGGGATACATATGTTTTTGAAGTGAAACTTCTTTGAGCGCGTTGAGACTGAAATTTCAAAGTTGAATTTATGTGAAACGAAAAAAAAAATGTAACGCCAAATGTGCAACGCTGAGATCATTGATTAGCTAAGTGGTGAGAGGTAGAGTAAAAATAAGAATATATTTTATAGTGCAATAGGTTTGAATTTTTTGATAATCTATATTATTGTAGCAGATAAAAGGGAAATTGTCCTTCTATAGGTCGATGCTATAGGTCGATGATCACTAAATTCTTGTGGCCTGAATTGGATGATATGGACACCTAATGTATATGTTTTCAACAGGATGGCGCTTCGTGCCACACAGTTCAAGACACAATCGATATTCTGCCCGAGCGGTTTCATGGAATGGCTATCTCGTGCAAAGACGACGTGAATTGGCGACCAGGATCGTGTGATTTGAATTTTTTGATAATCTATATTATTGTAGCAGATAAAAGGGAAATTGTCCTTCTATAGGTCGATGCTATAGGCCGATGATAACTAAATTCTTGTGACCTGAATTGGATGATATGGACACCGAAGGTATATGGTTTCAACAGGATGGCGCTACGTGCCACACAGTTCAAGACACAATCGATATTCTGCCCGAGCGGTTTCATGGAATGGCTATCTCGTGCAAAGGCGACGTGAATTGGCGACCAGGATCGTGTGATTTGAATTTTTTGATAATCTATATTATTGTAGCAGAGAAAAGGGAAAATGTCCTTCTATGTCTTTTTTCTAATTTCTTAATTTAGAATGCTAGAGTTTGGATTTATTTTGGTGGATAGAAAATGAAATTCTAAGAATCTTACTAATTTAAGATTTTTATTTATCTCCTACTGGTATGAAGATATAAATAATTTTAAAAATTTTATCTCAAAATAGGCTAATTTCAAAAAATTGAATTAAATCAGGAGAGTCCGCTAAAAATTTGAATTATATATGGTTGCAAAACACATAAAACCAAATTAAAGTTGTCGTATACAAATTTTTGTTTTTGCAGAAATTTTGAGTGTTGGAATTTTTGGATATAGTCGGAAAACCTACTCAAATAAACTGATTTTTATCTTTTAAATTTTCGCCTTTTTTACTTTGAATTTTTACCATTATTATGTAATTTTAAAGTTTACAACCCCAACCCAACGATCATTTTGTTAAAGAACACATAGTTGCATCTTACGCATATAAGCTTAATATCCCTATACATATCGAGATTTTTAGAAGAAGGCCAAAGAAGTTTCACATCTGTCACGAGTACTGAATTACACGCGCGCTTTTTTTTTCATATGTTTTATTTTTTGAAAATATATTTTAGTTTTTTCACACACTTTTATTATTTTTTTTCAATATTTTAACGTTATATATTCGACATAGGGTTAAAATATGCATATTAAATCATTTCTATTAAAAAAATATCAACAAATAATTTTGACCGGATTTTGGGGTCAAATACTCCTCTGTGCGGCGTTCTCACTTGGACTCCTCAATTAACAGTGAGAGCCTTGTCAAGACGCAGTTTTTATTAAGTTCAGTCAACTGAAGAGTCCAAGTGAGCCGGGACGAAACGCCAATTTTTAAGGACTAAAGTTCATTAAAAGCTATTTTGAATCAATAATTCAACAAGTCCAATTAAATAATGCTAAGTCTTCTACTTGGCTGATGTATTTCAGGAGTATATATAATTTGTATTATAAAAAAAACCATTCATATGTAAATATAACTTAAGTTTCTAAAATTCATTTGCTCCAGTTTATCAAGATTTTTAGAAAAACAGCAAAAAGTTCAAACATTTTATAGATTTTTCATGTTGGCGGAAACCATGGTGCTTGGGGGAATTCAAAAACTTGGATTTTCCAACACTGCACAAAATTATTTTTAAACATTCAAGAATTAAACCAAAGTTTTTTCTTAGATTTTATTATTTTTATGTACATACCTACATAAGTATTTCATTTTAGTACGAAAATATTGGTAAATCTCTTTTGCTTTCGTTGTAGGTAAAAATAATAATACAGGGTGGCGCACGAATCGTGCTACAAAAATAAAACGTAATAACTTTTTTTCTGTGTGAGTAGGTTACTATTTAGATTTATAAAAATGGATGCTTGGGATACGGAGAAAAGAATTTGGATAGTGCAACGGTACCATGCTTTGCAGTCCGTCATTTCCGTCCAAAGGGAATTTAGGCGGGAGTTTGGCGGTAATCCCCCGAGTAGATGGACCATTATGAGGTTTGTAAACATGTTTGCCGAATCTGGAAGCATCGCACGAAGGCCGTACCATCGAGATGCCAATGTTCGGGTTCAGGATACAATCGCAGCAGTAGCATCTGCAATACAGGCCAATCCGAGCGTTTCGACCCGAAACTTATCGGGGCAAATTGGAGTTAGTAGACGGTCATTACAACGGATACTTCATGACGATTTAAACTTGTTTCCGTACAAAGTCCAAATTACTAGCAAGTTAAACCCTCAGGATTTGCCTGTTCGCCTGGAATTTTGCCAAAAAATGATATCAATGGCCGAAGAAGACAACATATTGATCAATTGTTTGTTCATGTCTGATGAGGCTCATTTTGATCTTAACGGCAATGTAAACAAGCAAAATTGCCGTATATGGAATGAGTCTAATCCAGAAATGCTCCATGAGACGGAACTGCACCCAGAACGAGTCACTGTGTGGTGCGCAGTTTCATCAAGGTGTATTGTCGGGCCGTACTTCTTTGAAGAAAATGGTGTAACCGTTACTGTCAATGGGGACCGTTATTTAAAGATGTTGAAGGAGTTTTTTTACCCAGAACTGCGCCGAAGACGTATACCATTCAACAGCGTTTGGTTTCAGCAAGATGGAGCAACTGCACATATAGCCAGACCAGTTATGGCAGAGCTAAACAAAAAATTCGCAAACAAATTAATTTCTAGGAACTCCACTCTTCGCTGGCCCCCAAGGTCACCTGACCTGACTGCACCAGACTTCTTTTTATGGGGTTATGTCAAGCAAGAGGTGTATAAAACGAAGCCCAGGAATTTAACTGAATTAAAGCAGTCCATAACGACAATAATTGAGGCGATCCCAACTTCAACTCTTCAGGCCGCAATGAATAATTTTTTGACCAGGTGCCTCATATGCGTGGGAGAGCGTGGAGTTTATTTGCGGTCTATAATCTTTAAAAACAACTAACTATTTAAAATAAAATTTAATTTTCTAACCAATAAAAAAAAATAAATGAAATACATCGATTAAAAAAAAAAGTTATTTGAATTTCTTATTGTAGCACAATTGGTGCGCCACCCTGTATATAGAATATGGATAAAAATCACCAATCGTCCATCAGAAATTTGTGAAATAATGCGAATGGTGATTAATTACTTGAACTTATTTTTTTCTGGAATTCATAATCTTTTTCAAGTAAACACAATTCTGAAAACATATCCACCTAAAAATAAATTATTTCTATATATTTCCGAGTTTCAACTGGATGCCACCCATAGAATTTCATGAGATAATTACCATCTAAGTCTCAATCCACTGTACCAACAAAAATTTTTCCTTTCCTTCTATTTCTTCTAACTAGTACCGTGTATTGCATTTAAAAGACCTGAAGTCTTAAAGGCATATAGTTAAAATTATATTATAAAAAAAGGCTAGAGTCAATGGGAGGAAAAAATGCAAGGTGTTCCCCATTCCATAAGGATATTAATCGATAGAAAACCAAACAAATTTAGTGATATCGTTATAAAAAAAGAAAAACATTTTTAGCTATAAATCTTATGTATGCATGTATGTTTTTGAAAATAGTTAATAGTCATATTCGTGAATCGTGAGAAATTTGTATACAAATTTCGGCAGAAATCCATCACCACCCATGCACCAAAGTACAACAATTTTCATAAAAGCGAAAAGCCTTTCTTAAAAAATGGTTAACAGATATTTAAAAATTGTATCCCTCCATCTTCTTAACACGAAATCAGATACTAACAAAGTTAATAAAAAATTAAAGATATAAAAATTAAACATTTCAAAAAACGGAGGTATCAACATTTGTCTTGATTTTTATTTATACATTTTGTGTGTAATGTAATACTTCTTTTCTAAATTGCTCCAGCCGCACCTACCAAAATACACAATAAAATTCCGTGGCTAAACACGCGTTTAAGAATTTTAATTGGAGCGTGGGACTATAGGCAACAGGTCACTTAACTGGCCATAAAATATCTCCTATTACATACGCTTGCTTGTTTGTATAATCATAATCATCTCGATTGGTTCTTAAGCTATAAAAAGAAAACTTAAAATAGCTAATGCCCTGCATAAAGTTTATTTCTTGACATTTGTTGCAACCAATTGGGCATAATGTGATCTGCATAATGTCACCTAAGCCCATAAATATTCTTCTCACAACAAAACCCCTTCGGCATAGTCAAAACTATTATAAACTATTTACCTTTCCTATGCGCTTTGGCTTTATTCCTAAACTTTTGTTGTGTAAATTTAAATTTAATTTTATTGCCTCGATAAATTATCCAAAAAACACAAAATGACATCGACAGCGAGACACACACGAATCTTCCTCCGATTTCGGCCTTGTTTGCCAGCGTCGTCGTCGGACTCTCTAAATAGAAAACTCTCTTCAAATTAATCTCATTGACTCCAATAAAATAATTGTTTTCCCATATTTAATTTTATAGCCTCCTCAATAGAAATCACAATAACAATAAAAAAACACAAAAAAAAGAATCCCAAAACCAAACATCACAACAATAGAAACTCAGTCAAGACCACCATCATTCAGCAGAGACCGAGCGGCGCGGTGCGACCATGAAGAAAATCCATAACGAATTACCCAGATTCGATTCCTTTTTGGTAACCTTCTTGGCTTGGCCTGGTTAGTTTGGTCACATTTCCTCACCTCTAAGTACGAATCGAAGACACACAGAGAAAAAGAGACGCCGCGAAATTTATGGCTCACAAATTATTATCAAACCAACCGTGGGAGGTCAGCACCCAGCAGATCTGGCCTCTGACTGAACTGAAGAAGACCGCCGTTAGGGATAAGAAATTCTCTGTCCCTGGTTAGTCTGTTCTAAAAGGAAGAGAACCATGACGACCCGATGACGATTACACAGGTGGAATTGGTAACAAGCATTTGATGAGCCAGAGCGAGTCAGGCGGCACCTCCTTATACCTGTGAGAAATTAGTCGACCACCAAACTGGATTCAATTTCAATCCTCGCCTCGATGACAATGAGAGCCGTTTGACATTTTTATGACCAAAAGTTAAAAAATGCGGTTACTGGAGGGGGGGGCGAGGTCGATAAAGGGGGACACAATTATTCGATCCAGCCAAAGTGTCGTCTTCGTCGTCATCACCATCATCGACTATATGTCTGCGTCGTAGTCGTGTTCGTTGGAGTTTTTCAAAATTTTGTCATCGATTTGAATTCAATCGGGTGTTATGCCCAAGATGATTTTGTTTAATTAGAGAGTGAGGTGGTAGAGGGCCATGATTTCTAAAAGGCTTTTCTTCTTCGAAATGTTGGTAGGAAAGTGTGATTGTGGAGGAAACAATACAACAAAAAAAAGAAATCTGTTGGTAATCCCATTCGACGATGATGATGGTTAATCGAGTGGAATTATTACAAAGCGTGAAGCTGTGTAAAATTTCTATTTATGATCTTGAAAAATCTTGAAATTTATTTCTTGAGAGACTTAAGTTTTTGACTGTTTTCTTTTTCTTATTTTTTTGCGGTAGGTTAAAAAAAAAAAACATTTTTTGGGCAGGAGGAAATTTCGTGTTATTTTTGGATTATGTCCACAATGGTAAAGGAAGTGTGAAATACATTTGTGTCAATAGCTTTTGAGTAACATAAATTTCGGTTGACTTTCTTTTAATAAATAACGATTAGTCGAATATAATACCCAGGAAAATTAGACAAACAAAAAGCAAATTAAAAAAAGTATTAGTAGACCCGCCCTTGCGTTGCTTCACTTTATTTTCATATAGGGTTTTCCAATAGGGATTTTGACAGCTCGTGGCGGCCATATTGTTTCTTTTACTTTCTGTAAAACATCGTCTTTTAATCAGTTACTAAAGACAAATCATCATGGTAAGTTACAGCGTCGAGCAACACTTGCAAATGATAAAACTTTATTATCAAAATGGGTGTTCTCTAGTAGCAACGATTTGGTCGAAAAATCATCTTTAGCAATGAGGCCCATTTTTTGATGAATGGGTACGTGAACAAGCAAAATTGCTGGATTTGGGACGACACCAATCCACGTGAGATTCACGGGGTGCCATTGCATCCAAATAAAGTTACTGTTTGGTGTGGGTTTTGGGCTGGAGGCGTCATCGGTCCGTACTTCGTCGAAAATTATGTTTTCCAGGCCATCACCATCAACGGCGATTGCTATAGGTCGATTATCACTAAATTCTTGTGGCCTGAATTGGATGATATGGATACCGAAGGTATATGGTTTCAATAGGATGGCGCTACGTGCCACACAGCTCAAGACACAATCGATATTCTGCCCGAGCGGTTTCATGGAATGGTTATCTCGCGCAAGGGCAACGTGAATTGGCGACCAGGATCGTGTGGTTTTAACTTTTTTTACTTTTAACTTTTTCTTGTGGGGCTTTCTTAAGTCGCAGGTCTATGTGATTAAGCTGCAAACCACCGTAGCCCCTAAAGACAACATAATCGATGCCATCGGTCAAACTCAGCCTGATTTATGCGCCAAAGTTATCGAAAAATGCACCTTTCGAATCCACGCCATCCAGCGAAGCCGCGGCGGCGCGGCCATTTAAACGATGTTATATTTCACACATAATGCCATTGACAGGGCTCTCAAATAGAAATAAAACCTTATTGATATCTCATATACAACTTGTTTTATTCAATTTTAAAATCGACCCACCTTAATGGAAAACCCTATAAAATCTACAGTCGCAAAGGGCCCAGGCAAGTTCTGGCACTACAACCTTTTTACAGGATCAAACTCAGGCGATTTTTGACCCCCTCTAACTTTAGTACCAATAAAGTCATAAACTTCAAACTCGCAGCATTTGCTAAACTTACCAGGTTTAGACAACTCACCAAAATTCAATTCCTTAGCATCAGTGGTTCTCATGATATTAGACTGCAAACATCCCAAAAACCGTAACTGACTTACTGACTCACTGACTCACTCACTCACTGACAGATCATCAAAATTATCGAACACTTCCCGACATCGTAGAATCTTGTAATTTGGCACAACAGTAGGACTTGTGGTGTATACAAAGGAAATAATAGAAAATTAAAGAACTTGGAGCACTTCTGACTGTCGTAGATTGATGAAATTTAGTACAGTGGTAGGGCTTAAAATGCAAGCAAAGTAAAAATTTTAAAATTTGAGAATTTTCATTCAGCGGGCGTGGTAGCCGCCCATTTTTATAGAATTAATATAAATTATTTGGAGCACTTCTGGGCTTCTGGTTGTCGTGGAATGATAAAATTTGGTACAGCGGTAGGGCTTAAAGTGCAGGCAAAGGGAAAATTTTAAAATTTGAGATTTGACATTCAGGAGGCGTGGCATCCGCTCATTTGTATACAAATTGATATCAATAATGAGGAGCAATTCTGATCGTCGTAGAATGATCAAATTTGGTAGAACGGTAGGGATAGAAGTGCAAGGAAATGCAACATTTTAAAATTTGAGATTTAACATGCAGAGGGCGTGGCATTCGCCCATTTTCTCAGAATTGATATCAGTTATATGGAGCACTTCTGGTTGTCGTAGAATGATGAAATTTGGTAGAGCGGTAAAATTTGAACTGCAAACAAAAGCTGAACTTGAAAATTTGATATTTAACATTCAGGGGGCGTGGCATCCACCCATTTTTCTCAGTATTGTTATTAATTATATGGACTGGTGGATAATGTGGTCAATGCAAAGGAAATGTTGGAAAATTTAAAATTATCCATTCAGGGGCGTGGCATCCGCCCATATTCTCAGAATTGATATCAGATATGTAGAGAGCTTCTTACAGTCGTAGAGTGATGAAATTTGGTGAAGCGATAGGACTTGAAATGGAAGCAAAGGGAAAATTAAAACTTTGAGATTTTACATTCAGTAGGCATGGCAGCCACCCCTTTTCACATAATTAATATCAAATACATTGAGAGCACTGCCGATTTGTGTAGGATTATGAAATTTTGTAAAGTGGTTAGTTTTGAAATGTTTACAAACAAAAAGTTGAAATCATGAACTTTTTCATGCCGGGGCGTTTCATCCACCCACTTTTTCCTGATAAAAAGAATCTTTGCAAAAAGTAGTGAAATGACACCAAAAACATAAATGTTAAAAAAAGGAGCCAAGTTCTTCTATATACAAAACCTAATTACCTAATTTCTCAATTTTAAAATAAAAACTTGACTAGTAAACCAACTCAATTTAAGTCAGTTACCTTAACGCACAGAAATCATCATCATGGCCACCAAAACCCAACAGGTCTTGGGAGAGAAGGGACCGGAGGATTGGCCGTCCGTCGTGCCTGCTATGGTGTGCTTCGTATCATTATGGAATCCGGTGCCAAGGGTTGCGAAGTGGTCGTCCCAGGCAAGTTAAGTGGTCAGCGAGCGTTCAAATTCAATGAAGTTCATCGACGGTTTGATGATTCATTCTTAAGATCCATGCAACGACTATGTCGAGACTGCCACTCGTCACGTTCTATTGCGTCAATGAGTTTTGGGTATCAAGGTCAAGATGATGTTGCCATATGACCCCAAGAATAAGATTGGCCCCAAGAAGCCATTGCCAGACAATGTGTCCGTTGTCGAGCCTAAAGAGGAGAAGGTCTACACGAGACTCCAGAGACAGAGTACAAAATTCCTCCACCAACTAAACCTCTGCGAAGAGGGTGCTGAGTATGGCTGGCCACGAGACGAGACTCTGCGAGACTTTTGAAAGTCTCGTCTCGGTCTCGTTAAAATCGAAAATTTTCAGTCTCGTCTCGGTCTCGTGTCGGTCTCGTATAATTAAGTCCCGTCTCGGTCTCGTTTCCGAAAAATACGATTTCTGGACAAACTGATGATTATTGGAACGAAATATTTTCAATTATCGTTTGAATATGTGCAGAAGAAAATAAATATTTAACTGAAATTGGATTTTTTACTCTCTGTAAATTTCGGTCCAAATATACAGTCTCGTCTCGTCTCGGTTTCTTTAAAGGCAGTCTCGTCTCGTCTAGTCTCGGTCTCGTCATGCGAGACCGAGATTGAGACCGAGACTTTTCTCGTCTCGTGGCCAGCCCTAATAAGGACCTGTTAAGTTTATGTTTACCTAGCAGGACACCTGGGGCCGAATTTCAGCATCAGTGAGTGAGCAATAAGTTACTGAATTATCTGCATTTGGGATTCCTTTCTAAGATATCGAGTAAAGTATCGAGTATTGAATTCGATTTTGGTATTTCCTCGTCAGTGAACGAGTGTTTTTTCATACGATAGATGCAAGGTAGACAGACGAGTGATCATTAAAATGGTAGAAAAATAAAATTATTCTCTTTTCTCCAAATATATTCCTACACAATATCAATTAATGGTGTTTCAGGGTGAATTAAAATAAATTAAACATCACACAGAAAACTGTTCTTGCTTGATTTTAATTCACAATAATTCGATTTAGTCAAAAAATATTTTTGGCCAAATTAAATTCCAAAAGCAAATGTAAACAATACATGAGCCCAACACAAGCAGCTGTGGCAATCGACCAATGAAAAGTTAGGAATATTGACGTTTAGGAAAATGTACTAGAATTATCCTAGTACAATACGAACTCGATTCGCTACGTGATACTTCGTATAACATCATACCAATGTGATTACTCGATAGTTCGATAGCGTGTAAAAGTTCCTCACTCGTTCACTGAAGACGTATAATTCGGCCCCTGTTTTCTCGGAATCTAGAAGAAGAACTATTTATTTTGGTAAGCTTAACTAATTTGCAACTTATAAAAACACTATAGGTAATTGTTACTTTCTATATAAATGGGGGAGGGGAGGTAAAAGTTAGGTAAGGTGCTCCATATTTCATGTGATTGGGATGTGATAAAATAAACAAATGAAGCGCTTAGAAGATGAAGGACGTAAGCGACATTTTTAAGCATTGGAGTGATAATCATTTAAAGTTTATTGCCTATAACTTTTTTTATGAAAATAATAAAAATACTGTATGGATAATTTAAAGTCAATAAAACTCAGGTGAATTTAATTTTAGGAATCTTTTTTATTTAACGCAAATAGTTGTTGAGATATTTACACTTTTGTGCATTTTACACCTTTATCTAGGAACTTTTTTGTATATAATTTAATTTTGTTTTTATAAAGGTGTTAAGTGACTTTTTGATATGTTGTAATATACTTATTTTGTGCTTGCTTTTTCTCTTTCCCTTCTCCAGGATCTGCTGAAATTGCATTTAAATAAAACCATTGATGAATTTAGCCATCATGTTAAGCCACCTGCGTCGTAATATTCAAATTTGAAGTAGTGTGTGTTGGCTGGTGCCTCTTGCCTGCACATGCACTGATTTTTGTGGTGTTCACCTATAATGTCTTATCTTAAAGTGCCCACTTAACACCTTTATGCACGAAATGAAAAGTTCAGATTAAATTATTTTTGTATAAAAGACTTAATATAAAGGACTTAAGCGCATTTAACACATTCATCCACAAAGTTTATTTTTAAAGTGATTGCATATAACACCTTCATCTTTGGCTAAATATGAATCTAGAGGCGATAGAAGAGTACAGACGAGTCAGAAATTTAAGTTTTCATATCACACTTCCATCTGTAGGTAAAAAGCCAAATTTCAAAAAATGTCACTTAACACCTTCATCTTCTAAGCGCTTCAAATGTGTTTTTAAAATTCAACATAACATCCGGAATTGGGGTCAAAGGGATAACTGATGTGAATTCCTAGAAATTCCAGTATTTTGATGGAATTTATTTTTGTTTTTGTAGGTAAATTCAACTGGCTATATTTCACTAAAAAAAAGAAATAATAAGTGACATAATGAAACATTTTGGTGGTTTTTCCTAGAATCATAACAGTATTATTTATCTATTGATTCCTCCCTATATAAGCTCACATTTTGTCACCTTTTACTTAAATCTATGCCTTTAAAATTTTATGTATAATTCTATTTGATAGAATTCCAATTTAATACGAAATAATTTTAAAATAAAATAGAATGTTTTGGCAAAGCCGGAAAAACTCATTAAATACTCTCATTGTATTTTTCATCACAACTTAATTAAAATAAATCAAAGCAAAACATACCTACCTACAAAAAAAAAAAAATAAAACTATTATATAGAGTTTATAGGTGTAGGAAAGTATGTGGACTATGGACAAACCAACTCATTAAAACTTAATCAAGCAGTCAAAAGGTTCAAATACCCATATCAGTCAAAATATAATTTAAAATTCAATCAATTTTCAATAGGTAAAAATAAAATTAAAAAAAAAAATTAATACAATTCCCATCGGATCTATATCGTCTCTATATACAAATACATTATGTACTTATGCACATTATGATAAACACCTCATCTAACCACACGTGAAAGTGAGAAAATTATAAATAAAATATAAATAAGATTATTATTCAAAAATTATAAAAAAAAAAATGTAAATTAATTTATTTTAAATCACCAAAGACCAATATAAATATCCTATTAACGGTTTCACATTAATTATATCCAGCTTTATATATCTATTTTTTTTTTTTTATATTATTAAACATTATTAGTCGGAGTCGCATGTTCAAAGTCACTACCAAGAACACCAGACATGCGACATAAAAAAAATATGGTGAAAAAAAATTAATAGAAATTTCTGTCAAAAATAAATAACTGCAAAAATCTAATTTAAATGCTGTTCATGCCCCGCAAAGTGCAGTACCTAGACCTACCTACCTACAATACTATTACCACAGAAATTGGATTAAAAAATGGTTATTAATTTATATGCGTTAATACGATATACACATACAGCATCACGGGCAGGTGATTATCATTTGACAACCACAACATCACCAATATTGAACAAATAAAAAAGGATTTTATTCGATGTGGATATCAAATAAAGTTAATTTTTTTTTGCAAATTTACACAATCACAAAAGTACATAGAATTATAAATTAAGGGTATTTTTTTTATGAATAAAATATAATGCTTTTTTTGAGGGTGACCAAAAATAGTATTTACCTAAGGTTAACTCAATTAATTTTACTTCGCAAAGTCAAAACTCATACATACCTTTATACATAACTTTGTATAAACAACATACAAATCCTTGACATTTTGGAATTATAATAAAAGACTGAAAAGTTAACAAAGGATCGGCAAATGTTTTGGCATAGATATTTTTGGGTAAGATATTGGCTTGAACGCAGGTTTTGTGGTTGTTAAAAAAAAAAACTTATAAAGGCACAATTCATTTGAGCACCGATAACAATTGTGCCGAGGGTCAAATATCCCTAAAACACCTTGTGGTAAGTTTTACCACCAATATGCAATTACAAGTATTGATATAAGAACAAATCAGTGTTCTTGTGAAATATCCAGTTGCATTCCTACCCTTAAACAATTCAACCGTAATACCCGAACTTCTAGGAATGCCCATCAGTATACCCTTGAGCGCTTGAACATATCTTCGGATGTGCTGTTAAGTATAGAGATAACGGCTTCCTACTAAATCGACTTCAAGGAAGATCAACAGCTTGGGAAGACTTTCCAGCCTTCCAGATAAAGTAGATCGAAGAGTCTCACAATCGGAACAATATCCACGAAGATAACGTATAGTCAGTAATTTATAAGCTTTCGTATGACTTCGAAATAAGGTAATTCTAGTATATTTACTGGTAAAAGATTGAATTTTCATCGCCATTGCTAAAAGTCCCAAATGTTTTGTTTCTCATCTATTATTTGTTCTGGACTTTGTTCAACAATTTTCTTCAATAACAGGGCCTTGGGTAGTCCGCCTACCAAATGGAAGGTAGTAAGAGTCCAGAATGAATTATGAAAACAGAAAATTTCAGACTTTTACCAATGTCGTTGATTGTTCCCGTTTGTTTGTAAAATTATGGATGAAATGATAATTAACGAAAATGAAACGAAACATTTTAAAAACGCTATACGTCCCTGTTAACCGGCTATGATTTTTTTTACAAAAATCATTGAAAATTTCAAAAAAAGTACCTATTTTTTTGGTCCAAGATATGGACGATGAATTCGAGCAGAAGAAGATGTGTTTCTGGAATTTATGTAAAATTGCTGAAAATTTTGATATTTTGTATGACGGTGTTCAATTAATTTCTATGGGACAAAAATGAATCTTGGAAAGTTATTACATAAAATCATGAAAATATATTGGAAGGAGTTTCAGCGCTCTTAAGTGTTTATTTACTTAAAATTAATTGACGAATTCACAAAAACTAAAGAGATTTATCATAAATTCTTCCTAACAGCATATCCCATAAAACCTGAAAGTCGATACTTGGTACGAAATTTTGTATACAGGGAGTCCCATCGTCACTGGCCCAGAGGAAAACTATGGGTTCCTGAGTTAATTTTAAGTCGAAAAACTTGGGTTGGCTATGAAATCTCGCAAATTAAAATCTCGCAATCGAAATTAATTTCGCAGTACGAAATCTCACAACTATAGAAACCCGCTTTTCATAATCTCGCAATTACAAAAACCTGCTTTTTATAATTTCGCATTTACAAAAACCCGCAAACTAAAATCTCGAAAACTAAAATCTCGCATTAAAAAACATTTGGGACTTATAAGTTACGGTATATTAGGTTTTTCGTTTTTGTATGTTGTCAGTTGGTGAGATTTCAGTTTATGGACAATAAGCTTCGCGAGTTCAAGGATTTTAACTCCCTTTTCGGGTCCTCTGTCCCGCTCACGCGACTTCGGTGCTCCGCTCAGGGTATGCTCAGTCGCTAGGCAGGCGCCTATGTTGTCAGTTGGTTTGCTTTCAGTTTATTTGAAATAAACAGTACCTTGGGTGGCCGACCTATCGGGTTCCAGGATTTTATCTCCCTTTAAAGACCTCTAATTAAAGGCCTCTAATTTTATATTTTCTATTTGCAGGTAATTATTTTTCAGTGCGGAATTTTCCAACGTGATGTGTTGATGCGAGATTTTAGTTTGCGAGATTTTAGTTGAAATTTGCGAGATTTTTGGTTGTGAAATGTAAATGCGAGATTGCTAAAAGCGAGATTTTGTTATTGCGAGTTTATAAAAGGCGGGTTTATTAATTTGCGAGATTTCGTGTTTCGTGATTTATAAAAAATTGTGAGATTTCGTTATTGAAGATCTTAGTTTTCGAGATATCGTAGCGCTCCCGAAAAACTTAAGAGGTAATTTTCTCTTTTTTGCTTCCTTTTCGACTTATAACGGTTTTTATGATTTTTGATATTTTTTCTTTTAACTAGCTCTAACTTTGCCAAACTGCATCCGATTCTTGATTTTGTTGTTTTATTTACACGAGGGGAGTAAGCACTTTATATTTGGCATACAATTTTTACTTGCGATATACGTAGTATAGGGCAAGTTTAGGATTAGTGCAAAAAAAAATTCTAGATAATAATTTTCCCTAACATGACGATGATAGAGAACGCGAAAAAAGTGGGTCTCGCAATTCTGTCGATCTGTCTGTACCTCGACCTACCGCCTAAACGGCTGAAGCCATTTTCTTCAAACTTTGAACTTAAAATTCTTATGTGATTCTCTAGAGGGGAAATTGAAATTTTTTGTTAGCTCAAAAAATAACGGTACCTGTCATACAACCAATATACAAAACTTAATTTATTTCAAAAACGGCTCTAACGATTTTCAAAACAAAATACGAGGTTCTAAAAATATTAAAATAAATATTTTGGTAGAAAAAAAAAAATTATAACGGTTATCAACGGTACCTGTCATACAACCGATTTTTTGGTTTTCAAATTTCTCGTTAACTTCACACCGATTTCAACCAACATTTTTACACAAAAGGTCGCCTATAATTTTAACAATTTTGCATATAAAACTTTTCAAAAAAATAATTTTTGGAATTTTAAAAAAATATTAAATTTTTTTTTTTTTTTTAAATTCAATATCTTAAAAACGGGCTAACGATTTTTTTTTTTAATTTTGTGAAAAATTGAATTTTTTTAAATAGTAAAAGTTGGCATACCAAATTTTATTTTTAAAAATGTTCAAAATTTTTAAAATTTAAAAAATTACTTTAAAAAAAATCGCTCTAACGATTTTTGAATTTTTTTTTTTCATAAATTCATATTTATTAAACAAATCAGATTGCATACTTTTTTTCAGCTTTATCTGTTTAAGCTATTAAAATAACTTATTTATAATAATTCATAGTAATTATATTTTTATATTTTAAATCGTTTTTAAAACTTTTTTTTTAATGATATCTTAATGTAATGGAACCAATAAATATGTACATTGTCTATTTCAAGCTACGTTAAAGTTTTTAGCTACGAGAGCAAGTTTTGTGCGATCCAGTTGTGCCCATTATTTTCTATGCGCATAACGATTTTCCCACAATTTAATATCAAACCCATTTTTTTTGCATTGTTAGGTCGTTTTTTTAAATTCAGTGTCATTTTTTCCACAAAAACAGCTTATTACGAGGCATTTTTTCTATTTTATTATGAAAGCTCATTTTATTTTCTTAAAAATACTTAACATATTTTTAGCCAAATACAACACTAAAATTTATTAAAATAATAAAAACAGAAAAAAACAAATAAAAGGAAAGTTCAAAAAAATTTAAATATTGGAATTAAAACGAATAAAATATTACGTTTAAGCTAGATGCAAGCAGGCAGGAATTTTTTAATACCTTTTGTAGGTTACTCGCTACAAACAAAGAATTAATTTTAATTTTTTGTTATTTCTTGAACTTTCTTCTTTTATGTTTTATTTTTTTTTTTTTTTTAATTTTAGTGATGTATTTTGTTAAAAGAAAATGTAAGGTGTTTTTAAGAAAATCAAATGGGCTTTCATAATAAAATAGTAAAGATGCCCCTTAATAAGGTGTTTTTGTCGAAAAAATGACACCAAAGTCAAAAAACTACCGAAAAATGTTTGATATTTAATTGTGGGAAAATCGTTATGCGCATAGAAAAAAAGTGTCTTGCAAGTATAAAGTACTCACTTTCCTTGTGTATATAAAACAAAAAAATCAAGAATCGGATGAAGTTTGGCAAAGTTAGAGCTAGTTAAAAGAAAAGGATCAAAAATCATAAAAACCGTTATAAGTCGAAAAGGAAGCGAAAACGATAAAATTACCTCTTAAGTTTTTCGATTAAGAATTAACTCAGGAACCCATAGTTTTCCTCTGCGCCGGTGACGATGGGACACCCTGTATAGTTTCTTTTGTACTTGAATTTGTGTTCTCTACCAAGAAACTTATTTGCGAAACAGTGTAAGTAGATTAAGTATTTTTTTTTAAGCTGTGTAAAAAAAACTGCCGCGTCAATTATCTCAACTTTCCTTGCTATTTTATATGAAATTTCATAATTCTGTCTTTTCCCATTCAAATTTATCAACTTCTTAGCAAGGAATCAGACCAATCTTTGAACTATTGAATAAAATATGATACAAAAAATAAACAAAAAAAAAAATTCGCAACAAATTTATATGGAAGCAAACTATTGAATAGTATATCTTCCCTACCTGCCTCCAACAGCATACTAAAACAAGCTTTTCCCTTCACATAAAATAGAATATACCTATAAAAAAAAATCCATCATTGTTGCCATTCATCTTTTCGCAAACGAGTCTTTTGTCCCAATTAATGAGACTATAAGCTGGCTTTTCTCCTGTCGAAATAGAAAAGGAAGCATCTATGTATTCCATAAGACTCCTCATCTTCATCCCAAAAAAAATTGAAGTTCCAAATTGAAATGAAATAAATGAGATGTCGACTTTGTACCTCATGCTTCTTCTTTGTTTTGCCATCCCACCTTCTCTCCCTCACTCTCTATCAGTATCATCATAACATCGAAAAAAAAAACACAGAATTTAGTGAAGTAAAAAAAAAAAACGTTTTCAAGCCCTCAAGCTCTTATTTCTTTATTAAATGACAGCCTAGCTTTGCTCTTTTTCAATTTCAAATCTACTTGTCACTTATCCTTCCCTAATTGGACAGCAAAACAAACATTTTCGGTGGCAGCTAGCTGCAGATACTAAATTTACTTCTTCTTCAACAATACCATACTAGCGAAGGATCAACAAAAAAAAGTAATAGTAGTCAAAGTCCTTTTAATGAGTGTGTTCACGCATTACAACCATGACATAAGCGGATTAAGTACTTGAAAGAAAAGCAACACAGAAATAGAAAACAAAAAAAAAAAGACAAACAACTTAAAGGACGAGCATTGCAAATAAAAATGAACTCAACTTGACCACGTCGAAGCATCAGAGTGTACGGTCAGGCTCGGGATGATGATGAAGATGAAAACAAAGAAGGAAGGACGAAGAAGAATATATGAATTTCCATTCATAAATCAAACATTCATAAGCCACTTTATTTATCAACAACCAAGGCAACGTATCGAATGTCACTAGCTCTATATCACTTTGTATAAATATTTCGGAGAAAATATATCCTCCTCAAAGGACATTATAATAAACAACAAAATCCACATAAATAGTCTTCTGAGTGAAACCGCGCTGTCCTCTCTTTTCTCACAAAAATATGGAGAAAAAGACTTTAGTTTGATCTTCTTTAAGTAATTGGACAACATTTTCGTATCAGTTTTTGAAAATCAGTACTTCCTTGCTATTGGATCTTCGAGTGAAGTATTTTGACTGTTTGCACTTTTTTTTTTTTTGTGAAAGTTAAATAAGTAAATAAGAAAGGAACAAGTCGAAACCTATAAAGGTCCTTCGTTTTGTGTGTAAAGTCATCTCTCACCTTGTTCACCAGACGGAAAAAATTCGAATTAAATTGGAAAAAGAATAAAACGTTAGGTATTTGCAAAGAAATCAGTCTGCTAGCGAGTACCTCCTACAGCGAGGATACCATCAGGATCGACGTTTGGTTTCGAGTTCGACCGCACATCGAAATCGACAAAAAAAAGTGCAAAAGGCTTTATGCTATTGGAATACAAGAGAAATCTTATTTCACTTTCACTATTTATATACAACTTTAAGGAATGAGTAGATGAGCCATGGATAGGATAAATGTGTGTATAGGTATACGTCAGTTGTTGATGTCACACACATTGATTATTATTATACGAAATAAATGGGAGAAATCCTATTAATTTTTCTTTCATCGATATGCTGAAAAGGACATTCAAACAAAAATTCTCCTATATCTTCCTACAACGGTAGATAGGTACTATCGTGCAAAAGGAAAATCTCATCGGCTGACCGCCTCATAATAATTATTATTTTCCACATGAAGAAGGATACAAAGGACTTACATACATTTAAACATGATAGCAATGAAAGCCACCTGTCATTTAACCTGAACAAAAGGACCGCATAAACGATGATGAAGGACAACGATGACTACCTACATATAAACAGTTGGGTGCAAAAAATAATAATTTGACGCACAATAAACAGAAACTTTACGTAATGGGTTTAAATATTTAAATGTTTATCTGAAAAAAGTGGTAAACGCCATGGAGCGAAAGCTATGCAGCCTAACTGCAAGTGTTATCACGAGAAAACACCTTTGCCATGGTTTTAGATTTCTTATGAAATATTGTTGCTTTTTATAATAAAACTAGCTGACCCAGCGAACTCCGTTCCGCCCATATTGTTAATGTAGTAAAAATAATAATTCCGAGTCTGGCACATTCTGCTTGATGTACTTAATTCGCTCAATTCAAATTCTGTATTCAAAAAAATGCAATGGAAAGAACTGAAGTATACCAATGTCGACGTGTTTGAATCAAACCACAGTGATTGACCTGTCAACCCGCTTTTTTACTGAAGTGCTTTATAGTAAACAAAGTTTTTTCGTTCTTTACATTGTTCCAATACTTTCGCCATCGCAGACTTCTTTGAAATGTTACATGTAAGTTCGTCATCCACTTGCAGATTCAATGGCAATTTTGTTGCAGAATGCTTCGACCCCCTTCTTAAAACGTAGAATCAATCTGCCTTAGAGGCCAATACGAAAGCAATCTCAGAACTCGTACGAATCGTAGTCAAAATCAGTGAAAACCGAAAAAAAATTCTATTTCAATGAAAGCATCAAGAAAGAAAATGTCACCATGCTTGCATCACTGTCAATTTCACATCTGTCATTTGACATCTGTCACTTTGACATCCGTCACTTTGACATACGTCACAATGATATCTTTCACTTTGTCATCTGTCACTTTGACATCTGTCACTTAGACACCTGTCACTTTGTCATCTGTCACTTTGACATCTGTCACTTTGACTTGTTTCTTTGACACCTTTCACTTTGAAATTCACTTTGAAATCTGTTACTTCGACACCTGTCCCTTTGGAATCTGTCACTGTGACATCTGTCACTTTGAGATGTGTCACTTTGTCATCTGTCACTTTGCTATTTATCGCTTCGACATCTGACATTTCACTTTGACATCTGTCACTTTGGCAGCTGTCACTGTGACTCCTGTCACTTTGACATCTGAAATTTTTCGGAATATTTCTCCATTGTGTCCTTCCTTGGGTCAATGCAAATCCATCAAACCCAAAATTGTGAAAATCGATTCATTCTCGAGTTATCCTGCTGGAAAACGAAATGAACGAAATGTGCGCCACCTGTTGAGAATTTTTAGAATTTTTTGTTCCCATACCTCTGCGGAGCAATTACGAACAAACCCCCAGAAGGATGTATCCAATTTGGTCTAGTTGTTTCCGTACGACCCAAACGTGCAGTGTACACTTTTTTTAAATAAACCACTATTGAAAAAATAAAATTGAATACATTGAAAAATACAATTTTGAAAGAAGAATTTTGAAAGCAGAACTTTGAAAAACAAAATTTTGAAAAAGAATTTTGAACCTGTCAGAATTTCGACCCGAGAATAATTATATTTTTCTACATTTTACTATCAATATTTTGTAAGGCAGAATTTTGTAAAACAGAGAAGGCAGAATTTAAGAACCAGAATTTCGAGAAAATGTTTAAATGCATAAAGTATCAGATTTGCTCAGTTTTAGCAGTCGTGTGCACTACGCACTCCACCGCTTTAGACCACTGACGTCATAGGTCGAGATGTGTTATTTGTTTATCAAATGCATTTGGAGCATCAGCATTTTTATAAGCGCCTTTAAGTATGCTGTCTTTTTCCGCCTTCATTTTTCTCCATACCTTATTTCGATAGACTACAATTCGCAGTACGTACCAAAGGGGGAGAGGTTCGAAGATCGTTAACGAACCAGACTATTAAGTTATTATTGTTATTATTTTACTATTCGTACTAGAATGTCAGCTTATTAGGCTTGACTATTCTTTATTCCGTCAATTTCATTGAATTTTTGAACAACCGTGTGTGCACGCATAACTCGAGAACGGACCGTTCGATTTTCACGATCTTAGGCTTGATGAATTCGTATTGACCCAAGGAAGGACATAGGACACTGTAGAAAAATCCCGAAGAAATTGGAAATCATGGATCATCCTCTTTTTAATGCATAACTCGAGATCGGTGTCTTCGATTTTCACGATTAAGGACTTGATGGATTCGTATTGCCTCAAGAAAGGACATTACACACTGGAGGAAAATCCCGGAAATTTTTCAGGAAAACTGGAAACAGGGAACATCCAGTTTTGAATGCATATCTCGAGAACGGTTACTTCGATTTCTACGATTTAGGGCTTCATAAATTCGAATTAGTTCAAGGAAGGGCATAGACAACTGGAAGAAAATCCACTAAAATTTCCAAATCGATGTTAGCTGGACTGAACTTGACAAGGCCCTCACTGTCAACTGAAGAGTCCAAGTGAGAACGCCGGGACGAAACGCCAATTTTTATGGACTAAAGGCCGTTATATATTGAATCAAAAATTCAACAAGTCCAATTAAATAATGCTAAGTCTCCTACTTGGCTGATGTATTTCAGTAGTATATAGAATTTGTATTATAAAAAAACACTATTATTTTTTTCCTTTTAAATGGACAAAAATAGTAGGATTTTTGTATGAGCTAAAGTTCAAACATATATAAAGAGACTGAAATTCATAGAATTTCGACAGTGGACATTGTTCAATATCCCCTCGGCATTACTTCATTAAGTTGAAATTTATTGATGAATTATGAAAACTACTACTAAGTATTTCCGGCTAAATTAAAAAAAAATTAAACCGAAAACTGCACCAGGAAAAATATAGCCAGAATTTTATTTTTAGCTCCACCAATATTTACGACTGTTTTTCTTTGAATGATATAAAATTAAAAATAAATAAATAAAATGTTTGATACTGCTTGATTAACTTTATTATGTTTCTACGAAATCCACAAAAAAACGTCTATAATGGAGTGTAAAACCAATTTTGTCTGTTGATTTTAAATGGAAAGTTATTTTGTTGATGGAATTAAATCGTCGTCGATTTTCAGCTGAAATTGTCTGCACATCACTTTACTGTGTGTATAGAGTGTGTTTGTGTCCTTATCACTTGTGCATGCGAATATTGATCCTTGTTTTTATTATTTTTCGTTTGTTTTCAGTTTTTCCTTTTGTTTTTATTTCCTTTGGCGGTGTGGCTGTCCGTCAAGCTTCGACACATCAACAGCAGCATTGACAAGGGTTTTCGATATATAAACTTGGGAGGCCACCAACAACAACTATACTGTAGATTACTATATTGTACCGTATATGCCCATATATATTTATATAGTATATTCCACTTGTGCACTAGGGTGCAGCACTGCGGCGCTGGGGCTATGCGACACGCCCTTTACTCAGCGCGAGTTAAGCGTTTTGTTTTTGTTTTCCTGGATGTCCTGGAAACAATTTTCACTTAGAGTGGTGTACTTTGGGTTAAGTTGAATGGCAAAGTAAATACGATATAAACAAAAAAAAAATAAAATAATAAACTCACAGCGGGCCATCGTTTAATTTCTTCCGGTATTTATAGAAGGAGAAAGTCATTGTTGCTGTTTATATCTTTTTCCCATTTTTTATTTAAATATTTATAATGTTTTTAAAGGACACAAAGATTTTTGTTCTTTCTGTATAATGTAAGAATTGTGTGTATTTGTGTGTGAATACAATTAGAAAAGAAATCAAAATCAGACTATGAAAGGGAAACATGAGGGTGGACATGACCCACTTTTGGAATTATTCTACATGAATTTATATGTGTGGATAAATAAAGGCCTGAATCTGAGATGGAAGGCGGACTAAATGTGTGAAGGGGACAAGAAAATAAACATTCCAGAAGTCTAGAGTTTTATTGTTTGAGTATGTTGACGACATGTAAGAAAAAGGATGTTTTTAGAATTCTTTGGTTAAACGTAGCAACTCACATTGAGAAAAGGATAGTTAAATCAAGAAACCAAAATTTATATACAAATACTGATTTTAATCATTTTGAGAATTTAAATTTCTGTTAAATTTGGTATCGACATTGGATAAATTCTTCCTATAAAAAAATTATGAAATGAAAATGTTTGTCCAGCTTTTACACAAACCCTACATATAGCAGGTAAATGAATCTGATTTTCGAATTAAAGTTCCTGTCTAACTTTAAAAGGAGATAATAAAGGTTTTTACTTAAAACTTTTAAAGGTTAAATCCAATTTTTTAGTTTGAAAAATGATTATTCTTGTATATTTGGAGTTTTTCTTTTTTTAATTATGAGCAGATCACAAAACTGTCAAACGAAGATTCTATGTTTTTTTAGCTCAGACCAGAGCACAAAAAGTGTGTTTCTTTTTTCCATCTGAGCTAGCTCAGATCTTGGTCGATTAGCTCAGAATAAAATGACCGAGCAAATCAAGCGAAACGCTGAGCGAAGCCAACTTCACTTATTTTTTTAGTGATTTGACAGACGAAAGAAATACACAAAATTAAAAACGGATTCCCACGACAGTCGCCCGTCTAGTTCAGGTAAACATAAATATGTTTTAGTAAAACACCTATGAAATGACAGTTCAGCGCTCAAGTGTGTTCCATACAAAAATCTGAGGGCTCTGATCATAATCTGCTCAGAGCTCTGCTCTGATCGCTCAGCCTCCGCTCAGAGCTGTTTTTAGAGCCAAACAAAGAAAAACGCCAATTGTTTAAATTTACAAACCTACTGGACCTACATAAACTTCAGTCGTAAGCAAAATATTTGTTAAGGGGGGAAGAGCCAAAAAATAACTCGGTTTTTATATTATTATCTTATAACAGACAATAATTAAAAGATTCCATTTTTAAGTTTTGAAGAGAAATTATATTCTTAAGGGAGTATATCAGGCAACACTGAGTTTAAGACAAAAGTTTGCTTAGAGAAATTTGTATAAAAAAGTATTAAATTTCTGATTTAACTTCTAAGGAAAAAAGATATGTGTCAAGAAATTCGTAGTTTTAATCAAAACTGATATTAAGATAGGAAAAGTCGAAAAATAAGTGGTTTCTTAACCAGTCGACATAGTTTTCAGTCGAAATTATGAAAGTCGATCTTATAGAGTCGATATTTTAAAAGTCAACTATCGTGTCCAATTCTAAATTTTCTTGGGAAAGGTATCAAGAATTTGTAGCTTTTAAATTGCTTAAGAATACTTACTTACTTACTTTTGAAGGCGCTCACAGCCCAGGATGGGCTTAGGCCTCAACTAACAAGCCCCTCCAGCCAGCTCTGTCCCTAGCTAGCCACTTCCAGTTGCGCACACCGAGTGCTTTGATGTAGTCATTCACTTGATTGCGCCACCTGTTACGGGTTCTTCCTCTGCTGCGTACCCCATCGGGGTTGGGTTCGAAGACTCGTCGGGCAGGTGCGTTGCTGTCCATACGCTCCACGTGCCCCAGCCATCTCAGCCGCTGTATTTTCAGCTTTTTGACCAGGTCAACGTCGCTGTATAGCCCGTATAGCTCGTCGTTGAATCTTCTCCTCCATACTCCTTCGATACACACCGCACCGAAAATCACACGAAGAATCTTCCTCTCAAAGCACCCTAGCAGATTTTTATCCGAATCTTTCAGTGTCCATGCTTCTGACCCATAAAGCAGGACCGGGATAATTAGGGTCTTGTATAAAGTCTCCTTGGTTTTTGAGAGAGGGCCTTACTACTTAAATGCCTTCTTAGACCAAAGAAACAGTGGTTGGCAAGAGTAATTCTTCGCTTGATCTCTGCACTGATGTCATTCTGCGATGTAATAGTGGAGTAAAGGTAGACAAAGTCCTTGACAACTTCGAAGTTATATCTGTCCATCGTGATATTTTGCCCGAGTCGACGATGTTGAGATTCCTCTCTCGATGACAGCATATACTTCGTCTTGTCCTCATTAACCGCCAATCCCATTCTAGCCGCCTCCTATTCAATGCTCGCAAATGCCCCTGCCACAGCTCGCTTCGTTCTGCCGACAATGTCTATGTCATCCGCATATGCAAGCAATTGAACGGACTTTTGATAGATTGTACCGCTGGTGTTGACATGTGTGTTGCGTACAATGGCTTCAAGAATGATGTTGCATAGGTTGCATGATAACGCGTTGCCTTGCCTCAATCCTTTCTTAACATCAAAGGAATCGGTGGTGTTATTACCAATTTTGACGGAGCAGCGAGATTTCTCCATCGTCATCCTGCACAGGCGGACGAGTTTGGCAGGGATGCCGAGACTCAACATGGCTCTGTATAATTCGTCCCTTTTCACGCTATCATACGGGACTTTAAAATCGATAAAAAGGTGGTGTGTATCGATCTGGAATTCCTGGGATTTTTCTAAAATCTGTCGGAGTGTGAACATTTGATCGACGGTTGACTTGCCTGGCCTAAAACCGCACTGATAGGGGCCGATCAGATCGTTGAAAAAAGGTTTTAAGAGGTCACACAGGATGGCCGACAAGATTTTATAAGCGACTTTTAGGAGACTTATTCCTCTGTAGTTGGTACATTTCAGAACATCTCCATTTTTATGGATGGGGCACACTATACCGAGGTTCCATTCATCGGGCATACTTTCCTCCGACCAAAATTTGCAGATGAGCTGGTGTATGCTCCTAGCCAATTCATCTCCCGCTGATTTAAATAGTTCGGCTTGTAAGCCATCCGCACCAGCAGCCTTGTACGACTTAAGTTTGGATATCGCCAGCCGCACTTCGGTTAGGTCGGGTGGACGGAACTCTTGGCCATCATCGTCCAAGTTGAATGGAGCGCTCTGCCTATTAGCGGCATCTTGGCTATCTTCGCCATTAAGCAGTCTAGAGAAGTGTTCTTTCCAGATCCTCAGCACTGACTGTGTGTCTACTACCATATTCCCACTCTCATCTTGGCAGGCTTCCGTTCTAGCCTTGGATGCTTGGGTGGATCGCTTCACCCTCTGATAAAATATTCGAACATCTTCCCTACCGCTATAACCCTCAATAGACTCTACCTTGCTTAAGAATGTAACTTTTAAATACAGAATGTAACTTCAAGATTCAGTGAACTAGATTAACCCCGTAAACCCAGATTTTGTATGGATTTTTTGTATTAAAAATTCCGCTAAAATAAGAAGATTTTTCAATTTTTTTTTATTTAAGCTTTTTAGTAGAAATAGTAGCTTTTGCAATGCGTATTTGTTGCGCAAAAATTTATTTTGTAGCTTTAACGGTTTATTTTTTTTTAGATTTTAGAAGGCCTATTTCGAACTAACTTTTGTGCTAGGGCTGGCCACGAGACGTTAAAAGTCTCGGTCTCGGTCTCAGTCGTGACGAGACCGATACGAAACGAGACGAGACTGCCTTTTAAGCATCCGGGACGAGACCGAGACGAGACTGTATATTTGGACCGAAATTAAGAGAGAGTGTATTAAATTAAAAAATCCAATTTCATTTAAATATTTATTTTCTTCTGCACATATTCAAACTATAATCGAAAATATTTCGTTCCAGTAATCAACAGGTTGTCCGGAAATCGTAATTTGCTGAGACGAGACCGGGACGAGACTTGATTATACGAGACCGACACGAGCCTGAAAATTTTCGATTTTAACGAGACCGAGACGAGACGAGTAGTAGCCCGTAGCGTAATGGTTAGTGCGTTCGACTGTCACGCTGGAGGTCTGGGATCGCTTCCCTCCACCTAAAAACTAAAAAGTTTTTTTTCAGGTCTACTGCCTCTTTCGAGGAATTGACAAATCCTCCAAGAGTATCACTTGTCAAGAATAAGTGCTTCTCGTCTAGCCGTTCGGATTCGGCATAAAATTGTCGAAAGGCGCACACAGGAATGGTTGCGAGTTGTTAGTCACCTGATTTATTTATTTATTTAGAGACGAGACTTACAAAAGTCTCGCCGAGTGTTGTCTCGTGGCCAGCCCAACTTTGGTCAGTGAAAACATAAATATTTAAATAACACCGTTGGATCTACAAATTTGGTGTTTGCGCTACACTTTCAGGCAAAAGAAAAAAATCAAAAAATATCCCAAAAGTGCCCCACAAAAAATTTCCTCCAATACAAATCTGGACAAAAAAAAATGTAAAGTTACCCCTCCTAACCAAACAAATATGATATATTTTTTTAGAACATACATTTATTTTAAGAAAATAAAATTAAAAATCTTTTTTGTCCAAATTATGTCTACTCCTATCTACCTCATACTTGCATTTTTGTATTATTAAAAAAAAAAAAAGAACTCAGTGTGGGCCAAGGTTAATAGATTGCTTCAATCAATTAGGCATACGAGTACGACGTGTGTGCGTTTTACATATTTTAAGCATGAACATATGGAAGAAGTAACATTTTTACCATAAATATAAATAACTCAGCAACGGATTCATAGAAAAAAAGACTTAAAATATACATATTTTAAAAAGACAATTGTGTCTTATATCGTTGGGTAAAAATAAAAAAAAAATATTACTCCTGCCATTTTATATCGAAAAGCAAGCCAAGATATTCTATTTCAGTTAAAAACAAAATTTACGACACAACGTAATACGTATAATATAAAATAGAAGTAGAGTTATTATCCAAAAACATTTTTCGGTTTTTGTCGGTGTATACAAAAAAAGACCTCCTCTTTCCGTCGAAAAGAAGAAAATTCAATCCAGAGGTTTTTGTATACCGCATAGAATCATCGTCCTCCTCGGTGGTTTTGTAGGTGTAATGGCAATGGCATGACTATTATCTTGAGTTATCGAAAACTCAACCAAATTCTAGACAAGACAAACTGCTGTGTAACTAACCAAGCAGAGTTCCAATTCCAGAGATAGGTCATCCATTCATCTTCTACCATCAGAGGACACACAAACACATGATTAACATCACAAACTCGATTTGATTGTAGGAGTTTATATTTTTTCCATCTACTACATGCAATGTGTCTTCATATGTGTATGTATATATTTCGTGTGTGTGTTTGTATTTATGTTGGGAAAATGGATAAAATTATTGTTTACGTTCCTTAATTTCACTTTATTATTGGCACAGATTTCTATGGTTTTTTTTTCTCTTCTTGTTCTTCTTCATTTTTTTTTCTTCTTATAAATACAACCCTCCCACTCTGCCTATCTGACGCCAGAAAAAATTCGATCGTTTTTGGCATCGCTCCTATGCACGAATAGCACATTTCAATCCGTTAAAGGAAGGAGAGCTTCATATATTTCTATATACTATTACATTTTCCTTTTCCAGGATGTGTGAGGATAATTTATGAATTTATGTAACATACTAGCGTACAGACTTTCGCCATCTCTCAATAGGCCACTATTCCCATCATGACAACCAGAACAAAACAAAAAACAATAGAGACTTCACAGACAGAACCTAGAAGCAACAACAATAATAAAGAGGATAACAATAACAACTATATGTACTAAACAAGATATATAACAAATAAATATAGGAAAACAAGCAAATTTCGACCGAAATATGGAGCAGGGCTATAATTACTAGATTTAAGAGTAGTAGGCGAAGACCCTTGCAGCATTTTTGTAATCCCTAGTTGGGCGCCATTTTTTAAAAACTTCATTTATACTGACGCTAGGCATGAGCATTTTTGATATGTATTTGCTTTCCAAAAATTAAATTAAATTGTATCGTATGGAATTTCGGAAATGTATGTTGATTTGATATTACATCCCACATTGGGCGCCATTTTGTATCAAGATTATGTTATGTTTTCGAGATTTATACTGTAACAAGGATGCTTTTAGTTTTATTCTAAACAGTTTGGATATGGGCCAAATGATTAATATAGAGGCATATTGAGCGGTTAGGTCCCCCATCGGGCGCCATTTTTAGATCATATGAGATGTCATACGTTATATATTCCAGATTTATATTTTCTGAAGTACGCTTTCTCATATATTTTCACGGTTTGTGTTCAAATTCTAGTTTAATGGAGCCCCCTTAACTCTTAACTAAGCTTGAGCCTGCAGAAGCTCGTGTCATTAAGTTCATCCCTGATCAGAAGAATGTTTTCAGGTGGAGCAAGGAGACAAACACAAAAACCAACAACAAAAAATCGTATTAAAGATGGATACGCATCGTATAGGTACGACATCAAGCACAAAGTAAAAGAAACCATTGAGGCCGGAAATAAAACCGTTTCCAAAGACAACAAAAGGATATTAAAGATTAAGATAAAGAGTTGACTAACAAGGATTATACGTTTCGCATAGTAGTCGTGTCGTCGCTTTTGTTGTTGGCATAGGTACGAGTATATAATTTCTGTCTTGCTATTTTTTTTTTATTTTTCTTTCGATTGTTTGTTATGATTGTGCGTGCGAGAGTGAAAAACACAAAAGCAAAACGGATAAGGTGTCATATGTGTGTCATGTGTGTATGTGTGAATTTGTGCCACAATCCACAATGTATGTATGTTAGATCTAGGATGGCATTTTTATTTCCTTCTAATTAACAAGCTCGTAGATAATGAGGCGAAGAGACAGGATGCTGTGTGTTTTTGGCACGAGGATGATGGTTTTTCTTGTTGTTGTTATATTGTCGATGTAGTATAGTGGGGGAGCACTGAAATTTATTGGATTTTTCAGAATATTGCTTCTGTATAAGGGGCTCGCATATAGGTTATGTATAGAAGATATAAAATATAAATAAAAAAAAAAACACAACAAACCTAAAGGGGACACAATGTGAGATTCGGTAATAGCTATTTGGGTCATGAATTTAATTGAGATATTATGGGGGATCATGCTATAAACAGTCACTGGCTTAGCTATATTTAGAGTTTTGGAATTTTTCATTCTATACTCATATACTCTCTCCTTTTTGTCTTATTTTCTTTTTCTTTCGAATGAAATGACCGGGATTAGGAATCATTTACGATACTTTTGTGACTTTGGCTCTATATATGAATAAGTAGTTATATTGATAAATTATAGGGGTTATATATTTGGTTTCAGGCTGGTACCTATATTGAATGTTTCTAGACTATATAGGAAACGAATGGGATTGCTGTATAAGGTTTTGTTTAATAGAAATATGCAACAGATCAAGACAATAAAGTTGAAAAGGCTTTTTTCAAGCAAAGTAATCTTAACTAATATATAAAAGTCTTTTTTTTGTTTTCTTGTCAGTTTGGCTGTATGGGTGTCCAAACTAACAACAAAACAATCAAAATACTAACTTTTTTGTATGCCATCAACAATGTCTATCCAATTGCTATCCGATAGATGGCTTTTAAAAAAAAAAAATTTAAATTTTGTTAGAAATCTTTAACAATAATAAAAAAATGTTGCCTATATGAAATTTGTTTTGTTTGTTTTTTTATTAATATCTTTTTAATTAATAGCCGTAGAGATTTTCAATGTACTAATGAATTATAGCTAGAAGTCCTAGAAACTTGAATACAAAAAATTATATTCCTATTGTACCGTTGAGCTGAGAAATTCACATTATAATATTGTTCACACATATTATTTAATAACATTTGGGTGTGTGCATGGATTGATTTAGTTTTTTTCTTATATTTAATTTCAATAGAATAGCCTTTGATACCTCAGTTTTAAATCTGCCTCCTATATTAGCGTCACAATTGATTTTTTAAAATTCATTAAAAATCGAATAAAATCCATAGAAATGCTCCGCTTTGTTCATTGTCAACAATCAAAATTGAATTTCTAATTGGAGTTCTTTTAATATATAAAATCATAACTTCATTTCTACTCAGACGATTATTAAAGTTTTGATCTCAGAATTTAGCTATGAGATGTGGCTAAATTTATGTTTAAAAATTATTGAGGGGCGTGAAAAATTTCATACTAAAAGGGTGTGTAAATGACCCGTCAAATTTATATTACATATACTAAATTCAAAACTTGATGAAATTTGTTTTTATTTCAAAAAGCTAATGATGCGCGTTTATAGGTGTAACCTTCTTCTATAAATATGTGAATAATTTTGTATTTCTAAATCTAACGGGAAAAAAAGTAGGGGTAATTTAATAAATAAATCACAAAAAAAGCTACATTTAGACAACTTTAGAGGTTTCAAAATTGAGCAAACCTTAATAGTTTATAATAAATGATACATGAAAATTAGATAGAAATTTAAAGCTTAAATTTTTGTGTAAAAATTATTGCAAAATATTAAAAAATGTGTACTAAAAATGCGTTTTAATGGAAAATCAACTTATTTTTTCGTACTTTAAATTCAAAAGTTAATCAAAAATGTATATATTTAAAAAATACAAAGGATGCACATTTATGGGTGTTACTTTCTTCTACAAATATGTGATAATTTTGTATTTGTAAATCTAACGGGAAAAAAGTAGGGGCAATTTAATAAAATAAATCACAAAAAAGCTCCATTTAGCCAAATTAAGAGGTTTCAAACCTGAGTAATACTTAATAGTTCATAACAAATGATACATGAATTTGAGGTACAAATTTATAGTATAAAATTCATACTAAAAATGCAAAAGTTCAAAATTGATACATTTTGAAAAACAAAACAAACACACCAATTGCTCTAATCCTCTTCTAAAATATTGCTGGCAAATGTTTAGTGATTATTTCAACAAAAACCACTCTAAAGTTAGTTTTATTGATTTATTTACCAAAAAATCATGCTTTTTCTTTTTATTTTTATAATTTCCCCACGCCCATAAAATATTTTCAAATTTAAAAATTATAAAACCTGAAAATCTGATAAACATTTTGATATATAAAACATAACTGCGCATTGCTCACAAGCTTCACAAAATAATTTCAAATATTAAAATTTTACTTTAGAAATATTTTTCACAGATAAAATCTAGAAAAAGTTTTAATATTGTAAAGGAGAATGGGCAAATTTGTATGGAAATTGGGTGCGAGCGGCCAAGAATGGTGTTATTATGTTCGGATGTGGTTTGGTCCTACAAGTACGGTGTAGAAGTTTTTTCGTTGTGGTAAACTTCAAACTGGTATAAAATGCATTTTTGTGTTTAACACTTTAATAGAGTTTTAGTTTGTATTGTGGCTAATGTGAATGGAAAAATAGAAAATGAAAGTGAAATAACAGCTTAAGACATGAGTTTCGGAGACATGTGTTAGACAAAGCACATACATCATTAAATATTAGTACAATTTGCATACTTTGTATACCTTATAATCTAGGTATATTAAAAATATGTTTTTTTAAGTATAGTGCCTACTCATACTCTGTAATCGGACTTAATTCCGCTGCTGGTAATCAAATATCATCGGTTTGGTTTCTTGAGCAGCCTAAACACCAAACCACGCACATAATATGCGCGCATCATCCGACTTTGCGCCTTCCACTCAGACAGTAACAGTAATAGTGTGCAATAGCTGCTCTCACATTCCTTTTGTCGGCCAATCCAAATGACGAATAATAATTCCTAGAAAATAGAGCTTAACATGTCTAGGCTGCATTCGGATACGCAGCAACCAAATGTCCTTCTCTTCGATATATTGCTTACTTACTCGTTGTTCTAACATGTGATTTAAAGCTCTATTCAAATAGTCTGGCAGAACTTTCTTAGGTTCCGAAGCCATTGAGAACCGTTCTGACCTGCGTCATCAACCAAAAAAAGCATGTTTTAGCCTTACATTCGTGTAAAGAGGGCAATCTTAGATATTTCATTTTATACTCCATTCTTATAGAAATCCCTAGTGAACTAGGTATATTTAGCCAAAATTCAATAGGAAAAGTGCATTTTCTCACCGAAACAGCCTAAATAAGCATGTCCTACCTCCGCCACTGGTGTTCTTAACGATTTGAATAAAAGTATCGGTTGGTTTCCTCTTTTTAAAAACCTGCGATGAAATAAGTAATCTCTTATTGTTGCCTGCTGAACTCGTATATGGGGCCAGTAAAATAATCGCGGGCTATCTTGACCTCGTACGTATTGTGTCACTCGACATTTTGAAATAAGGATAACGCATAAGATAGTTTTTGAAAATGCCATCTCCCCAAAATATGCATTTGAAAAATACATTTGCAAATGTCTTTATATCTCTTTTCCTTAATGCACTGCAACGAAATGCCTATACTGAAAGTTACGACCTTGTAGCAGACTTTCATTTGACACTAATTTCATTCGTGGCCGCTCGCACCCAAAAATGCCCATTCTCCTTTGTCTGCATAAAATTGGCTATAAATCGGAAAGTACTTATCCGAATTTCAAAATTTATATGTCGATGGCAAGGCCATTGTCTCACTATTTAAATACATACAAAAGATTAATAGACGTCCATACAATTTTAAAGACTGATTCGATTAAACAGATGGCAGGATTATGAACATGTCCAGAAAAAATCCAATGGAGTCCAAAAAATCTATGTCCACATGCAGCGACCGACATGGCGAAAAATTTAACTTTTTAAACAAGACATAAGCGTTGTACAAACCTTAGCTATGAGATTTGACGTTTCAAGTGCGTATGAGTTTTTTGCCTGGTTTTTGTTGAATGTGTAAGTAAGTGAATGTTAGAATGTTGGAAAATATAATAAGTAGTGATGAAAGGCTAATGAATGGCATGATATAATTCTCAAGTAAGTAAAATGTGCTGGTTGTTGATTGGATTGTGGTGGAAGGTGAAACCTTAACCAATCATGTTTGATTTACATGGTCGGTGAAAATTTAGTTATGTTGAAATCAACACGGCGAATACTTTCACAATCTCCCAAATCAGTGAGAAGCATTCGCTCCGTAGAGTAAATCATTCACAATGATAACAAAAATGGTAACAGCAATGTTATAAGAGCAAAAACTGCTCCTCTCTTCTGTGCGTTGCAGGTCGTGTGTCGAAATGTCAAAATCAAAGGGCGCCAATCGATTAAGGAGGGTGTTATTACCTTATGTCTTGGCCAGCACTTAAGCACCAACAGAAAGTAAGAAATTTCACTTTTCAATTTGACAGGTGTCCAAATGTCAAGATCTGAGAGCGCCAATCGATTAAGAAGGTGGATTTTGCACTCTAAGTCCAGTGGAAATCAATAAAATCGCACTTGACAGTGATGGTGGTGAAATGTCAAAAATCCGAAAAATCACACCTTTTGCTTTGACAGTTGATAGTTGGGGGCGAGATAGCAAACCATACAAATTTTTCAAATATTTTCTTACAAGTAGGTGTCCTTAGCATAGATATTTAGAAGTACGTGAATATATAGTTAAGCTTTTATATTAATAATAATTAACACTTGCACAATATTTCTATCCTTTGAAAATTGAGAACATGAATGATGTTGAAAATTTATTGATGTCGGGAATAAGTTTTCCTGTGGAATTGGGCGGTCAATTCATCGAATTTATTTCAGAGATATTCACGATAGCAGAAATATTTTCAAGGAAAACTATTTTCCACGGGAAATTTTTTTTCAAGATTTGTTAACAAACTATCCTTTAACAAAAGGGACCCGGGCAACGCCGGGTGTTTCCGCTAGTCTATATATATTTATATTTTTACAGTCCACTAAAATAAAAACAAAAACAATATAACTTCTATTGTTTAGGTTTTTTCTTTCTTTATATATATTTATAAAAGAGAAACGTCGTCCGTGTGTGCGCGCATAACTCGAGAACGGATTGTTCGATTTCCACGATTTTAGGCTTGATGGATTCGTATATACTCAAGGAAGGACATAGGAAACTGTAGAAAAATCCCGAAAAATTTTCAGTAAAATTGGAAATCGGGTATAATCCTCTTTTTAATGCATATTTCGAGAACGATGTCCACGATTTTCACGATTAAGGGCTTGATGGATTCGTATTGGCTCAAGAAAGGACATTACACACTGGAGGAAAATTTCCAGGAAAATTGGAAAATAGGGAACATCCAGTTATCTCGAGAACGGTTATTCGATTTTTATGATTTAGGGCTTGATAAATTCGTATTGGTCCCAGAAAGGGCCTGAGAGCATCGGCTTTATTGCAATACGTGGAGAAATTGCAATTGAAAACAAACATGCGAGTCGCTTTACGAAACGACCAGTTCGCTGAAGATTTCACCAGTCAATTTATTGGCGATGGCAATGATACCAGTGGACTTAGTCATCAACCTTATTGAATTTCCACCGAATTTTTGCTACTTTACAACACCGCCGGAAGAGCTCATCGCGAATGTTTTTCCGAATTTCACTCAAAATTATGTTAACCATGATTGGCTGAGTTCACGCGCGATTTTGGTTGCGAAAAACAAGAATGTCGATCATTTGAATTTTGTCATTCAAAATCAAATCGTCGGTGAGTTAATTTATTCAAGAAAAGCCACCAACTGTCCCACGGAATTTTTGAGTTCTTTGGATGTTCCGGGCTTTTCACCACACAATTTAAAATCAAAAGTCGGCTCAGTTATAATTTTGCACCAAAACTTTGTAACGGAACGCGTTTGATTGTGAAGTGCATCAAATCAAATCTTATATTCAAGCCACGATTTTGAGGGGAAAATTCAAAGGCAAAGATGTTCTCATTCCATGGATTCCGCTTATTCCGAACGATTTGCGATTCGTACCGTATTCAATTTCATGACAATTGACAATCAATAAGTCGTAAAGACAATCGCTGGAAGTTTGTGGCATCAATCTTGAATTCCCATGTTTCTTACATGGTCAGTTGTATGTGGCGTGATCACGAATCGGCAAACCTACCGCTTTGTACGTGTACGCGCCTAAATATAAAAAGAAAAATGTTTTACCATTAAAGCTCTTCAGTAAAGAAGCGGAAGGTTGGCCGACACCCCAATCATTTTGGTTTCGAAACACATCGACATTGTTAATTGTTATTTTATTTAATTTAATAAAACTTTAGAATAAAGAATTTCAATTGACCGAATTACATGAAACATCATTGTATATCATGCTCGGAATTATTATTTTCTTTACATAAATGAATTTAGGCGGAACGAAGTTCGCCAGGTCAGCTAGTTTTTAAGTTTTTTTTTTTCTTGTTTGTAGTTGAATTCAGAAACTAGGAACCTAAAGTTGTTATTATACCTACATTTAAGTGTAGAAGAAAATATTTTTTCGAAGTTGCTTTTTTTTATTTTAAGAAAAACATCTCGAATATTCTGATAAATAAAGGCACCTGGACGTGGTAAGTTTTGATCTAAACGTGCTGATCCTAGCGGTCGTCGTCGTCCTCATCACTCATCCAAATTCTCTTATACTGCATGGAACATGGAACAAAAATAATACGTTTCAATTGTTTCAAAATTATTTCAGGCATGCTTTGCAAAAATGCGAATTATTCTATTTATATTGGTCATTTTGCAACACAAATTGAGCACCAAGTAGTATGTATAGCTTTTTGTTTTTATTGAAAATCGAGAAGAATACAATTTTATCGTTCGTAAAATTTGCGTTTAATTTAAGTTGAGCACATTTTGGAACAACTTTTTTTAGCGGTGCTAATTAGCGACGGACGTCACATTTAAAAAGGTTACATCTTATAAATCATCATCATCATCTAAGGAGAAGTTTATGATTTCCATTTAAATTTGAGAGAAAAATAATTCCTTTGCCATCCCACTTCTGACACATGTAGTAGACCAAAGATCAGGCAGAAAAAGGCGGACAAACCAAAAACGACTATATCTATAGTTTTAAAGATTTTGCCATTCAAATGTTAAATTTCTGACAATTAAGGCCTAGACTGTTTTTTTTTTTACCAACTGCTGATGGAGATTCCTCTGTAGACACAATTGTTTCCGAAATTGTTTCAGGGCAAATCAAACAGATTCCATCATTTACAGTTGCCTTTGTTGAAATTATTCAAAGGGTCTTTTCTGTTTTTTCTTTTTTTCATTTTTCATCAATATTTGGGTTCGATTCAATACAAAGTCAATTGAATGAAGGCTCAAAATTTTATAGAACTGGGGAAAATACCATTATCAAGGGAATGTATGGAATGTAAAATATTTAATCATCTTGAAAATGACTATCAAACCATATTATATTCGCTCGCATCCTGTAGCATTAAAAATTGGATATAGCCACCACACCAATGGCCATGGCCATGGCCGCCACAGTCCCAGACGAGACGATCAGTCGTTTGTGTAACAACAAAAAGTTCAGGCGGTAAACTCACAACTAAACTGACAACGACGGCGGGGTAGCGGGGGCGGTGGCAATGACGGGACTGGTATTGGTATGCCAATAATATAAATCCTTTTATTGAACGCCGAGTTATGCATGGCTGAGGGATTTATTTGCAGCACTCTAAAGGGATGCATAGCATAGTACATTGATATGATGGTATTATTCCTGATGAATCCTGATGCATACGTACCAGTATTTGGCATATAATATGCACTGTTATTTTGACGTTACATACAGGAGTCCATTAATTGTTGATGATTATGCATATGTTGTTGCTAGAATTTTGTGATGCTATACAACTACACATCACTCCCTCATCTTTAGTGTTGTTTGTTTGTTTACCAATATCCTTGAATAAATTGTTTACTGTCTGGTTTACTGGGTTTGGGAATGATTGAGTTCTGGTCCTGGTCCTGGTTGGCAAGCTGGCTGGCTTTTAGGGGGAATGAATGTCTAGTTGTCAGATGATGATGATTTTGATGATGAAAGTATGACTGTTTAGTTGGCGTAATTAACGCAGTGATTGCATTGTAAATAAATGCAATTCCTTTATACTTATACATAGAAACGAGAACACATCGTATGATATTTGCCCTTTCATTATGTCTGATACTGTATGGGGACAGAAGAAACATAGTTATTTGAAAGAGATAAAGCGATTTTATAGATGGGGTTCATAATAATATCGCTTATCTAACCAGATGTTACTGGTATTACAAAAAAACACACCGATTACAAAACAGAGATATGCTGAATTGCTTTTTCCTTGCCCTAAAAAAGTACAAACTTCGAATAATGCGAATTGTAGAAGTTGAAGCTTTCAAGATTCAATGGGGATGAAGTTAATTGAAAAAAAAAAAAAAAAAAAACAACTAATACACAAGAGATTGGTATGGAACTCTAAGTTCTTCTTTGTTCTTTTCTTGACTAGGAATGAATTTGAGTCGTTAAATACTTCTGACCATTTCCACTCTACATACAAATCATTTCCATAATATTTCCGCTGGCATAGAGCAATGCCGTCGATCTTTAAAAAAGGGTCTACCTTCTAAACTTCAATAATGTGGTAAAAATTCTTTCAGTTTAAAGTTCCTTCTCCCAAAAGCATGTAATTAAATTAACAAATCTGTCAAATTGAATAATATTCCCCTCCAACAACCCTTAAAGTCATCATCATACGTAGCTTGTAACGAAATTCTCACGCCGCCTCCGTCTGATTGATAACCTTATTTTTGGAAACTCTACTTGTCAAAGTTCAAGTGAAGTGTGCTCCTCTACACATTCCCATCTTCATGGTTAACAGTATCTCGTCCACTTTTCAGTCAAAAGCCGCCCCCGCACATGCATTTTGCACTTTGGCACATGACTTCTCTATATCTCTCCCACTTAATTTGTTCAAGATCTTCACATTCAGGGCACCAGATAGCTAGGAACCTTGTCCCTCAACTACTTAGGTACAAAAATAAAATAAACTCGGTGCAGTGCTTGAGGCAGACAACGACTCTGACGCCTCTCATTCATGCTGAAATGTTCGCAAAGTCAAAATAACTTATTCCGGCGAAAAGTTTCTCCTTTCCCAAAAAAACGGAACTGCAATTTTCCAAAAACTAGGTTGCGCCAGGTAGGATAGAGAGCTAGAGCATGGTAGTTCATCTGCATCACCTTTCGTATACCTATACGAACCGTACCTAGCGTCGATTTTTGTTTGTGCTGAATTTACATTAAATTGAAACATTAAGTTCATTAACTTTTGCTTGAGAACGAAATTTTGATGATGATTTGGTTGCAGGACGAATGCGAGAGTCTAATGGGCTGGGCGAGGGGGGAATGGAAATCTAAAGACAAATATGTTTTGACTTGGCAGTGATAAATAGAGCAATGGATGACGGACCAAGAGAACAAACATTACGTTCAAACGGAGAAGCATCATCAGGAGTTAAATGTCGTTATAGAGTTGCTTATTTCTAGAGATAGAGAGGGACGAATGTTGTCGTAAGAAAGAGAAAGAGGGAACAAGGAATAAGAAAAAGTCATTTTTATTTGGGCTTTTAGTCAAATTGGCGTAACAAATTCGACAGAAGTGAAAACCAACAGAGTTCAGCAAATCAAACCCAACTTCTTGCTGAGATGCCCACATCATCATGAAAACATCACCCACTTTTAGATTCCTACTATTATGTCCCCCAAACTTCTTACCTCGGTCTATACCTTAGCATCTTTTTGTCTTTGGATAAAACAAACGTTCTTCATTTTGTGTCTGGCAGTGGTGGTGGTGGTGGAGGTGATGGCAGTGGCAGTCATCATAAACTTTTTTTTGGGAATTTATTAGAACAACGATGATCAAGGAGAAGAATTCGAAGATTTTTACTGTAATTGAGTCAACTGCGTAATGCTGATGTTTCTTATTTCATGATGGAAAATTGGTTGGAAGATGAGAGGGGGGGGGGGTGATTATTGTCTGTAAGAAGTCTGTCTTTTTTTTGTTCCTGTTTGTTTTAAGGATTTGCTATAAGATGCCATCATAGCTATTCATTATTCAGGTTATATAAAATTTTCTGTTTTTATTTGTTTTTTTTTGTATATTCGTCCTTTGATATTATATTTTTGGTTTGTTTATTGTTCTTGATAATAAAATATTAAATTTCGAAATATGTTTTTTGTCTTTGTGGAATGACAACAAAAATGAAAAAAATCATGACATTAGTGTTGAACACAAAAGAGCTAATTAATAAATTGCTGCTCAACGAAGCATTTCTACAAATTATTATTTCTATGGAAATAGCAACATCAAAGTCACTATATACTTATAAAAGTTAAAGACGTGCTGTTATTAAAACGTAAAGAACAAGCAAGAACAATTTCTAAGCTAGAATACGAATATATTTTAATCTACGCCGTTGACGAAATATATTTATGAAAAACATTTCTGTCATATATCTACCCCATTATTTATAAAGAAAAAATAGTTATTTCAGCTCCCGTGTTTAGGAAAACTACACCATGGAATAAGAATTTTGTGGATTCAAATTAAAGGCAGTTGCTCCATTTGAGTCCGGAACATTCTCATTCCATGGTGTAGTTTTTCTAAACACGGAAGCTTAAATAACTATTTTTTCTTTATAAATAAGAGGGTAAATGCTTAGTACATTAATCTAGGACTTATATTATATAAGCACAAATAAAAATAAAATATTGGAACTCGCACACAAATTAACTTCGTATCTCCACACTTCATCTCCAAAAACTAATGATTTCTATTGATTCCTTACTCGAGGAGAGTAACAGAGAGAGAGTAACACTAAGTAGGAAATCTTGTCAGTAAAAAATATCGAAGCTTATGTTTACTATTTAATTTTGTACTAAGCGAGTAAATATGTTTAAAACATTAGAGAAGCCTTATTTACATATCTTGCTGAAATAACAGGAAACTGCGATTTCATGAGAAAGTGTGTTTGTGCTTAAGTTTACATTTGGTGAGAAAGTGTGTGTGCAAACTAAACAATACTCTTTGTTGACAGCAGAGTTTTTATGTATTTTACCCATTAACATTAACCCATGGAACAGATCACAAATTGATTATGTTGGGGAATGGTTTTTTTCCTTGCTAATAAGAAGAAATTGTAAAAATTTCATCAAAATCGTTGCAATTTTTTTTTTTTTTTTTTTGATTGAGCGCGCACTAAAGGGATTTGGCTGCCCTTAAAATGTTTAAACACAGTGCGAGCGTTGGGAAAATAGGGAAGGATTTAAGAGGAGATACCGATGCACATTGGTTTTGAACCTCTGAATATTAAAATGGTCGGGAAAGATAGAGCCGGGTAAAGCATTCCACATTCGGGTAGTGCGGCTAAAAAAAGAATCTCTATACTTGACAGTACGTCCGAAGTTGGACTCGAGGGTAAACTGATGTGCATTCCTAGAGGTACGAGTATTACGGTTGAATTGTCTTAGGGGAGGAATGCAGCTGGCTATTTCACTAGAACAGTGTTTATAAAAGTAACGGTAAAATAATGTTAGACATGAAACATCGCGGCGGTGTTCTAGGGATGCAAATGTTTCTGTTATATTTCTGTCACCTATCATTTTCAAAGCTCTTTTTTGAATCCTATCTAAGATACTCAAGTGGGTTATTGGGGCACCTGCCCAAATATGAGAATTGTACTCAAGTTTCGGACGGATAAATGCTTTATAGATTACAGCCAGATCAGAAGGGGAGAAAAATTTCTTGCATCGCCGAAGAAAGCCTAAGCATATATAATATTCATTGAGAAACAATAAAGTGTAAAAAATGGGCGTGCCGGTAGGCGGATTTTACTAAAACTATTCTTCCTTTTCTTTACTTACTCAAATAAACAGACTGAAAATTTCACCAAAATCGTTGGAGTTCCGAGAAATAGAAAATCGTGTAAAGTGGTTGTGGTGGTTGGCGAATTAAACTTAACAAACACCAAATTCGTGGATACGTCATTATCTTTTAACTACTTTATATAAGATTCATGACAGTTTTGAAAATTTTATAAAAACAAAACCAATTAAAAAAGAAAACAAACAAAATTTACGGATACTTACATTCCGTAAGCATTCATTCAAATTTTGTCTTGAACTTAAAAAAAAAATAATGCTGTTACTTATTTTTTAAATATTTTGTTCATTAACTATGCAATAGTTTATCTTAATTCATCTATTTACACTACTTTATTTTCTTAGTTAAACCAAATTTTGTTCAGCTTAAATTATGAAAATATAAATTTCTAAATTGAAATTCCAAATTACGTACACCCTGGCGTATACGTACTTTTTTTTAAATTTATAAATTAAATAAGTGCCCAACTGTACAGGCTTAAAAAAAATATGCAAATATTCTCCCGCTTAGTTAAATCAAAATGGACGGATATAAATCACATAATTGTTTGCTTTTTTAAAAGTACTCAAGCTAACATTATCCTTTATTTAAGCTAAACCAATCTTTGTCCTAAATATTTAAATTCTTTTTGTCGAGTACCCACATACCAAAAATTCAAACAACCATTGGTCTTTTTAATGCTTAAAAAGAGTTGTGTGAGCGAGACATAGGACACATAAAAGGCGTTTAAATCCTCGGAACCCTTAAAGCGGCCCACCTAACGTACTGAATCCCAAAAAAATGTTGTAAAACGTTCAAAATTAATTATGAAAACATAACATTTCACACTTTTATCAATTTAGCTGGAAAAACTCTTAGCTGTACCGGTGAATTCTTAAATGTACTTATTTTGGAGTTTTACAAGAACATTTTTTGCAGGTCTCGATCGAGTTTCAAATAATGTTTATATAATTATAAACATCCTGAATCACTGCCACACTCAAGCCCTATTTATAAATGTTACTCTGTTAGAAGTGTTGATGTCTACTATCAGAAATGATATCAAAATTTAGCAAAAATGTACATTAATAGTAAAATTAGTTCGCGATTGTTTTAACATTGATTTTGAATGTTTACTTTTATGAAGTCTAGGGTAATCTTGCAACATAACGTGTATCTAGTGGCAATGGGAAATACAGAAATAAAAACTGGTTTATATTGAGGAATACGATAACAAATAAACTTTAATTTCACACGAACTCACTTTTTTTCGAAAACTGCCAAACATGTGTATGTATGTACGTCGTACATACAAAATATTTTTTTTTTTATTTTAAAGCTTACTTATTACATAAAAATGTTACTTTCTGTACTTTACGGTAAGATATGGATTCCAAATTTTCCACCAAAAAATCCATATCAATAATGGTCATCATCTCCCGATATTTCAGACTTCTAAGCACGACCCTTAAAATGATACATATCATTTATCTGGAAAAATTCAAATGTCCATTAAATGCTTTAACAGCTACATACAGACATAATTTTGGGTTTCTGCAAATCTGTGGGGGAAAACCTTTCCGTTATATAGTTAACGAAGTTTTGTTGAGTATTTACAGAGAAAAGTGTACCGTAAGGTTTCGCTAAGGGTATTAATATTAAGATACTTTCAATTTTTAATTAAACTCTGAAAATTTTATCAAAATCGTTGAAGCCATTTCGGGGAAATAATAAAGTGTGAAAATCTTTGTAGCCGTTTCTAAGAAACAAACAAAATGATGAAATTGGGCGTGGCAGTGGGTATACCTTTTAGTAAAAATGATTTCAAAATATTTGTTTTGCTTAAAAACAAAAAGAAATAAAATCATTGAAGCCGATTGTGAGAAACAGAAAAGCTAGAAAAGTGGGAGTGGTAGTAAGCGGATTCCACTAAAATTATTAAAAATCAACGGCAACACGTATACGATATTTAACTTCAGTTTTTCTAATAGCCAACAATACCTACATATGATTTTTTAATTTGAAATCAACTCGTTTTAGTAAATTATTTCTGAATAATTCAATTTCAAACAAAATTTTGAAATACAAAAATGAAAATATATGTAGGTAGGTTTTCATGATCTTATTTGTTTCTTGTTTTTTTTTTTTCTTAATTAAAATTCGAATTATCCGTTCTTTGTTTCTATTTGAAGGAGCTAAGCATTTGCACTTTTAAACAATACCATCATGCAACTTTACACTTTGAAACGAAAATCATTGATTTTCTTTCCCGCAGGTAGATTTTAGCTTACCTCGCAATTGCATTCGACCTTTGGCGGAATCCCTATTCCCTCCCAAATACCAAACCCTTCTTTTAAAACAAAATTCAAAAATTGTGGGTGGTCGCTTGTACACATTCCGCTGATGTTCTTTGAGTGTTGATTTTCCAAAAGAACTCCAACCATTTCGAATTGGTCAGACATGAAAAGTCTTCGTTGTTTGAAATATGTCTTAAAACCTTCCAAATTTTTGTTAGTTAGTTTTTTTTTTTTTTCAATCCCAACGAAACAAAAAAAAGGTATCTATACGGCTCTACGATGAAATCACTCTGTAATTGAACACCTCTTTGACTCATTGACGGTGGAAACATGGAACAATATACAAGAGCAAAAAAATTCGACAAAATAAAATTCCAAAAGTTAAAAGGAATTTCCACTTTTCTATACATAGCAGCTTTGTAATCTCGCAACAATTTTAATACTTTTTTTTTTTTTTAAGTTGATCGAAATGCATTCAACGAGAATAGTTTTCCAACAAATATGTATGTATGTATACGGAAGAGAATCCTCGAACTAAAATACAAAGCATTCAACCTGCCATTTAGCCGCAGTGCTTTGCCAGTTGAGTTTGAAGGGGAAAAAAAATAAAACCAATCAACACATTCGCGAGCAATTAAATCACCATTTTTATTTTTTTTTCCAATTGAACATACAAAAAAGGACTAAATTCTACCGAAGGCTCCTCTTACAGACATTTGCAAAAAAAAACTCTTGTATGTATGTGTGCGGCTAAACCAAATAAATAAATACAGTGTTCAAAATTTCAGCAATAGATAGTGAAAAACCATCAGGAATCAGGATCTCTATTAGAATATATGTAGAGTGTCGATTAGGTAAGCCAGAATTTCTAACTGACTCTTCAAAAAATGCAAAAATTAATGAATAACAAAAAAAAAAAATATATAAAATGAAATAAATTGAAAATATCAAAATCCAACAATGAGTCCCAAAATCCCACTGGATAGACAGCCGAGGCTGTCTGCAGGGAGCACTTACCAAAAAAATAGAGGGTTGATGGTTTTCTGAATCAACCCTTCCCATGTAGGTTTATACTTTCAACCCATTCTGTATACTTGCGATAAATCGTTACAAATTGTGAAAATATTTTCATTTCTTCCCACCTTAATAATTCGTTTCGTTCTTTTTTTTATGTTTTTTTTTTTAGGTCTCCCTAGGGATGACACTGGAGCTCGCGCGCGCTTTGGAGTGTTTTTTGGAGCAAAAGCCCATGTCAGAAGGGATCAATCTTTTGATGATGAAAAAATAACGTATTTTATAAATTTTCCAGCGAAATTGCCGAATATTAAACAAATTCACGGCTCTTTTGATATTTGATCCTCTTTTTTGCGCGCCGCATCGCATCACATCGGGGATGCTGGAGAATTGAGAATTCGTTTGCAAAACAAATCCTCTTTTATATAACAAGGGCTGGAGATGGAGATATATGGTGGATGGTGTGTGTTTGTATGAGCGTAATGGTATTTATTCGAGGGCCTCACTCAACCACTCCAATAAAATGATATAGAAGTTTAGCTGCTAGTGGGAGGGAGGCATAAGAGAATATGGTGAATTTCAGCAGTTAACCAAATTATATGAGGCTCTGAAATGTAGGCAAGTTTAATAATTTGTTCATTTGAAGGAGAAATAAAAAATGCCTCACCAACTGAAAAAGGAATGCGTCCTACAATTTGTAAGGTAGGTAGGTAGGGAAGCCCGTTTTTGACGACCTTAACGAACTCTCCGGAACGAAGATCAAAGATTTGACTTCTTTCCTCAACGCGACGAAATGGATCTAGGATTTACTTCGGTTCCCTTGCACCATTTTCTTCCCCAAACTCCTATGACTGCGAGCTAGCAGACTAACGGTTTTTGAAGGTGGCTCATGGTGCACGAGGACCGGAGGATCACACGGTTGTGCCAACCCTCGCTTCAATACCAGTCAACAAGTTGCCTAGTTGGTACAGTGTAGATGGTTTTTAGTTGCGAACTTTGGTCCTATCGGGTGTTTTTCCTATGTCCAAATCCTTAATAAGTTTCATCTCATGTCTAAATCCAATAAAAGCGTCTGGTCATACAGGCGGGTGGTACTTTCTCTGGTGACCACAAGTCATGTTGTGCAAACAGACGGAGGTGTACAGAGATAACCATATCCGAGTGTGCGACTAGACGATCACCCTAAGGGATCAGATCGTATGCGTCCCGGGCAAATCAGCAAATTGCTTAGCGTAGCATACTGCAGCTGAACTTGGGCGTAGGCAATGATCCGTTGGGTGATCTATCACCAAATACCCTCTTTTTCTTTAAAAATGTTCTTTTAACCCACAGGTCAAACGAGTTATGGTATCAAAACGGCGCATTACAGCGTTAATTGGGTCATCGAGCAAGGATGCTTGTGCCCGCCATCTCTACCTACCTACCTACAATTTGTAAAGGCCATATTTTTTTCAAAGTGAAAAATTTATATGAATTATGGACAAAAAAAATTCAAAAATCGTTGGCAGGATTTTCTGAAAATGTATACAACATTTTTTAAGATTATTATATTGAAATTTGGTATGTATACCATTTTGAAGGTTTTAATGATTTACACTAAAAGAAAATAATTTCCAAAAACTTCATGTACCTACCGGTTTTCAAAGTATTAAATATAAAAAAATATATATTTCGAAAACCTAAATAAATTTGTATATGCAATATAATTAAAAATGTGAAGGACCCCGCAAATACAAATTTAGATTCAAATCGGTAAAGCCATTAATAAATATAAATATCTATTTTTGGTAAATAAAAATCTGAAGAACATTTTTAGTCCAGGCAAATCAGATTTTGGCATAGTACATTAAAGTATCTTAGATTTTTGTGGTATTCGATCAGAAATAATATAAAGAAAGAGAATATGTGGTTGCTCCCTCTCAAAATTGGTAGGAAAACCCACAACGTGCAAGAAAGTGCAATATTCACTTTCTGTGTTTTGTTATTTTCCTATATAACTTTGGAAATTTGCATCTTAGGAAAATAACATCAAGAAAAATTTGTTTGCTATAAAATTTTCCACAAGATGACATTTATTTAAAAGGAGAGTGGCCAGAAAAAAACCATAGTCGATAAGAAAAAAACATTTATGGTTTGAAAGGGCATTGCCTGTAGATATCAAATATGAAAATATTTTCTTTAAAAGTTATCCCCGGGACTTGCTAAGACAATTTGTTTATTTTTAAAAGAAAGGTGGTTTTTCATGTATACAACATTGGTGAGGGCAGTACGGAAAAGAAAAGGTTTTGATTGAAAATCATACCTACTTATTCACTCGATACATGGTAATCCGCAAAAGTTTAGTAAAATAAAGTTTCTATTAAGACAAGGCTTCAAAAACTATTTTTCGAAAAAACTGATTTTCATAAGGCAAAGCTCAAAAATACTAGGTTTCGAAAACATATTGTTACAAGCATGGCGGACGCTATATTTGTTTTGGAATTTGAGGTAGCAATAGTAAAGGAAGTTATAGGAGTAAATACATGCGCCTGGAATGTTGCATTCTTTTAATGCAAAAATGTGTTTACTGTTATAGTCTCGTCAATATATTAAAAGTACTCTTGTCCAAGAAATCATTTAACAAATTCCGGAATAAATTATGAAAACAAAGCATTTCGGAATTTTATACCACTGCCGTTGAAATAGTTTTAGTTTTCCCGTTTTCGTTTTCATTTTGGAGTCAGAAAAAATCTGTAGAAAACAGAGTAGTTTTGAAGAACTTAACTTACAGATAGAAAATGGTGCAATTCTACTTTAAATGTGGACTGAAGTACTCTAAGGAACTACCAAATGAAATATTGAAACCTGATTCAAACCGCTCTGATAGGTTCGGCATGAGAGATTATTGGCGTTTTTCTTTTCTGGCTCTAAATAAACCTCTGAGCAGAGGCTGAGCGATCAGAGCAGAGCTCTGAGCAGATTATGATCAGTACCCTCAGACTTATTTATGAAACTCATTTGAGCAATGAACTGTCATTTCATAGGTGTGTTACTAAAATACATTTTTGTTTACCTGATTTAGACGGGCGACTGTCCTGGGAATCCATTTTTAATTTTTTGTATTTCTTTCGTCTGTCAAATCACTGAAAAAAAGTGAAGTTGGCTTCGCTCAGCGTTTCGCTCGATTTGCTCGGTCATTTTATTCTGAGCTAATCGATTAAACTCTGAGCTAGCTCAGATGGAAAAAAAAACGCACTTTTTGAGGTCTGATATGTCTGAGCTAAAAAAAAACATAGACTTTTTGTTTGACAGTTTCGTGATGTGCTCAGAGTTAAAAAAGAAAAACGCCATATGTTTATTAAGTTCATCCCCAACTTACAATTCAGCTTCGGTTCGGCTTAATAGAACAGGATTTAGAAGTTCCATAAGACATTTGTAAAGTTTTCTTAAGCATAAAAAGGAGAATGTTATACAAGCTAATATAGCTTGTATACGTGATTTCGGAAACTCTGCTTATAAACTTATTCGCAGATCTTTTAAAAGTAGCATGTTTTATAAAAGGCTAAAGAAGCCGATACGAAGTTTTAACGAGCGATATTGGAAATTTGAATGACACTTCAACTTTACAGATAGCTTCGGACATGGTTGTATAAAAGTGAAATACAAGTCTTATAGAAGGTGAACAAAAATAAATAAAACAAAAAGAAAGATACATTTTTATTTTTATTTTTTAATGTGATTTTTACTGCATTTTATCTGAAATCAAGTATCAAATTCAATTATTTATTAATTATAGTATTGGAAACAATTATAAAACATAAATTATATTTTTACCTCACTAGGGATCGAATTCGTGAACTCCTACGTGACAGTCCATCACTCTAACCACACAGCCATCTTAGATATAATTTGGAAGATGCAAAAACTGTTTTAAAACTTTAAATTTTCCTTAAATAAATCCGAGCTTCTATAAAAATGTTCACACTTGACCAAAATTTCTTTAACTCTCTTATACATTTCGCGTGAGAAAACAAATGTACCTAAACGATTTGTTTAGCAGTCCCCTTGCTCCATTTTCATTTCAATAGCCTTAAATTAAACTAGGTAATAATGCATATTTTTGATACTTTCAATTCGAAAAAAGACGGCCACTTAAGCACGATTAACAGAAACAAGGTATGCTCATTAGGAATGTGACGTTACAATCATCTGCTTATGTTCGGAGAAATGAAAAATAATAAACTTTATTTGATTGTTATTATAATTTTTTTCTATTTTTAAACTGCTCATTAAGAAATTAAATATAGTAATAAATAAATAAATATAGTAATAAATTACTTTTTTGGCAGTGTGTGAGTTCTTTTATAGATAAATAATAGAAACTGAATAACTTCCTATTCTCACACAAATATAGCTTTATTTAAAACTAACGCTTTCGAAAATATCTTCTCATCTTCAGGTTTTTAAGCAAATGCTCATTAAGAATTTAAAAACAATTTATTTAAATAGTAAATTAATTATGGTCTTCACTTTTAATAGAACAAAAACATAAAAGCTAACCGTGACGTCACATAAATACGCAGATATACGAAAATGCCGAATGTTATGTTTATCTGATGAGTACAAACCTTGTTTCTGTTTATCGTGCATTGAAGCTTATGTCTTAAGCCAACGAAAAGTAGCTTTCCGAATGCTCAAAAAGACAAAAGTCAAGTTAAATTAATTATCTTTCTCTCCACGAGTTCAATTTATTCAATATATATAGTTATAAATATCAATAGAGTTTCTTAACAAGCTTCTTTAAAATGACTTTTAAAAATTCGAGCTTCTTTATTATAGATTGACATAGTGGCCGCGTTCGGGTACGTCGCCAATGGCATCTAGATTTGTTCGTGTTGTTGTAATGCCTAAAGAAAAAACCAGCCGACGAACCAAACAGCTGATATCGGATCTGTTTGGATTAAGGCTCTCCCAAACCAACGCGGAACATTCGCTATGCAGGGCGAATCATTCACAATCATAAAATATAAATGACAAATAAATAATGCTAAACAACAAAAAAAAAAACTGCTGTGGGCGAATGTTCCGCGCCGCTTTCGCGTTGGTTTGGGAGAGATACTTCATACTAACAGCTGATATCTCACCTGTTAATTTTCTTGGTTTGGTAACATACACGGTTTTGGTCGTTCGAAAACGTATCAGATGCTAAAGTATATACCATATGTCTGCCTACCACCCGAAAGTGGCCATTCTTTTATGATTCTTTAGTAAGACTTAACAAGCCGTATCGAAGTATTCAATAAAGTTTATTGAAAATGGCTACAGAAAACTTTTAAAGGCAGCAACTTATATAAAAATTTTATGCAGCCTTTTTAAAGTGAAATCTTCAATCATCTTCTGTAATGTCAATTTTAGAAGTCTATTCGAGTGACAGCTCGCAAACTCGGTAAGTCTTCTTTTTCTTATTTATATTCGGCTTTAAAGAAGTAGTTATCCAGCCTCGTTACATGTATAAGAAATATAATTCCGCCGAAGGCCGTACCGAAGCTTTGTATAAAGTGAAAGTTTAAGCTAAAAGAAGCTGAATTGTTAGTTGGGTCGCGAAATTTTTGCGGCAATGCAGTGGTCAAAGTCAGGCAATTAAACTGGCGCTAATTTTTGTACACATACTTGGAACTCTTAACTATAGAAAAATATCGTTATAATATTTATTTTATTTTTTTAAGCCACTTTCGTAGCGATTTAACAAGAACAAAAATCGTATCAAAAATGCTTTTATTAATAAAACAATTATTTTAATTTATTTAAAAAAAAGCATTTTTTCATACAAATGTTGTTCTTTTAAAATAGCTAACAAAGTCACTGAAAACATAAAATAACTATTATAACGATACTTTACGATAGTTAAGAGTTCGAAGTATGTGTACAAAAATTAGCGCCAGCTTAAATGTCTAACTTCGACCACTGCATTGACGCAAAAACTTCGCGCTGCACTTAATTAACATTATCTCTCATACCGAACCTATCAGACCGATTTGAATCAGGTTTCAATATTTCATTTTGTAATTCCCTAGACTACTTGACTCCACATTTATAGTAGAATTGTACAATGTCAGCTTAGCGCTTCAAAACTACTCTTGTTTTTACCGAATTTTTTGACTTCAACGCTGCATAGCAACAACAATATAACACCTGAAAGTTTTATATAAATGCCATCTTGTGGTCAACAAACAAATGTTGCCTAAATGTTTTTTTTCCTAAGATGCATATTTCCAAAGTTATATAGGAAAATAACAAAAAACAGGGAGTGAATAATGCACTTTCTTGCACGTTTTGATTTTTCCTGCGAAAGCACACCTTTTTGAGCAGGAACAACCTTATATTACCCGTGTTTTTTTGGCATTCTATAAATAGTACAGCAGAAAATTACCAAAAAAACGCATCCGCAGTAGTCTGGTTTTTGTATTTCAAAATTGGTTTAACTGAAAGAACACCTGTCAGAATATTTTAAAAAAATATAGTATTTGTGAGAATCAGAAGCAGTCAAAATTAACTTCACGAAAAAACTAATAGTAACCAACATTTAAGAATGAAATTACCAAAAATTCATTCGAGACTCGGAAAACTATCCGCAGTATGATTCTACTTTAACTTTTATCGGCAGTATTCATACTGCCGATGTTGATTCGGGTTTTTATTTAAAAAAACCCGGGACGTACAAGTGTCCCGTGTTTAGTTATTTGTCCCGTATTTGTCCCGTATTTGCACATTTTCTAATGATTTTTTTTGTTTGATAGTAAGACAAATGGAGACTGAACAATTCGAAATAAAATTAATAAAACAAAAGAAATAAGAAAAATATCTTTCAATTTTATTTATCTTGTACGAATATTTAAATCAGTGGGAAAGATCTTTTAAAAACTTATTCGGTTGAGTAATTCTAAGTAATGTACCCCTGGCCAGAAATAGAAGCATGTTTGGCTTTTGTGAACCAAAACCGAAGCGAAACAGGCATTAATGCCTCTGAGTTGTTTGATGAGTTTGCTTGCTTAAAATTGTTTCTTAAGTTTAGAAACTTAGAGAATGGACTGAAAACAAAAAGACAGTAGGTTCAAAATGGGTTAATATTTGTACGCATTTCTAAGAAAAAAAAAAACATTTGTTTTTCAGATCTTTTACAAATTGCCGAGTTCAGTTTGTGTTTGCCAGGTTCTAATGCGTTTTTTCAATAATGAATAATATGTGGATGAGCGAAACATCCAAAGTTAATTTTAAAACTCAAAAAGCCTTGTAAATTGTTAATGTAATAACAATTTAAGCTGCCATGAATTTAAAAATTATTTAAAAGAAAACGAACAATTATAAAATATTTTTTCAACACAAAAGTATTCAATACAAATACTTTGTCCGTTGTAAGCTTGGCTTATATAGAAACTGATTCGAACTGACTACATCTTACCGCATATTGATTTCAAGCCAGTTGTACTTGCAGACTTTCCATCTAGAGAACTCTGGAAGGAAAACCGGGTCACAAACGAAGATCATGTATCGGTATTCACTGATGGGTCCAAATCAAACGAGGGGGTAGGGTCTGGCATCTTTTCAGAAAACCCACCCATAAATAAGTCGATAAAACTACGGAACTACTGTAGCGTCTTTCAAGCAGAGGTCCTTGCAGTTTGTGAAGCTGCAAAGCTTCTCTACACGCTTGAATTGACGGGTAAGAACATTGATTTTTTCATAGATAGTCAGGCCGCAATCAAAGCCATATCATCAATTGTTACAAAATCCAAACTGGTTGATTGCTGTCGCAGCGAACTAAAATCGTTGGGCGCAGCAAATACAGTTACCCTTCGTTGGGTCCCAGGACATCGTGACATTTTAAGTAATGAAAGGGCGGACGAACTGGCCAAAAACGGGGCAACACTTGAACCGAGCCAAGTCGTACCCTGGGTACATATGCCTCTAGAACAAGAAAAATGTAGAATTCACGGTGGTCAACACTTGATACCTGTCGGGTTTCAAGGACTCTGTGGCCGTTACTCTCTAGGAACAAAACAGACTATTTACTTAAGTTAAGCAGGCCCCAATTATCCCTTTTAGTTGGCACTCTCATGGGTCACAACTCCATGGGAACCCACTTGAGTAGAATGGGCATCAGCTCATCTGACCTATGTAGAGGGTGTCAAGACGAAGCGGCGGTGGAGGGCTCATACCACTTCCTTTGCGAGTGCCTCAGCCTAGCTAAAATAAGAAGAGCAACTCTCGGAGAATACTTCTTCGACGAATTAGATAGACTCTCAATTTTGCCACCTGCAAACATCATGAAATTCATCCAGATTTCAGGATGGTTCAGGGAGGCTCCTCCTACCATAACCCCTCCCTGATGCCCACCAACCTCTCCTCACCCATCCTTTCTCCTACCCAAGTGAGCTCCCGGGGAGCACAATGGATCCACTGAGATCCGAGTGAGATGTTTCGGCTTGCCGCTTCATCACCCCTTCTAACCTAACCTTACCTAAGCTTGGCTTAATCTGCATAATAACGAAATTTTGTTTTTGTAGTTTTAAATAATGAAGCTTTACCTAATGTTCATTTAATAAGTTAAAGACTGATTTTTTAACAGAAGACTGAATTATTTTATTAATGAAATAAATGTTAAGTTTTAAGTTCTTTTAATTTTAAGAGTTTCTTTTCGTTTGTTTTTCTGTTATTTTTTCTCTCTTTTAATAGGTATGTATCTACATATGTACACTGAGAGAAAATATGCGATCTACAATTAAATACGACCGTATTTGATCTAAAGTATTTTAAATGAAGTGGCGCATTTTTATTTTTACGTTGAAACAATATTAATTTGAATATGCGCGCTAATTTTAAGTGATTCAACCTAGGAGGATTTGTCAATTCCTCGCAAGAGGCAGTAGCCCTGAAAAAAAACTTTTTAGTTTTTAGGTGGACGAGGCTGGGAAGCGATCCCAGACCTCCAGCGTGACAGTCAAACGCACTAACCATTACGCTACGGGCTGCATAGTTAAGTAAACCTCAATTTTTTTGTATTTGTAAGCTTAATATAAAGAATTTCAAGAGCGCGTTGTTGTTTTTCGAGGTAGCTCCCTTACATTTTTGAACAAATTAAACGCGCACTTTAAATTCACTTTCATATAATCGAAAAACAATATTTAATTACTTTTCCTATATTTATTACTATGAAATACTCAAAGCATTAAACGATTCACTAAATGATTCATCACAAAAATGAAATGCATCCAGCATGAATATACATTTATCTTTGTCTTACATAAATTTAAACGAAGAAGCGTGGCGTAGGTAGCCATTTTGAATCAATACCTAACCAAGCTAAGTTCAATCTACGTTTATTCGAAGTAGATAAATGTTGTTTTAAAAGATGGATGAATTTGATTTAACTTTGATTCCACTTTAAATCAACGTATAAACGTAATAAAATCTAGTTCGCTTTTAAGTATGAAATCACTTTGAAATAAAGTCGCTCCACTTTGATTTGAGAATTTTTCGGCGTTGGCGCCAAATCGTTCCGAAAAATATTAGAATCAAAGTTTTTGCTTTGATTTTACGTTGTTTTTTTCTCTGTGTAGATATGTATCAAAATAAAAATTAAGGAAAAGACAAATATTTTTGTTTTACGTTTTTAAAATTTTCACTTAGTGTCCTGGGTTTTGCTCCTAGAAATATGGCCACCGTAAGTATATGGCAAATAAGGATTTGTGCAAAAAAAAATTCGAGATAATAATTTTCCCTAACATAACAATTATAGAGAACTCGAAAAAAGTGGGTCTCGCAATTCTGTCTGTCTGTCCGTCTGTCTGGCCGTCTGTCTGTCCGTCTGTCTGTCTGTCTATCTGTCCGTCTGTCTGTCCGTCTGTCTTACAGTCTGTCTGTCTGTCCGTCCGTCTGTCTATCTGTCCGTCTACCTGTCCGTCTGTCTTACAGTCTGTCTGTCTGTCTGTACTCGACATGCAACCTAAACGGCTGGAAAAGTTTTTGGATTTTTAAAAAAATATTGAAATTTTGTTTTTGAAAATTCAATATCTTGAAAACGGGATAATGAATTTTTTTTGATTTGTGAAAAATTGTATTTCATATAAAATTAAGTATTTCATTAAAAGTTGGCATAACAAATTTTATTTTAAAAAAATTTAAGAATTTTTATATAAAAAAATTAATTTAAAAAAAAACCGCTATAACGATTTTAGAATTTTTTTTTTTTCATTAATTCATGTTTATTAAACAAATCAGATGGCATCCTTTTTTTTAGCTCTATCTGTTTTAGCTATTAAAATAACTAATTTATTATAATTCATAGCAATCCTTTATATTTTAAATTGTTTTTAAAACATTTTTTTTTAATGACAATGTTATGAAACCAATAAATACATTAAAGTTATGAATGTTTTAATGTTCAACAACCACTTGAGTGTGCTACCACCATTGTATTTGGCTGGAAATTATTGCAATTTCATGGCTGCCACACCAATCATCAGATTCCTTATTAGTGCCGTCAATTGGAATCGAATTGTAATAAAATCGTTAAATCCGTTTTTTAGTTAAATAGTTACTTTTGCGTCAACTTAGCAGGTCAACAATTTTTGTTAGCTTATAAGAAATCGAAAAAAAAAATAATTCATCGGTTCAAAAGATATGCGTGAATAACCCCATTTTTGTTGAATGTATTTTTTGTCAAAAGTCCGAAATGCAGTTTTCTCAAAATAACTTTAGAAATTACAAAATGTAATCAAAATCTAATTACTCTTAAAGACATTTTGAAAATATCGATTTTGTTGTAAGTCAGCTGCCCGTTCTAGATAAATGAAAATAAAAATTTGCATTTCTCTTCTTATATAAGGAATCAAATAAAATAGCTTTTGTTCTAAACTTGAAACAAATTGGTCCATAATTTGGGCGCTATCTCGATTGATATTGTGCAAGCAGATACAATGACGGACATGCCCACATACGCCATGTTGATGAATTTGTTGGATTCTTTTCCATCATCGTAAGTTTCCATTAAAAACCTTTTTTATAATACTTGCCTCTTTTAGCCTTTGTACAATTTCTGCAGAAATAATCATTTCCAACGCCATTTTTTGACTTAATTGAATAAATTTGGTATAGTGAATGATTTT